>VXBQ01008789.1:1321964-1366284 GCA_013400175.1 Phainopepla nitens | reverse complement strand
GGAATGGGAATGGGAGCGGGAATGGGAATGGGAATGGGAGCGGGAATAGGAGCAGGGACGGGCGGCGGCCGCTCGCTGCCCGCTGGGGGAGAGCCCGCGCTCCGGCGGGAGCACGGCTGCAGCCGCACCTCCGCTGGTCCGGAGGGGCTGCGGGCGGGCACCGGGCGCCGAGCCCGGCTGCCACCCCCGTGTGGTGGGGGGCTCTGGGGTCCCGTTCCCCGCCTCTTCTCTCTGTGCGGGCAATGATGGACCTGTCCGCTTTAGTTCCTTGTTTCCTTCCCTTCTGTTTCTTTCCCTTTCCTCTGTCCTCCCTCTTCATCCTTCCTTTTTCCGCTCTTCCTTTCCTCTCTTCCCTTCCTTTCCTCCCTGGCTCCCTTCCTTACCTCCGTAAAGGCTGACGTCCATAAAATAGCCCTACATGTCTTTCCCCTGTAGAGAAAGGAAAAAAAAAATAAATAGAAAAAGAGAGAAGCGAGAAGTATGGGGAGAGAAATCTTAGAGTATAAGTCATTTAAAAAAAAACTCATCAAAATTCTTCCATTTCTGCATGAAAACAACAGCCTTAAGAAAGGTTCATGCAACAATTTCCCCTTTTTTACCCTTCACAAATACAATATAATTACTGTAATTACATTAGTGCTGTGCCTTAGGATAGCTAATCATAACTCATTCATGTTTCTGGAAGTTGCCTATATGAATTAATGACTTATTATTATCTCTTTAGTTTGATACTTAATGCATGTATATTTTTATAATCCAGGTACTTTAACTATATAATCATTAGAGTGCAATTATTCTGTCGTGCAGTTATTCTTGTGCTTATATCAAATTAATGTTAATATACAGATATTGTGGAGCAGAACCACAGTGTAATGCCTCCATAATTGTAATGCCACAGAGTGTAATTGCTGGCACGATGCTAGAAAAGGGAACCATGATCTTTTCTCTACAGAAGCGTTGAGAAAGGAATTTCAGGGCAATTGCTGAAGGATTAGTTAGATAATAGAGTTAATACAAAAAAGCCACTTCTGTGCTGTGTTTAGCCTCATACAGGTGAGCTTATTCAAAGCCCACCCAAGAGGCTGGCATTTCTCTGCCTGCAAATGCTTTGGACATACACTTTCTTTTCCCCAGCTCTTCTTATTTCAGACTCCACTAGATCAACTTGCTCAACATGTGAAGCCTAGTCCTTTACTTTTCAGTGACTTTGGGTCTCAGTCTCGTCATGACCCACCAGTAGGGTGCCATCCCTGGTTCTGGAACAGGGCAGGGATGCCCTGGCGTAAGTCCCAGCACCTTAGAGTCCATCCCAACACTGACACCAGGGCTGTGCCCAGGGGGACGTCAGGGAGGCCACCTGCAGCTCGCTGCTTGCCTCTCCTCTCTGCAGCCCAGCGCCTTCCTGCACCCACAGCTCTGCTTGGCCCTGGGCCGGCTGTGGGTGCTGAGCAGCAGGAAGGAGCCAGTGGCAGAGGAAGAGGAGGAACAAGAGGAAGGCAGTGATGAGGATGGGACCTCCATCATCCTCATCTAGCCCACTGGCTCCTGCAGCACCACTTCTGGGTTAGTTGTGATGCTACAGAGGTTCCCAGCCATGCCTTGGGAATGATCTCTGCCTCCCCTGGCAGGGAGGTGATGGGGGCATTTCCATGTCCTACATCCCCTGGTCACCTTTTGGTCCCCAGAAGGGAAGGGTAAAAGCTGCTGTTCTGGCAGCTCAGAGGGAGCCATAGCTTGAGCTGCAACTGTCCTGTCCCCCCCATGGGCCTTTGTCCTGCCCCTGTGTCCTTCCCCATGGGGCAGGGCTGTGCAGGCACATCTGCCCTTGGGCTGGGGGAGCAGCAGGGCCTGGCACTGGTTTTCCTCTTTCTGCAGCTCCCAGGCACTGAAGGAGCTGTGGGTGGGACCACTACAGGGGAGTAGCTGCACAGGGGAACACAGCTCCCCAGGTGGGCAGAGGTGCCCCTGTGTTTGGGGGGTGGTGTTGGGCAGAGCTGCCTGAGAGGAGAAGAGATAAGCAGCTGGGAGCTTATCTAGCTCTCTCCCTGTCCCTTCCCACTCACAGGACAAAGGGAGCCCAAGTGACCTATCTGCCAAGCATCTAACCCTTGGAGAAGGAGGCGAGCCGCTGCCATGCAGTGTCTCTGCTCTGGGCTCTGTCCCTGAGCTCTGCTCCCCCAGCCGAGCAGCAGAGGCATCACTGCTCCCCTTCTTCCACTCCTTGTCTTTTACCCAGTGCAGGACATGGAGTGCCAGGAGTCTGGAGAGGCTGCTTGAGGACCTGGCAAAGGTGAGAACGGCTGCCCTGTGGCTGGGCTGGGGTGCAGAGCTGTGTTGCTAGTGGAGTGAACTGGTGTGGGAGGCAGGAAGGGTCTGCAGTGCCTCTCAGCAAGCAGAGGGATTGGAGAGCCACCAGGAACACCGGCATGTCCTTGCCACTGGCTCTGGGAGAAATGCTGTTGTGCAGAGAGCCCAGGAGGGCAGAGGGTCCCAGCTCTGTCACACTCAGGCTGCTGGGTGGCAGCTCCCCAGTGCCCTTCCTGTTGTGGGGCTGCTCTGTGAGCAGAGCCTGGTTCTTGCAGGCTGATCCCAAGCAGGGGCCTCCAATGGCCCTTCCTGGCAACGGAGGACAACTTTTGCTGCTCACCAGATGAGTTTTGGAGGGAAAGGCAAGCTTGTGCTCTGGCTGAGCTGTGCTCACTTATCCCGTGAGTGTCACCAGGCAGGTGTGGGACCTCAAGGGAGGACATCACCTGGATGAGCAAGGAGACCCGTTGGGTGATAGCCACTGGGTACAGTTCTGGGGAGACAGAGAACCTCCACTGCTGCCCAGGGCTTGGAGGAGGGCAGGGCAAGGGCTGGCACAGGCTGTCTCAGTGAATGCCAGCTTTCAGGAGTCTCAGAGCCAAAGCCACAGCTCCAGCTGCCAGCTCCCTGCCTGTTCTGTCTCATCACTCAGCACAGCGATGTCCTGTGACCTGGGCTTTTGGGATCTGAGGAGGTCCTCTGGTCCAACTCCCCCCCTTGAGCAGGCTCACCCAGAACGAGCTGCCCAGGACAGTTCATCCACTGGTTGAACTGAGGCACCAGGGAGGGTTTGAGAGGGAGAAGAACTTCACATAGCGCGGGGAATCAGATGTACAACAAGTTTTTTTCTTGTTTGTTTGTTGTAGTTGTTTTATTAAAGAAGAAGGTGCAGAGAGGGTCATGATGTTTGTTGTAAATTCTCACCAGGCTGAACAAAGACACCAGGCCATGGGTCAGGGAACTCTTGTTCCCTTGTGTAGTCACTCAACTCCAGCAGCCAGCCCACTATTAAGACTCACAAGGTGTTGACTAACAAGCCCTTGAATTTGTACAATAGACTCCACATGTGGTGGTGGCTAACAAGCCTTTAATTTTGTACTGTACACTTCCATAAACTTTCAAGTCCTCAAAAGAAACTTCTCAAAGGTGCTGGCTCACAAGTCACAACACACTTCCACAAGCTCCCCACTCCCACAACCAACAGTACAGAGTATGGAATAGAAAATGATAGCCATGCTTTGCCCAAGCAAAGCAAGGGAGAAGAGAAATAAAGGTGGAGAAGAGAGAACACAGAATATCATCAGTTCATGTAGATGGTCCAGAGCCGGGGAAAACAGTGAAAGAGAAATAGAGGAGAAAAAAGAGAGTGAGGGGCTCTGACCCACTTCCTTTCATAGTTAAACCTGTGCAGGCCTCTTAACTGAACCAGATTTTTCTCACCCTTTTGTTCACGCATGCACAGCCAGCTCTTGGAACCCTCCTCCAGGGAGTGAGTCCAGGGTGAGACCTGAGCACAAGTCTCCACCAGAGCAGGAAGGTGGCTCAGTTCAGCACTGCCCCACCTCCACAGGACCCTCTCTTCTAATCACAGCTTTCCTGCCACAACAGTCAGACTGTTGTGTTATGCCTGGTGCTTCACTAGTGCACAACTGGAAACAAACTGAACTGCATACAAGTGCTGTAACATAAAATCCAGTGCAGAAGGATTTCCAGTCGATCTGTATGCTTCTATTCCTTTGAGCTCAGATTATTTACTGGAAATAAATGCTAAGTGTACTGAATTAATCCTGTGCTCCTGGCTTTTCATTCTGCCTCTTCTTCTACTCTAGTGGATAGCCTTATGAATGTACACAACCCTGGACTGGGAACGACATCCTCAAATCTGCCCTCTTCACCGTATTCTTTTGGACTCCAAAACTCTGCCACCGTTTCCTGTGCTGCTGAAAATGTCTGTTACTGCAGATTATTATATGCTGGCCACAGGAAATGTTCTAAAATTCTCAACAATTAGTTTCTTGTGGGCTTTTTTCCTGCTTGCACAGATCAATCAGATTTCCATCAAATGAAGCTGCTGCTGTGGTACTTCTACAGGTTTCAGTTCTCAGTATTTTCCTCTGGGATTCAATCAATTTGAGCCTAATGCTTAGGCTCATTTCAGTGATTAGTAAGTCTCCTATTGAGTGTAACTGGGTAGACCCTGGGCACAGTTCAGATTTTCAACTAATGTACAGAATAATTTGTTACAGATAATGTTGCAGAACAATTTAATTGATTCCTTTATGCTCACCATCTTGCTGAGATAGACCATGTCTTCTCAAATTTACTCTTTATTTTGGAAATTATGTGGGCACTTCATTGACCTCTATCTTAACTAGGAAGTTAAAGCTGGCCCCAGTAATAAGTCAGGCTGGCATGACTGGAGCCTTTGGTCTCTGATCTTTTCTGAGAATTAGATAAAAAATGTATGGTGGCACACTGCAGCCTTCTTCCACGCTCCCCTTTCATATTTCTAAGTGATATTGCCTGGAGTGGAATCAGCTACTCGAATCTTTTCAGGCTCTTCCTGCTCTACTATATTTGCCCCCCAAAAAGCTGTTGATCAGGAGAAGGTATTGTGATGTGCCTGACTTTAGCTCATGGGAATTTATTTTTGGTCAGTGTCACCGGTGCAGGCTCTGCACAGACGCAAATGGCTCTGCCACCTGTAGAGGGGATGTTTCCTTGGGGACAACTTGGAAAAAGCCCTGAGGTGCTTGGAGACAAGACAACGGGAGGGTGATCTTTGTCTGCATTTGGGTGGTGATGCAGCCTTGCATGCCTAAGGCACACATGGCACTCAATGAAATAATCTGCATGTACTTGATGAGCAAAAGTAAAATAAGTAGGGTTCTGAGACAAGCGGCAGCTAACAGACTCTTATTTACCACTCCCAAGGAAATTAGGTAGTTCATTAAAGCATTTAGATGTGTACTTTTCCCACTATATTACTTAGTTTCATTCCCACAAACCACGAGAAAGTTAGAGCTGGAAACTGAACCGAAGAGGTGTCTTTATTAATAGTCTTTTAATGGCACAGGAACAGCTGTTAATACTTTGAAAGAGAAAAAGTGAAAATGTGAAAATGGGCCCATTAATGCATGAAGAGTGGCAAAGAAATCAATGAGGGATCTCCAGTGGCTGAGTTGCTGGCCCGCTTTTTTATCTCCTTTTTTTAATTGGTCTTTAACAGGGAGAGTGGTTCTGACAATCGGAAAGGAATAGAAGCCTGGCCAATACAGCTGCTAATGAAGGCCAGGTAAGGAAATACTTTGTTCAGCTCTGTGATAGGTTGGGATCAGCAGATCTGGACAATATGCTTCCCAGGTTTTTAATTTAGCTAATGAATTGACTCTGTCGCTGGCAATTAATTTTGAAAAGTGGAGGAAAACCAAGGTAGTCTCAAAGGATGTGGGGGGATTAAATACAGTGCTAACCTTTTCTGTGGAGGGGAAAAGTCACATTGGTAGGTCTGCATTTCAGCATCAGCAAAAAAGTGAAAGAGAACAAGTCAGACAGGGGACTTATGTGGAAGCACAGTGAGGTGTGAGAGATGAGGGTGTGACATCCATGGAAAACACATTCTGCTGATAAAAGACAAACCTCAAGCATTAAGATATTCATGCCAGGGAAAATGCATTACCTGTTTGGGATCTAATTTCTACTGTTTAGATGTTGGAAAACACCCAGTAAATTTCAAATATCCACATTCTAGCAATCCTTTGCCAGAACTTCCTGGGAAATATTACTGGGGTAATAGACCTGAGCAATACCATGCGGCCTCAAAATCAGTCAAAAGACTCTTGGAAATGGAGTACTGTGTGTGAAAGATGGGTTTCTAATAGACTGAGCAAGCACCACAAATTGCTTTACTCTAGCAGTTATGCTTGTACTTAGCTGAGACTATAAACAGTCAGCTCCTTGGGCAACACTGCTTTGGGAAGGCTTCTCCACAGCCAAATGTGGAGATCTTGATTTGGACAGGCATATCAGAGTGTCACCAAAGCAAAAGGAGAAAAATGCTCTTGAGGAACAAAGCCAAGCTGTCCACAAGGAGATCGTGTGTAGGAGCAATGTTTTTCAGATAGATTTTGGAAAGAAATAGTGACTACTGAGTATCAGCACTCCTGGTGGTGTAGAGGGAAATGCCATTTCTGTTTTCCCTCTTCCACTGAATTCCCTCTACAAGTCATCTGTTATCTGTACTCGGGGTGTGATGTTAGATCCAAGGTGCAGTGGTAAGGCCTCAAGGCAAGTATCTGTACACAATTATTTCAAAGAGACAGCTGAGGATGGGGACTGTTTCTAGATAAAACTTTCAGTGTCTAGACATGTCAGCTTGGAAGGAAGAATACAGAAGGAGCTGGCAATGGGGCTGGCGATGCACATTTTGTTTGGGACTGTGTAGGAAGAGAGCAAACTTTAAGGAGAGGCAGTCTTAGTCTGTCCATGTAGTGCAGTCTTGCTTCTTAAGCCTGCTGAGCTGAACTGCCTGCCAGAACCTTAGGCCACCAGGATCCAGCTGCCAGCCCAGCCTGTACTTCGGTAGATCTTCCCTCACTCGGGTTAGGCTGAAAAACTGCCTTTCAATTAGCATCCAGTCCATGAAAGGCATGGGCTGAATTCCTTACTCACTCCTTGCTGGCACAGTCCAGAGCTTGTAACTGAGGGGCCAGACCCGAAAGCCTGTAAATATCCACTGTGCTGACTTCAATGAAGCTACTTTGGATTTACACTAATGAGGCAGAAAGTAGATTGTGGCTCTTGCTCATCACTTTGTAATCACTCTGGCTCCCTGAGACAAAGGCAGTGAATCAACAATGCTCATTATTTCATTTACTGCTTTGCTTAAGCCACCTGCCCTTTCTTTAGCTATTGAGTGTTTCTAAACTAGCCTTCCATTTGCCAAGATAAAGCATAATAGCCTCCTTTATTACCTTGGATTTTTGTCTTCCTCATCATGTCAATTAGTGTTTGCATTTTAACAGAGATCCTCCCTGAAAGCATTCTATCCTCTAATGTCACAATTAGTGTTTCTTTCTGTTGGACCAATTATAGGTGATAATGTTACTATTTGACAGTGTTTGTGTTCTAATTAAGTGCCTGATTGCAAATTTGGTTCTCAATTCCAGCCAAGCTGCTTCTTTTTCATAGGTTATTCCCTAGCCACAGCTATCTACAGATCCTTGGAATTATGCATGGAAAATAAAAATAGATGAGTCACCACTTGTATGAAATATTTTCTCACTTTCATCCAGATTCATCTTTCCTCTTTTGTTATTGAATACCCTGAGCATTTTTTCTTATTTGGTGAGAATCTTTATCAAGGACAGAGCATGCCACAGATAAAAGCAGAATGGAGCTTCTGAATGACAAGTTTAATCCATCACTTAGAGCTCCTGCTTTCAAGTGTCAGCCATGAACCACTGATTGTTAATATCACCCAGCACCAGGGTGCATCAGTACAACTGTTTTGCCCATTAAGAAAAACAAACAAATCAACGCTGAGTGTCAGGTTATAAAATGGGAAACCCCATCCTATAAAGCAGGTTTGGGGACAAAAACGAAGTCAGATGAATTACTGTGTTTATAATGGGGGAAATGCCCTTTTAATTTATATTTTTTTCATTTTTATATATTTATTAATATTAATATTTATATATTATTTAATCCTATATTTAGCACTATGTAGAACAGCATGGGGACATTTGAGAGCATTACCTGTCCTGTAATTCTGCTTGCCCTACCTTGCATAAATGAAGGGATCTACTCCTTAATCTGCACCAGTCTGCAGCCTTTGAATACTGGTGTGCACAAGAGAGCTTATAAAGTTCACTTGTAAGAATAGAGCATGCTGGAAGCTGGCAAACAGCACATTTGTGCAGTGTGTTGTGATTTTCATACCTTGTAGGATCCAACACATCACCAACGGAGTGTTATTTTTTTTCCCTGATCACCTGAATGAGCAATACACAGGCACAAATACAATCTTGCCTTGCTTCAGTGCCCTCAAGTGAATTGTGCTCACAAGAGGGAAAAGGCCAATTTTAAGGCATTTGAAGTGATGGTTGAAATTTTAAAAGCAGTCAAGCTAGCTGAAACATTCCTGTTCCACAGATACCAAAGAACCTTGCAGTGGAATTCTGTAGCTGGGAAGGAGTTTCTCCAAGAGGACTCAGCTGATCACGTTAATTCAGAAGAGCTGTATTGTGAAATGGAAAATGGTCCAGCATCATGTAATGTCCCAGTGAGGAGCCTGGTCCTGTACTGACTGACACAAACCACAGTTCACAGAAACAGAGCCTCACTGGAAAGCTCTTGGTGGGGCTTTGCTTTTGCACTGCCAAGAGCTCTTGCTGCCCAGATACTCATGAGGCAGCTCCCAGCTGGGTCTTGCCTTCTCCCTAAGACATTTATCTGAACAGACTGCAGAACCAGTGAAGTTTTGGACACAGGATCCCTGTCTCTGGACCCTGCAGAGGAAGAGCAACCTGTAGCTCAGCTTCCCTGAGTTACCAGATCTGGGATTAAATCGCTTCACAGCTTAGGTGATTTTCCCTGTAGGTGTTCTGGATTTATAATACATTTCTTTAGGTTTTAGTTGAACATATGGCTAAAACATATAGACATGCTTATGGAAAGATTTAGAAGCACTATCTTCTTTTACTTTCAGTGCAAAGAAATAATAAAATACTCTGCACATTTCTCTGTCACCCTTCCCTTTAGTGCTCTCTCCCCTATAGGTTCTCAGGTGTTTGATATGCTCAGGAGTCCTCTCGAGGTCCTGGCTTTTCCTCTGAAACACAGAACCTGCCTCCCTTGTGTAGCTATATCCCTTCTCCCTTAGCTAGTCCCCCTCTCAAGAAGGACATGCTGCCTTCTTCCTTCCTCTCCAGATTTCATATGCCTGAAATTCTTCTGCATTTTGTACAGGTCGTTGTGCTTTGTGGCTTTCAAGGTTTCTACTGACTTTGAACCACTCATCTGGGATTGTGAGCAGCCAACTTTGTGTCCATGCTACACTGGAATGCATTTCACATAAATGCTATGTATTTGTGCTTTTGCTGTTTCAGAGCATCAGCCAGACCACCTTCTTAGTACACAGACGTGCTCCCCCCAAAATCGCTGGGAATAAAATCTTTCTGCTTTCTAGGCTCATGGCTTGACACCTCGGTGGGATTTGAAACAATTTTTGAATTCCTTATAGGCAGTAGAGCTCCTGTATCTCATTCTCTGGAAATGCAGTAAGTTCACGAGAGGTCTTTGGATTATTCTGTTAGGAACACAGGTCACATCTTAACTTATTGCAAATGGAGTGCAAAAGACCTTTTCTGAGAAGTGACCTTAGATTCAGCTGGTGTATACAACTGACCATTTCGTTTGATGTTTGTTGTGTTATCACAGAAGCATGATTTTTCCCATTTCAAAGCAAAAGATACTCAGTTATTTACCTTCTGTCTGTGAGGCTAATTTAATGCTGAGTCGAGCATTGTGAGAGAAATAATGAACAGTAAGTGCATATGCAAGAAACTTTAGGGAGTGGACTTCTCAGTCTGCTGATAAGGTGGCATTTAGGGCTGACAGCAGAATCAGCAAAGTGCTTAAAAAATGAAGATGAACCCACTGCACTTAGAAGCTGCTTTTCCTCATTACTTTTCAAATGTACTCCTTCCCCAAAACTCAGTAACTGCCCAAGAGGGGGTGACTGCAGGGTCTCCCTCAGCTGTTGGCAGGGGGCAAGGCAGGGTAGTGTAAAGAATTCTTGAAGAATAAGTAGTGATAGTGCCTTTCTGTGACAAATCTGTCAAATTTCCATTTGCCTTTGCTCTAAACTTTTTAGGTCGGATAAAAAGGGCAGTAATACTCAACTGCAGAAGATTTTCTTTCATTTCTGAAAAATGTAATGCTATTGCAGGCACATTTGGAACATGTTTGTGGTACTCAGCAGCAACTGCATTGCCTAACTTCAAATGGGAAAATGTTGGCTGGGGGCCTAATTTTTGTGCACAATGAACAAATGTCTTTGCTGTTAGCTTCAGTGAGATTGTTGCTCAGCATCTGTGAGGTGCTACTCTACGCTCCCAGATGTTGCTGATGTCAGCTTTAGACACCCTGCCAAACACAGGAGGGTTTTTTATTAAAAACCCCCAAAATTATGGAATAACCTCATAGTAAATATAGTATTTAATTTCATTGTAAATTCAGGAAAAAATCAAAATTCTGTATATTGCAGAGTGTAATGGAAACTGTCCTCGGGAGTCCTCTTCACATACCTGCCAATTTTAATGAAGCAGTTGGTTTCAGATAAATTTGAGATATATCACCTCCCAGGGGAGACAATAGGTTGAAGAAGCCAGAGATCTGTTTCACTGTTTCTCTTGGTGCAGCATGGCTATGAAGCCCCATCATGCTAATTTGGTATTGTTTCACAGCTGCTTTGACATATATATACAGGAGGAGCTTGCTAGCAGGGTCACAGTCTCCAAGAGAAAGCTGAGGAAGTTCAGCAGCTCTTGTGCTTGAAGCACTGGTGATTCTGAGAACTGAAGGAAGACCATGTGGTTCTGGAACAGTGTATGATAAAGGAGCCCTGCACTCCTCCTTAGATTATTAATCTTTTCTTCTTGGCTAAAGTTTCTTCTGCCTGAGTGTCTACGAAAATGGAACTCATTGTCTGTGTATCATATGAGCCAAGGTTTACTGAAGTTTGAGAGGTCCTGAGATACATCTGTCAGGCACTATTATTTGCTTGAAGCAGCATTTTGTTAATATCTTGAAGGTCTTAACTTACAAAAGCCCCTAAAACATTCATTGAGACATGTGGACATATTTGTAATTGCTTCTGGTTTTCAAAGAGACACAGATACTAGAAGTTGAAAAACTGTGCATCCTTCTTCTGTGGTAATTCCTAGGAGTTCAGTGATGCCCTCTGGTCCTCTGTTCCTACTGCAAACGAAATGATAGGGCATAAAACAAATGCCAAGTTTACACGTCTTTCAGGTAATGGAGAAAAAGCCCATTTAATAGAGAACTGAGTCTTTTCAAGAAAGTACTGCAGCTTTGTATGATTATATTCTTAGTGATTAAAGAGGGTGTTTTATAAAAGCTGCATAATCAGGCTGGTATTCTGTCTGAAATGACCCTTTTAGTCATTTTCCTATTCCGTGGGCAGCTTTAATACTAACAAGCATAAACAAGCTAGGGTAAACCTTGAATTTACTGTTATTAATAGGTTTCAATCTGCTGCAATATCATCCCATGTCTCTCCAGGCAATTAAAGTTGTTTCTTGCTTTTAAAGGAGCTTTAATGGGTGCAGCCAATGGACCATCTATTATCATGAATGAACTCAGTTACTATCTTAGTCACGATCAATATTTGCTTACACCAAGTTAGGAAAAATACTGAAAGCTTAGAAAGTGGTTAAATGGCTGCTGATGTTAAGACAGCAGAAAAGCCTGAGAGCATTGAGAAATGTACACTTAAATAAGTGCAGTTTGTCTTGATATTTCTGTAGTCATCCAGGAAATAAGTGCTGATTATAATCTTTTCTGACACTGGTACTGCAAATTTGCATCAAGAGATAAAGAATTATTAAATTCTTCAGTGGGGAAAGGTTAAAAATTAACTGGTTTCCTTGAAGAATGTATTCTAAGAAGCAAATTCACTACAAAATGCTCTGCAAATAAGCCAAGCAGACAAACATTTGTGTTTATACATGTGACTGGCCTAAGTGGGAAAGCCCCTGATAGACAGTGTCTCTGGACTGAGGCCAAACAGCTCTGTAAGGATTCAGCAGAGGAATATTGTGTCCCATTGGATTGGCTTTGCTTCCCCTGCAGAGCACAGGCAGCATGCTGGGCCAGAAGGATCAATAGTCTCAGAAGGGGCTGAGGAGCAAATTTCAGCAGAACCACGTCAACAGCTTCCCACAGGAACCGGCTTCATCATCCCATCTGATGACTTAGTCACTCCAGAGGGGAGCTATTTGGTGATTCCAGTGTTGGAAGGGGAGTCCAAAGTTTCTGAACTCCATGTAACTTTTTCTGTGATTGAATCACTTAACATTTCTGCTTCAGTTTCCAGTTTTAAAAACTGGCTTCATACTCTAGGAATTGAAAGCAGCTAGGAAAAGAAACTGAAAGAGTAGCAGAAGCTATCAAAAGGAGTTCCAAGTTTTATTTTCTTTTCCCTTTACTTTCTTTTCCCTTTCCTTTCTTTTCCCTTTCCTTTCTTTTCCCTTTCCTTTTCTTTTCCCTTTCCTTTCTTTTCCTTCTCTTCCCACCTCATGGTTTTTTGTCCTGGAAGATCCTCAATGGGAGAGCCTGAAAACCTCCACCTTTTCCAGGTTTTGCTGTCTTAGATGATTAAGGTTGCCTTTGCTTTAGCAAAGCCTGAAAGGCTGACCTATATTTCAAAACAGGTTAGGATACAATTAATTTCTTTGGGCCCTGCTTGGAAGATGTCCCAGAGTGTCCATGGAGCCTGCCAAGCAAGCCATCAACAAAAGATTACAGATTTCTGATGGAGAGGTTTGTTTATGGTCTATTCCCCACATTGTGATAGAATCATTCTGGCCAGGTGAAAGGAAGGCAAGAGCTGCCAATTAATCATTTACACTTCACAAATGAATCGTTAAAGTAGCAATGGGTCAGTCATTTATTCTTACTGAATCTTAATTACCTGTCTCCAAATGAGCTGAGATCAGTGTTGTATATATGGCATACTGTTGAGATACTGTTGCAAGGACTAATTTGTATCCTGCTTTGCAAAGATGTGAAAGGCTTAGCTATATTCAAAGTGTGATAAACTGATGTCAGAAAAAATGCATCCAAGTCTATTAAAAAGAAAGTTGTGGCTTCCCCAAACCCCCTCAGATATCAGCTTTGGGCACAGGTAAGTATGAGCCCAGGAGATTGTTCTGCGTGTCCTCTGAGACTGACTGACAGCCCTGAGGATAAACAGCCCTGGCCAAACCAAAACATCAAAAAGTGGTTTGATTTATTCAGACCTAAAACAAACAGGTAAACAAAGGATAACAGTTTTCCAGTATGAAATACTCCCTTATTCCCCTCTTCCATTTTCTCTCATCAATCACTTCAACCAAATAAAATGTCATGTTGTTTTTAAGTTGGTTTTCTTTGTCCTTCTATTTCAAAGTGTAAATATAAATATTTTAGTGAAACATTCTCCTTGGGCAAACAGCAAACAAACAATTTTAGCCCTAAGTCAGAAATGTCTGTTGCTAAGAAATCATTTATTAACATTGGTTCATAATCAGATTTTGACTGACCTAAATCTGCATTTTTCAAGACATGCAATATTCAATCAGAAAAGTGTCCAACCCTGAACTGGCAGCTGCTCTCCAGCCTCTTGAAGAATGAGATCTGCTCCCTCTTTTCCAAACATTTAGCATGAAGAAGAGGTCCAATTCTATGTCATCTATGCATAAAATTTGAGTACAACCAGTGTGAAGAAGTTTATTTTCACAGGTCAGTGCAAAGCCTGGCCATGCAGAATGCTCACACAGTTTATTGGAAGTGTTGGGAGCTTCTTGGATATTTCCTAACCACATTCAGTATTCAGCCTAACTCTATTGAATACCTGGATAGGTGTCCAAGCAAGAAAATGAGAAAATCCAGTTGAAACAAAAAATAACTGTATTTTAATCACATGTTGAATTGCACCATTTCAGTGCATCCCTTCCTGATTGCTTTATAACATTAACACCAAAAACCAACCAAAAAACTCCTAACAACAACAGAAGAAAACCTGCTTCCCTACACAGTTATTTCTCTTACTATCCCAAATAAACGATTACACACTTTGCTAACATATTTGATTGTTTTATAGCAATTTAAGCTTCTCTTGCATTCTGCACTTGCTTTTCTCAGGCTCTAATCCAGAGAGGTGCAGAGCAAGCTCAGCTGCCTCCTGAAGCTGAGACGAGGCCCTTGGAGATTAGGGCTTCTGAGACTGTTTTATTTCCATTCACTTCAGACTTATAAGTCTTTGTTTTTCATCTTTCTCTAAAGTTACTTTAATTAAAATGAAACAAGTCAGAAAATCCCACGTTTCTCCAAAGCAAGGTCCAAAATAGCCTTGTCTCTTTGTGTTTGCTTACTAGGTCCTCCTAGGAGTTAGGCTTCCAATTTAAGGGCACGTTGTATTCATGTGAAGGGAGAATGGAAATTTCCACTCTGAGAATTTTCCTTAGAATGTTTCTGTTGGGAACTGTTCTGCATAAAAGAACAAATTTGCCATGGAAGAAAGTGCAACTTTCATCTTCCTAATACACATATCCTTTGACATCCAAGCAAATCATGCAGAAATAATATGTTGCCAATGTTGAAAAGATGTGCTACTATCCCAGTGCCAGATGACAGGGAGCTGGGAGTGAGGCACAGTGGTGAAAAGCCAGTCTGAATCTCAGGTGAATCAGGCTTTGTTGGTGGACACAGGGAAATACCACCCACAGCCCTGGCAAGGCCTCGTTTCTGATACCACAGTTCCTGCCACCTCTGTTCCAAGCAGAGAAACTGAAGGTAGCAGGGGTGGAGAGAAAGAGTTCTTTCCTCAGCAACAGAAGATCTATCTTACAAAAAGAGAAAAAATAACTTAGTTTGTTTGGCCTAGTGAAACAAGACTGGAGATGGGAGAAAATGACTGTATAGATATATCAAGGAGTAAATATTGGGGAGGGAGGAGAATTATTTAACCTTAAGGATAATGCTGGAACAAGATCAAATGGATATAAATTGGTCATGAATAAATTTAGACTGGAAATTGGGGAAGGTTTCCAACCATTCAGAAGAATGACATTCTGGAATAGCCTTTCAAATAGAGTAGTGATGGGCAGAAACTTCAATTTAAACTTGTGATATGAGTCCTTGAATCACCAAGTGGGTTTCAAAAAAAAGGTGTTGCTACATTATATGTTTACATAAAATTTATTCCATGCTCTGGAGCTTCTACTGATTACCTGCCAGGGACAGAAAGAATTTTTTCCACTTCATACATAATTTTGATTCTAAGGCTGTACTGGTTTTGGCTGGGATAGAGTTAATTTTCTGCTTCGTAGCTTATGAGTGCTGTTTTGGATTTTGGATGAGGATAATGTTGATAACACGCTGATGTTTAGTTGTTGCTAGGAAGGCTTACTCTAAAAATCAAGGACTTTACAGTTTCCCATGCTCTGCCAGTGAGGAGAACAAGAAGCTGGGAGGGAGAACAACCAGGACAGCTGACAAAAGCTGGCCACAGGGATATTCCATAACACTGAATATCATGCTCAGTGTATCACCTGGGGGAAGTTGGCCATGAGGGACCAATTGTTGCCAGGGGATGAGCTGGGCATTGGTCAGGGGGTGGTGAGCAATTGTGCTGGGCATCACTTGTTTCTCCTGGGTTTTATCTCTCTCCTTCTCCTTTCCATTATTATTATTGTTGTTGTTATTGTTATGGTTGGTGGTATTATAATAATTATTATTACTATTTTTTATTATTATGGTTTTTATTATGTTTTATTATTATGGGGATTTTTGTTTCAATTATTAAACTGCTCCTAACTCACAAGGTTTACATTTTTTTTTTCCAATTCTCCACCCTTTGAGGGGCAGGTGGAGTGAGTGAGCAGCTGTGTGGTGCTCAGCTGCCTGCTGGAGTTAAACCATGATATGAGCTTTTTTTCCTTCCTTGCCCTGAAGTTTCAGGAGGAAGCAGAGGTAGATGCACAGACATTTTTCAAATTATTAAAAGTTTCCAAGTGGCTTTGGTGATAGAATTGTCCACATACATGGGTTTCTACTGATCAATGTCAACAGGTAATTTTCTCCTAGTTCAGTTTTTACTCAGGGGCATAGGCTTGTGCACCCCGAAGACCACCTGAGAATTTAATCTAACATATCCTGAATATTATTATATACAGAATATTATTGACTAAGTCAATCTATTGCTTCCTGCTTATCCTAGATGATGTCTGCAGCTGAAAAACTTTGGTGACAGTCTAAGACTCCTGATAGGGCATGAAAAGTGTTCTGTGTTGGGCAAGGGCTGCTGGAGAAAAACCGAGCAGTCATTTCACAGTGCTCAGGCTGACTAATCGGGATACGGTCCTCCTGCGAGTGCTGACACTTTGAAACACAAAGGGTGATAAAGTGATGTTGCTGTTGCTACAAGAATGCCTCTTGCCCGGCATTCATTTTATCCTCCTTGTCTAATGGCCAAAGAGCAACATGTCACATTGTGTGCTGCCATTTCCTATTCCTTGCATCCAAACCTGAACCAAAATCCTGAAAGTTTTCAGCGTGGTGAGACATGGAAAGAATCAGTATTTTGTCAAGGCAGTAACCATTCTGCATCATCACTAATCAACCAGGCACTTCCCCTCCAAGATCAGCTGTGAAATGCAAAGGAAGCCCACATCCACACTTCAGGGTCAGTTTTCCATAGCATTTTCCTTTCCTTACTTGCCAGCATTTTTATAAGGCTGCTAGCCTCATTTTCCAACCCAATACCATCGTGCTGAAGCTTCTTGCAAGGCAGAGTTTTAAAATCAGCCTAGACAGAACTCAGTCCTGCCTCTCCCTCTGAAAAAACTCTTGGCCTTTCAGCCCATTCTGGATACTACTGCCAGCCTCTCCTGGCATCTAACCTGACCTGTGTCAGGTTCTGACATGGAAGACCATTTCCATCCTACAACCTGTCAGTGGCCTCCTACAGCTCATCACTGGTCATTCATCTTCCTGACCCAGGGCCAGCTGGCTCCCAGGTCCATGATGGGGCAGCATACTCTGATGCAGTATCCCTGTAGCCCATGAAGCCCATGAGAGTTGATGTCAGCATTTACAATTGGGAATGCTCTAAAGAAAATCTTTACTCTTTTCTCTATGTATCCAAGGAGAAAGTCCACTTGGTTTGCAGATAGACTTGATCCTGAAGATTCTTCTAACCCCACTGTCTCCACTACAGGCACATATCTTAGTGAGTAAAGGTTAAAGGATTAAGTCTTTGAATTCTGTCTGTCATGCAAATTCCATCTCTCAACCACTTTACAGAAATCAGTAATGTAGCTTCCGAGATAAATAATATCAGAAAGATGGAAGTAAGAGAGAAGGGAGGAGTTTTCAGCTGAGACTTGGAATGGAAAGCCTCCAAGGCAGAAAAATAGTGACAAGCCTGTTCCAGATGACAGGAGGCATAGAGGAGGAGTTGCTCATCCTCTGGTCCGACTGCATGAAGGGGCAGAGAAAAACAAAACTTGGTGAAGCTAAATGGCATTACATGTAGGAAAACAAAAAAAAAGGCTTCTCTGCACTGGATGCAGTGAATCTGCAGAATATGCTACAGAGAAAGTCAAAGAGTTAAATAATAAGGCTGAATTTTTGTAAGAGTTTGGTCAATGTTGGATTATTAATAACGTGCAGAACAGTGTCAGGTAACTTAGAGGTGATCAGATTTCAAAGCTTTCTAGGATAAGCCACCAAGACATGCTAACCTTGGGATGTAAATGCTCAAAAAAATCCCACCACTAACTGGGAGCATTACAGGGCTGTGTTCCCATCTGCAAGAACTGAACAGTGATCCCTGCTGGAGAACAGAGACTTGCTATACTGACCACTGCTTATGCTGTTTCTCTGTGACCTTGGTGCTATTTATACTTGTCAATTATGCTCTTCCTTTTCATGTGTGTATTCAAATCTGAGTACTTCTACCTTTATAGTCAGAGAAACAGCGAAATGTTGTGCCTCCCTATCCACACTCCTGCAGGATTACTAAAGGTCAAAGCTGGGATAACCAGGATTTACTTCATGCAGGTTTGCTATTATCTGAGCAGTTCAATTAAGATGAGGCTGAAAGGAAAGCAGCTGGGGCTTTAAAAGCTCTCATCTCACAACAAGCCCATCTTCGTGCCCCATATGTTTTATCTGCTTCCCTCCTGTTCTCAGAGAGCCCTGGGATTGACCAGAATGTATTCAATATATTGAGACTTTCAGTTACTACACAGACACACAGACACACACACACACACACACACACACACACACACACACACAGCCTTTCCTCACAGGAATCTTTGTGATATTTCAGGTATTTAGCAGGTTGGAATAACCAGGAACAGAAAATACAATAATTTCATTTGGAAATAAATAAGCATAATTTTTAGGATAGGATAGGATGAAGAAATTCCTTCGCTCCCTTTTTAACTTGGTCATCAGAGCCATTCTACGATATGATATGATATAATTCATTAGTTACAAGGACATTCTCTGCTCACACCTTTTCATCTGCATTTGGCTACCCCCAAGATCTGATGCAAGGCAGCCCTGCCCCATTTCTGCAGGATTCCTGGCTGAGGGCTCCTGACATGCCCAGGCAGCGCTGGGCTCAGCGGGAATGGCAGCAGAACAGCCACACGCCAGCTGGTGAGGGCACTGCAGCATTGGTGACCAGCTTGGAATAAAAGCACAGTAGTTAAAGTATTTATTCAGGAACTGAGGGAAGAGGGCTCATTAGCAATGCACCTAGTAAGAAATTTGAGTTTGGGTAGTGGGCACGGACAAATTATTCCTGCCTCTGCTGAAGGCATCTCTGGTGCCACAAAAAAATGCAAAACTCACATGCCCTAAAAACAGAAAGAGAGAAACACCAGGAGGATGAGTGGAAGGGTGCTGGGTGAGTCAGAAGTCATTGAAGCAGGGAAACGGGAGCATACCCTGCTGGTGTGGAGTGGGTGTGAGGGCTGAGGGACACAACTATTCTGCAAGCATCCTTCATTACCAGCTGGAAGCACAGGTGAGAAACAGGAGAGGTTTCTTCTTATGTGCTTATTTCAATTGCTACCTCTTTGCATCCAGGACTGGCAGGGCTCAAAGCTACAAATCACATTCTGGCTCACTTTAACTGGGCTAAACTCTAAGGAGTTTAACTCTTCACTTAAAAAGACAAAACCAATTACCAACAACCTTCATCTGAAGACAAAAAGACCAGCTTGCTAATGAGGGTCTAAGAGGTGTCCATTCCATCATGAGAGGCACACCATCCCACCGTCCATTTAAATGTCTCCTTTAATAGCTGTATGTTTGTCTATGTAGAACTCAGAGTACAATATTTATTCCTACTGTTCAAAGTGTTGCCCCAAGGATTTTAATGGTTGCACTAATTTTATTCCACGTAATGGAGATGCCTTTTAAATGGGAAATGAGGAATTGTACAGTCTGGATAATATGCTCTACTGTGGTCTTCCCATTTGGCTTGGGAGCAAATATAGAACCCATTCCAGAACTTAGGTTTTGGATGAGAGGGAAACTTTTATCTGTTCGTCACTCCAGTTAGGTTCCCTTTACTAATTTGGCTTCCTTGCCCAGAAACAGGACCAAAATTCATCCATGGGAGAAAATTCCTCAATGCAAACTAACAAAACAACCATAAAAAGGGGTCTTGTTTTATGACATGCTCCATTGGAATTGCAGCATTCTGCCTATGTGGGCATATTTTCTAACACATTATGCAGAAACAAGTCAGGGAAGATGCTGAGGATTGTAATTTTCTAATTTAATTCTGCCATTTCCAGTAATGGAAAGCCATACTATGGCTATTTATCTTCATAAGTGACAGATGCATTTCATTAAAACTTCCTTAAATAATTTCTCATGGCACTTGAAGGAGGAAAATAAGGAGTGAAAAGATATCTGTTTTGTAAGCACACACGCATCGAGGTTTTGAGAGATGTTAAACATGCAAATGATCTATGACTGCATTAAAGAGGTCAAGTAAAAAGACATTTATCTGGCGTTTTTTTGCAGTGTTGATGCCTGTTGAACTCATCGTGAAGCAATCTGACATTGACTGTTGCTGGATGAAAATACGCTAATAATATCCCCGTACACGGATATAATGAGTGCCACTTGGGAGAATCCCAAAGCTCGGCGTAATGCTGTGACAGGCAGATGCTTCCCTTCCAAATACTGCTGAAATGCTGCCATGTAGGAGCAGGAGGATGCAGCAGCTGCAGAGCAAGTGACTCTGCAGAATAATTTGGCCAAGAAGTGAAGAACTTTCTATTCAGTTGAAACTGCATTCAAATAAGCAATGTTCCAGGGCAGGTGAATATTCACCTAATTTTCTTTGTGTGCCAGGCAACTGATAGTGGTACAATAAAATCTCTTTTGAAGAAATCTGCATCATATACTGATGCACCTCTAAAGGATGTTGTAGCCCAGGTCTTGGCATATAGGTTTTGCATGGAAGTAATGAAAGCATTGCAGAGGGAGAGCTGTGGGTGAAATCATGTACCTTTTTTCTGTTGTCCTCGTACTCCAAATAGCTCAGGGAAGCCTGAAGGCGTGCAGCAGTTCCTAGATGGTCATTAGGTCAAGGAAAATCACTAGTGCATCTGCATTTTCCTCACCCATTCAGTAAGCCCATAGAGAAGGAAATGGGATGGGGAGGTTTAGAGGTAGCGCTGTCATTATCTGCTCCTCAATTTCCCATTTAGAGAGACTTTTTAACTTACGGGGTTGGCAAAGGGGGGCAAAGAGAGCCTTGCCCAAACTCCTGCCTCACAAGCCTATCATCCAGTCTAGGAACTGCTGCCCAGCAGTGCCAGCAAAAAGGTCAGTGGCTAGGTGATGTGTTAAGAAAGAATTCACCTCTAGGTCAAGGAGGAGAGAATTTCCACACGCTGGTGGTATGGATGGGTAAGTTTTCACACTCTGTAACAATGCTGGTTTTACTCCGGGGTCCCCTTGTTAAGGCGCCAGAGCTGCCAAGCAAACTGGAAGAGTACCTGCAGCACCTGTTGCCATCCCCCTGGCACTCAGCAGACCCCTGTCTATTTGGCCTCATCACCTTTCTCTCACTTTACATTTGTTCCCAGCAAATAAACCCAAGGGAATAAGCTATTCAGGAAACACTGCCCTCTCTTTGGTTCATGAATCTTGCAATCCTTTCTCACTCTTATTCCAAACTACTGACTGAACATGCTCCATTTGCTATTCTTTCCCAGTGGAGTTTGTTGACAAAGATGTTGTGATGAGTAGTAGAGCAGTGTAAATTCATATAGACTAGATAGGTGGTCTTCTTTCTACACTGACTGAAGAAATGCTAACTCTCTAATGAAGAACAGTAACCTTCTTATTGGGAACATTAGCAAATGAGCCAAAGTTTGCTTCTGCCAGCATGCTTAGAAGATGTGGTTTCCCTAAGTAGAGTGGTCTGGGTGCTTTTTATCCAAATGGCAGATCCACCTGGTGCAGAGCAGCAGCACCCAGGGCTTGGTAGGAAAGCCACACTTTGGGCCAGTGCCTGCCTCCTCCCTCCAGCCAACCTGCAACCTGCCATGAGTGTCAGGGCACTCACTGCCCAATGTCCCGTGTACTTCATCAGGAATCCACCTCCTTTGAAAACCTTCTAAAGGTATTTTATATCATGGTCACTCTCAAGTTACCAGAACCAGGCCTCTGAGAAAAGGGCCCTCAACCAGCAGTACGAGTTCAGCATGAAAACAGGGGCCAGCACAAATAAAATCTTCCTTTCCTCTTCCTCCACTGCTCCTGAAGTCAATCTTTATTTCTGTATTATGGAATGATGTATAAGAAGGTGGGGCAGAACTCTTACATGCCCCTTTCCTTGCTCTGTTGAGTCACTGCAGCTCTGGCTGGCCCAGGCTGCGGGTGGGTGAGAATACCTATTTTGGCAGAGAGGACCAGTGTAGAGGAAGTCACAGAGACTCAGCTCAGGGGAGCTTGGCTGGCAACAGGAGCTGATGTCAGCTCATCAATAAAACCGAGCTTCAGAGGGGGCTGAGCTTTCTTACTCATGCTCTGGTGTTCAGAGCGTGACTCAACTTATTCCCAACGCACGACATTCGAGGGCTACACGGGAAGTCTTTCATCTGCAGCATTTTGGCTGGGCTGTTCCTGCCACCACCTCTTCCCTTCCTCTTGTGTTTCCATCCAGGTGATTAGTTAGAACTGACGTTCAGTGCCACTGTGGAATGGCTCAATGGTTACCAAAAAAGCAGAAGTTCAAGGGGCAAAGTAAAAATTTCCCGTGCAGTTAATCATTGGTCTCACTGTGGAACTCATCAAACTTTGAGGAAGTAATTGAAGCTATTTGCACTTGTGGAAAATGAGAAAGACAAAAGTACAGGAAATTGCTTGTTGTTTTGCTCTCAGTGTCACAGCTATGATTACTCTCTTTTGGATGAGATTCCTATAGAAGAGGTGGTTTCCAGCTAAAGGATAAAGAGACCAGTCAGAATTTGTTTCATTTGTTTGCTTTGAAAAATCCTTTTCATGCTTTCTCTGATCCATAAAGACAACCTTGGTGCATGCAAGAAATATCCCCCTGGAAAATGAGGCGCTGTAAGGATGGCCCAGTTGAACAGTCTGCTCTGCCAAATTCACCTGACAGATGCTTAAAAGTGAGGAGGGTTAACTGGGGCTCTTGGTGGATCCAAGCCACACGAGAAAGAACATTTTTGGTCAGCAATTGTTCTTACAGGCAAAAAGGTGACTTTGTAATAGAATTGACAGCTGTGGACTCTGGCTGAGGGTTTGGAACAGAGACTTCAGTAAGGTTGACCATTGGGTGAGGAACATGCAGAAAACACAATAAATAGACTCCTGAGCATCAGGTCTCTGACTCTGAGGGGACAGTCTGGTCCATCCTCCCAGGTGATGGATCCCCAAGGTGGCCTGTGATCTCTCTGAACACATCTGCAGATGGAGCACTCCTTAGAAATCACTGTAGCAACAGCCTCTTCCAAGACCAAATTCCCTAACTGGAAACCACAACAATGGAACTGTGAAGGGAATGAGATTTCTGAGAACTACTTCCATTTGACCAAGGCATGCCAAGAATTTAGCTTGACACCTCTACCTTGATTTCCATATAATTGCTGTGAATTGCCTCCCTCCTGACATACAGGTTTATGCAGCAGCACTTAAAACTGTGACCTGAGGAAACTCAGAGTACTTCAGAAAACTCCATGTCCATGAAAACACCTCCTGCCAGCCCTTCTGAGGCCATGGCAGGGTCTGGCGACAATGAAATGCCTGGTAATACACTAGACCAGGTCTTCATCTGACATAAACCAGTGTGGTAACATTGTTTTCAGGCCATTTGTAACTGAAAATCAACATGATTAGGGGTGTCATTCGTGAGGAGAGACTGTCAAAATTGTATTTTTCTTTTTCTTGCCCATTTCTTATAGTATTATTACTGTCATGGACTCATGGCATTCCTTTGTCTCATTGCAAGGATACAGAACTCAAGTACGCAACACATGGACTTGTGACTGTATAACAGCTGTCATTGTATCAGGTTAATACTGTTGGATAGAGTTTTTCTTTTCCAAAATTGAGCTTTTACATCTGCAGAAAAGCAAAAGAACAACCAACAAAGAAAATAAATTATCCTTTTTTGGTTTTTTTGGTTGCATAATTTTAATGAGATTTAAATTCTTAATTCTACTGGAGTTGGCCCTAAACAAGTGATGTGTTCATCCAAATGCTATGGGGATAAGGCTATGCAGCAACTGAAATATTTAATCAGAAACTGAAATAAACCTTATAAGCATGTCCAAGCCATTTTACATTAAAGTGAATGACAGCACCTCAAACCAGTGATAAAAGCACAAAATTGATCACTAGAAAATTAATCATAGAGTCATAGAATGGCCTGGATTGGAAATGACCTTAAAGATCACCCAGTTCCAACTTCCCTGCCATAAGCAGGGATGCAACCACTAGACCAGGTTGCTAAAAGCCCCATTCAACCTGGCCTTGAACACTTCTAGGGATGGGGCATCCACAGCTTCTCTGAGAAACCTGAACCAGTATCTGACCATGCTCACAGTAAGTAATTTCTTCCTAACATCTAATCTAAATGCTTCCTCTTTTAGTTTAAAACTGTTCCCCCATGTCCTGTCATTATCTGCCCATATAAAAAGTTTCTGACTCAATTTTTTATAAGCCCTCTTTAAGCAGGGAAAGGCCACAGTGAGGCTTCCCTGGAGCTTGTTCTTTTCCAGACCGAAAAACATCAACTCTCTCAACCTGTCCTCACAGGAGAAGTGGTCCAGCCCTCTGACCATCTTCCTGGCCCTCCTCTGGATCCATTCCTGCAGGTTCACATCTTGTGTTGAGGACCCCAGGCCTTGATGCAGCACTCCCAGTGGGGTCACATGAGCAGAATCACCTTCCAGGATGAGTTTGCCTTTCTGGATTGGGAGTCACTGCTGACTCATGTCCAGCCTTTCATCTACCAGAGCCCCCAAGTCCTTCTCTGCAGGCTGCTCTCAAAGAGTTCTTCTCTCTGTCTGTCTTCATGTCTGGGACTGCCCTTAATCTAAGGTGCAGCATCTTGCACTTGGACTTGTTGAATCTCATTATTTTCTCATGGGCCCATGTGATTAGCTTAATTTTTTGTTTGTTTGTTTAAGTTATGATACTATTTTTAATATGTGGGAAATAAATAAATAAATCCCTGAAATAATGCTGCACTGGGTTCTGACAGTTTCTGATTGTCAGGAGCATTGAGATTCACACGGATTTGTCAGATGGCACATGAGAAAATGCAAAGTACTGTGGCAAACATTACACAAATGTAGGAGTTAAGTCTTGCTTTTATTTGTGCCATGCAGATTAATGTAGAAACCACTTTTGGACATTCAATAGGACATATAAGATCAGAATGTGATACTGTGACTTGCCTTTAAAGGCCATTACCTCTGATGTTTTAAGGGCATCCATGAGGACATACACATAATGTATACAATGATGATGATGAT
Organism: Phainopepla nitens; assembly: GCA_013400175.1. Classification (NCBI taxonomy): domain Eukaryota; kingdom Metazoa; phylum Chordata; class Aves; order Passeriformes; family Bombycillidae; genus Phainopepla; species Phainopepla nitens. The sequence continues at coordinate 1,341,148 of VXBQ01008789.1, read as the reverse complement.
TATATATATGGAAACAGCTCCTCTGAAATCTGCATGCACATCATTTAAATGGCCAGCTCTGTTCCTGGGTTTTTTGACTTTCTTCCTTTATCTATAATCTTTCCTTTTAAGACATTCCTTGGATATAACTGATGGAGTTAATGCTTTTGTTTTCACCTCTGCAGGGCCCATTTTTAGAAGTCATCACTCTCTCATTCACTGCCCTTGCCCTCCTTCTTCCTTCTTCCTCTGTTAAATCAGACTCCATTCTTCCTCCAATTGCTCTGCACAACCTTGCATTCTGCACATTGACCTTTCATACGCTGCCGTTTGGATCACCAGCTCTAGCCATTACATTAGCAACACACAATTACACCCTCAAGGTAGACTCAAGTGCAGATCCTACCTCTACAGAAACACCTTAATGAATGGAAAGGTGCTGATGTATGTTTGAAGTATGTTTTCAGCTCACGTAGGACAGAAGGATTCTGCAGAGACGTGAAACCATGGGTAGCGATGGGAGCATTTCCCAAATGTTTCTGTTCTGCCACAGTGCCCTCTCTATGGTGCTGCTCTCTGAAGTGCCCAAGCATTGTATTTTTTTCTAGAGGTTATTGCCAAAGCCACACCCAGATATCACAGCGAGGCTGTCACAGAGGGTGAGCTCATATGGGCAGCTCTTCCTTGGGCAGAGCACTTTCAAAAAATTCTTCTTGGTGGCTTAATTGGTCCATTTTGCTTTTGATAAGAACATCCATCCTGATATGGTGTAGTTTTGTGATATCTGTTGCTGTTTGGGAGTGTGATGCAGCCATTAAAATAGCTATGGTTTTTTTCATTATTTTCTTTTTTTCATTCAGAATTCAACATACATTTTTCTGTGAACATACATTAGAACCAAAGCAATTCTGGCCTCCCTCCCAACAAAAGAAAAATCTGACAATGAAAGATGCCAGATCTGGCAGATGAAAGAATCTGCCCCATGGCCATGTGGTAATGAACATAGAGCTACATGGGTCGTGATCTAATGTCTTTGTTACAGTCTTGCAGTTGTGACAAATTGAGCAATATGTGAAATGGTGGTTTTCAACCCATTCAAGGTATTGTTTGTCCAGAATATCACAACTAAAATTTGCTCTCACTGCACAGACCATTAAGAATGAACTTTCTCCCTTCAAGGAGGAATTTTGCTGTGAGAAGAGATGGGAACTGGACAAAAGGAACAGTGTGAGGCTATCCCATACCACCTCTGTGGAGAAAGAAGTATCAGACTGCACAGTGTCTCTCAAAGGCCCTGCTGGGCATGTGATAGTGACTATACATTGGGCCTAGAGAAGAATCTCACCACAGTATCAATTCAAATAGCCATAGTTCACCAAAATAACCATCAGGTATTATTTTACATAAAAGCATTTAATACTGCTCTTATGTTCTTCACTAATTTGACTTTGCAAATGAGTTCCTCCTCCAGTTCACAGAAATCTTGCTTTAGCTTTGTTTACAAAAGATTCCTTCTAAGATGTGTAAGTGTAAAAAAAATCTGCGGCATGAGTGATCAGTGTGTTTCATTAACCAGTTCAAAAGAAGTCAGGAAAAGAGACCACTTCTGAAAGATCCCAGATGGAAACCAACTTTTTTCCAGTGGAGCTGCTTCCCTCCAGCATATTCTAGGTTATGCCAGTATTTGATATGATAGCCTCAGTAAAAACCAAAGTGAAGTGATTGAATAAGTAAGTGTATGGCGAAAAGAAAGGGAATTTAGCCTGGTTTTGGACTCCTTTATAGCAAGGCTTATTCAAACCTTGTCCCTCAGAGAAAAGCTTCTTCACTAAGAGTACCCTGAGGAGGGGAGGTGCTGGGTCAATCAATGACTGCCTCGGTGATCTTCGATCAGCTGGCAAAACATGCAGCCTCTGGCTGAGGCAGCTTTCAGAGAGATGGACTTCAAATATGCAATGCCTTTTGCTGGACTTGAAAGGATCAATGGCAGCAAAACCTAAGCATGCTGACAACATGTGCTCTGTTGGGATAAACACAACTGAAACTGCAAGGATTTTGGAATTGGGAAAAATGGCTTGTTTTGTATATCATGTGCAGAAGGAGAGCTGTTGCACAACCATTTGGAAATTCAGGTCAATTTCATCATTCAAGAATTTAAGTTCAATTAATTCACCTCTTTTTTCCTAATTAACTAGACAAGCCTGCTTGCTGGACCAGCAGGTCAAAAAGATAGCCCATAGCTGAGTATTTCTAAGCAGTTTTATCCCACTGCTTACCGGGGTTTGACTTTTTTCCTTTGCCTGCAGGGTCACAGTGTCACACAGGCAGGGACACTGCTGCTGGTACAGGACCTCCACCACTCCTCTCCCTCCAGCCCCTGCTGTACTGCTCTAGGGCCATCCTCAGCAGCCAAGCCACAAACCTGGGATGAAGAGCTCATTTACAGAAGAATGCAATACCATGGCATAACCCAGGCCATCAGGGAAGTCTGAATGCATTTGGGACAATCGTTTATGACTGACAAAAAGAGAAAAAAAAAGAGAAAAGAGTGAGGAGGAAACTACTACTTTTGATTTTGACATTTTCCAATATAAATCTTTTTATTTTTCATCCCAATGGGATATTTCAAGGCTAAATTCAGTCACAATTTTCAGAAACTAAAGCAAGTGAGTCTCCCTCTGACACACAACTTAATTCAGTTCAAAGCTAAAGCCTCTTGGTCAGGTTTCCCTCTGGGTCAACTCAGACAAATACAAATTTTCCTGCCTTACCCATGCTGCTGCAGAACAGAGAATAAGCTGTCTGCAGAGCTCAGCCATTACAATATGTTTCCATATTTAGCCTGCTCAAGAAGCAGGTGCTGGTGGGAAGTACAGTGTTCGCAACCAGCACATGTCCCCAGTGACACACTTTTAAAGCAGAACATAAAAATATACAATAAAAATATTTATGCAAAAGTTGAAGAATGGGCTGTAAGCTTTCAGCAGATAATTCTGTTTTCAGTGGGATAAGCAATTTTTCATATGCTTTGGCAAATTTTAGCCTAATTAAAAGAACAAGTAGGTAACTACCAATAGTATACATGGATAAATTAGAGCAATAATCTAGTCATCTATCCCAAGCCTATCCAGAAATTTATGAGGACTTTGATGAGGTGCAGATGGGGCCCTTACAGCAGAGACTATAATGAGGCCAGAGGACTCAGGATTAGAATTTTACACGTCCTATGAAATTTTGTAACTCAAGGCCAGTGTTGCTCAGTTGCAGTAACAGGCACGCAGAGTGGTAGAAAAACCCATCACCCCATGCACGTCACTCTTACATACTCTTAATGACTTGTTTAATCCTCTGTGCTCTGCTGTCACATTTCTTTTCTTTCACCTCCTGCAAACTGACATCTCTTTGTCTGGGTCTGGCTCCACTTGTCATACTTCAGTATTTCAGTCTCAACAACCATGATCAGTGNTGGAACACAGCTCTGATGAGGAGCAGCTGAGGGAGCTGGGGGTGCTTAGTCTGAAAAACAGGAGGCTCAGGGGAGACCTTATCACTCACTACAACTCCCTGAAAGGAGGGGGTAGCCAGGTGGGTGTCAGCCTCTTCTCCAGGCAAACAGTGGAAATGGCCTCAAGTTGTACCAGGAGAGGTTCCCTCTGGATATCAGGAAGAATTATTCCACTCAAAGGGGCATTAAACATTGGAAATGCTGCCCATGGAGGTTGTGGAGTCACCCACCACACTGTCTTGTGAAAACCTGCTTAGGTCACTTCCACAGATGTTCACTTCCTACCATCCTTGATGGCCAAGGCCTGGTTGGTTCCCTATAATTATATAAAATAGGATGCAGAGCAGTTAAATAAAACAACAAAACTAACTGAAAAGGCCATCCTTTTCTAAGTACAATGTTGTACCTTTCTGACTCACATTCTGGCTTACTCCCATTGCCCTCCCCTCAAGAAGAAAAATCCATGCTGGATCCCAAGACCTGGGCATTGTCTGACAGCCTCACATCAGAAAACTCTAGCAGTGACTGCTCCTGCTCCCTGATGTTTGATCCCAGGCCTCCCACACTCATCAAGATATGGGAGGCTCAGTACCTTGGAGGCCAGACTGGTAAGAAACACAAATCCCCACTGAGAACGCAGGAGATGTGAGTCAGCATGAGCAAGACCCAGATTACTGTGAACAACACCCCAGCTGAGCAATAGCAACTTAATCACAGTCAAAGAGTCAGTATTGTGCTCTTACCAAAACAATCAACATCTCCATTTTCTAGGATCCATAGGAATGCTGTGCCATTTAATAGTTTGCATTCTGGCTGCTAGAAATCACCATTCTTTTTGCTGTCTGTAGCCTCAAAGATTGGCATATTTTCTCAAAAGAAAAAGATGATCTTTTAACTCGTGATTTCAGTCAGTAAATATCCTATCACCTGCCTAACATGTCACTTTTCACTTTGGAATCTCATAGTTATCAATCATAGGCTGTATCTTGCTGAATGAATAGGAGAATTGAGGCAGCACCAGTGTTTTTCACACCCTGAACTTTTGACCAAAGCAGTGTCAGGAGGAGATCTACACACAGCCTCTGCTTCAACCACTGCTTGCTTGCCTGTGCACATTAGAGATGCAGAGGTCTTTGCACAGATCGAATTTTGATGTTTAGAGCAACTGTTCACTTCTCTAGCAAGAATCATAGGTGCCTTTACATGTGGCAGGAAGATGCACAGAGTTCCTTGTTTATAATAAAAAGAGTTGCCTTTGCTCTTCCTGTAACTCCATTTGAGACGTTATTAGACTTCATCTTATGTCAAAGAGAAAGTCTGAAATGAAATGAAATCACCATAGAACCATATGCCACACTGCTGAGGCACAGCAAAAGTAAGCTAAATTCACTATTGCAGCTGCCAGAGTGAATTTGTCTCGTTTTTATTGGTATATGACTCAGCTTTAATATTTTTCTAAGACAGTTCTTGATAGTCTTATCGACAAATAAGTAACATTAATAACACAGAAGAGTTGGCCATTTCCTTCCAACCACCCTAGTAAACATATTCTGGGCATAAAGGGAGGCAAAACAAACCAGAACATCCAAATGCTCTTCTTTGAGATGGAATACTCCTAACCTTTTTGCCCTGGGTAGATTTTCTCATTAGTGAGAAAGCATTATTCAGGGAGAAGAGTACTTTTCAGGGGAAAAGGTAGAGAAACTGAGTTCCAGTCTGAGGTTGGACTATTTCCTATGGGGATCTTCAGTAGCTCTTCCCACAGCCTCAGTTTCTTGTTGGAGCATAAAATACAAACATTTTTTTTCCTACAGCACATACAGAGTAAGGCCTTATCAAACTTTCAGTGAAGTACCTGGTGATTCTGGGATGAGAATATAAATGATTGCTCCCACTCCCAAAATAGTTTGGCACTAGAGGAAGAAGAGTTCCTGAAGCTTCTGGAATGAAATGGGAAAAGAAAAAAAGAGGAAAGTAGAAGAATTGATCTGCCCTTAGATAGTAGTTGCACGGATGTTCTCACATCTCCTAACCTCACATTTATGTGATGTTGCACATCGGCAATAGGAGGTTTTTCTTGTGAGCAGCATCTTTATTTATTGCTGCTGAATTAATTTTCCTTTAAGAAATAAAGTTCCTTAACTGCTGGTGTTATTGGTCTGCTCTCTCCATTTTCTTACAGCTTTGAACTAAATCCTGTCACCGCTTCTTTCTCCTGAAGTGATTCAGGGCACTGTGCTTTGGATCACAGGGCTGCAAAGTGTCATTTGGTCTCTTTTAACTGTAACCACAGACAACAAAGGCAGCTGGCTTTGCCACGACTACTGGATTTTGTAGATGTCTGAAAAAAAAGCCCTAAGTAAAGTATCTGTGACATTATGCATTTGTGATACCATTGCAAATGGGAGCATTTCCATTTCTGTAGGCTAAACCCTACTTCCTCCTCCGAGAGCTTGCCATCAGTCCCAGTTTGCTATCGCTCCCCTCCTGAGGGGCTGAGTGCAAGCCAGGGATGTTTATTAGATGGAGTTAATTCCTTTCAGGCTCCTTCTATGCGTGGCTGTGACTGACAGAGGCGGGTGCTGCTTGCAAGTGTCAGTGGAGCATGACCTCGAGTTAATACACTGAATGATGAGAGAAAAGAAGATTCATTCAGCATGTGAGCTCTGTGCTGAGATTAGCCAGAAGTACAGAGCACATACAAATCACTGTTTTGTCAGCACAGCGCTCGGCGGAGTTTTTAAATATTTCAGCTATTCTAAGCCATCATCCTCAAGGCCAGAGCAACTAAAAAAAGAGGAGGATCAAAATAGCATTTCTGATCCAAACATCATTGTTTTAGATGTGAAATTTGGACCTGGATGCTTAAAGAAATGCATGGCAGCCACAGCCCCAGGTCTGATGTGGAAAGACTTGCAGTAACATGCACAGAGCTGTTTACAAAACTCAGAGAAGGAATCACAGGCTATGTAGCTTTTCAGTGGTGGATGTCTGTTCAACTCCAGCCTGGTGAGGAGAAATTGGAAGTTACAAGGATCTCCGCATTCTGTCTGTCTGCTTGTGCTAATTGCTCTCATTTCAGTTGCCTGTGGCCATAAGTTGTTCTTCCAGATGCCATCTCTGCATCTGGTATTAGCAGAGCAGTCAGGGGCCACATAGGCCACGGTAGGTGACCTTTTCTCTTACCCAAGCAGTTCTGTCCCCATCTGAGTCTGTCTGTCTGGGGGCACTGTCTGCATTAATGTTCAGGGCATAGATCTTATCTGTACTTGGCTAAAACAGTTAGAAGGTTGGGGAAAATCCCTGGAGAATAGCAGTGCTGGGGGTTTTTGTGTGATTTCTTCCCAGCTATACAGTTGGTCCTTTTTTAGAATTTATAAAACAACAGAGCTGTTAGCAGAGGTATTGGAAGAAATATGGTTTCCTTCCCTCCTCTGAGGGAGTTTTGAGTTCTAGCAGTAACTATTACCAGAGGCAGGATTGTAGAGAAGATATCAAATCTCTTTCTATCTGTGCTTCCTATTGTTGATTCTGACAACTACATCCATTTAGGGTCAGATTCTATCATACATTGCTGCTTTGAAGCCAGCAGACAATAAATGCAGAATTTAGAGCATAATAACTGCAGTACTTTCAGTGCAAAGAATCCTCTGTTCACGTCTCCTCACTGCCTGTCTCCCTCATGCATGGTTCTCTTGACTTTGTATCCGACCCTGTGCACAAAAACCTCTGCATCATCTATTTCTCCTGCAGTCCTAACTGAAGGAGCTTCTTCTTTCTATTTCCATTGCCATCTATCAGGCTTTTGAGTCCCTTAAAAGAGCAAGACCAAAACTAGTTCTGTGTTTTCTCAAAGGTGATCAAACCCTAAGAAAATGATTATTACCTTCTCTTCTTGCCCTTCTTCTATCTCCTCTCTCACAGCTGCCCCAGGGAAACAGACATACCAAAAATCCACATGAGAGGCAGAAGTAAATATCACCAATATCTACCCTGGGGCTGCTGCAGCCCATTAAACCTGACACACAGAGATTTTGGGGCTGCTTTCTGTTAATAAACTTTGGAGGTTTGTTACTAACCAGCACCAGTAGCTCCTAAGAAAAAGGCAGATTTTGCTGAAGCCTATTGCTTTTTTTTTTTAATTGAGTAATTTACAAGCAGATACAGTTTAGATTACCAAATTATTGGCAGCACTTTGGTGCAATGTCTGGGTTTTTTTCCTCAGTAACTTCCATCATCTGCTGACCAACCCAGAGCTGACTGCAGCCGAAGTTGATACAAAAAGTACCCCAGCTGATATTGGCCAGTTTGTCACTCTGTTTGCTTTTTCTTCTGTTCATCTGCTCTTCCCTCTCAAATGGTTTCTCTCTGCTTATCACAAGGGTCACTTACCATGTGAAGGAGTAACAAGAAGAGAAGGGAGAGGCAGCTGTATTAAGAGTTATGCAGAATTATGTATTATATATTTTGTGTCATTACTTGCCAGGCCCTTGCTTGAACGATGTGCTTTTGTCACTACGTGCTGTTGTGGGCAGGGTCAGTGTCATTTGCTTGCAAGGAGGTGCACACAAGAAGACTCATTCTTGCCTCTGAAAGGATGTGTTGGCAAAACTGCCAGTGAACAGCAGAGTTGAGTCAGCAGTGCAAAATTGTAATTAAAAAAGAGAAAGGGGGGGGGGCGGGAAAGGAAAAATAATGCCAGTCATCATTTCCTAGAGAGCTCTGCAAGCTTGCTGGAAGCCTCTTTATAGCCTTGCAAATGCTGTGAGTGGTGTGCAGGCAGTTGCCACTAAACGGTGCAAATGGGAGAACTGCAGGAACTCACCATCTTTCCACAGCGTCACGACTGGAAAGTACCCGGAGCCCGCCACTCGGAGGTGGTAACTCAGACTTGCTCTGCCACCTCCTGGCCGTACCGCACACCGACTAGAATTTAATGTGCTAAACAGCTACTTCATATCTTACTCTCTTTCGGGCCAGGGGCCTGACCTAAACTCCACTGAGGTGACCAAGCTGTAACCTCAGCCTGGAAAGCATATGCAGAATGAATGGATAAAGCCTTTGGGACCATAAATGTGAAACAATACCTTTGCTGTGACCTTTGCACGTATATTTTAAAACGCAATGAGAACATTAGAATTCTTTCTATGCCTGCCTCCCATACAAATGTGTTGCAGTAGAGTTTCTCACCTTAAAGTGGTGGGGGGAGATCACTGCCTCTCGAGGTATCCCTGATGTTGCCATTGTCAGGCCTCATCCAACCAAACATTCAGGAATCTCTGCCTCTTTATTGCTCTGTGGAGAGAAAATTCTGTATATGTACAAAGGAGGACTACCTACTTGTGTGTGTTTTTAATATGGGACTATAATATGGAAAAAAGGCTCTAGTTAATATTCTCTTATTTCCTTCCTAGCTTGCAATGTCTGGTAATATTTCCTACTAATGTTGGTGTAGGGATGGAGATAGATATTGACTTTCATCTTTGCACAGCATTCTAGCTTTACTGCCCCATAAACTGCTCCAAGAGAATAATAATAATATGATGTCATGATTTATAAGCCCAATATAATTTTTTACATTTTTATACAGTTTCAAATAGTATTTTCTTTCACAGTTTAATTTTATCTGAACTTCTATTTGATTGGAAAGTTATAGGAAATGTTGAGGAAGTTGTAGCCTAAGGACATATAACCTTTGGCAATATGAGTCCACTAGTAAAGAGGGAATGTGGGTTTCAAGCTCTGCTTGCTCCAAGTCTGCCCTTCAGTCATCAGTTTGCAGCCCTCCATTATTTCACATTAATTAAGGACTCTGATGGCCCACTGAGTAAAATAGAAAGGCTTTTTAGAAAACATAAACCCAGACAAAAGCAAAAGTGACTGCATTTTGAAACCCGCATCACCTTCACTCTGCAGCTGAGTAACATCAATTTTGCCTGCTAGGAGAACACTCTTTCCCTGGTTTACATGTGTGTGAACAACTGATGTATTTTTAATGAGATTTATTTTCATGACAGGAACCTCATTGACAATTTGCATTAAAGACAAGCTAAATGAGCTGTTCAAGAGTAGAACAAGCTTTCTCACATTTGTTTCCTTTAATTAACCCATACAGGATGTTAATTTTGGATTAAGTCCTGCCTTACACCATCTATGAGATCAAAGTCATCCTTCCACAAAATCTTTGATCATCCTATTTTCTTCATGTTAACCCTTTGAGGACAACTCACAGAGAAAAATTAGAAGGGCATTTGTTTTAATGTTCTACCACAAAAATACAGTAACTATTTTTCTGTTTAGTCTCAAGCAAAATGTCAATTGTTAAAATTTCCATCTGGACAGAAATTTGTATTTCCAGATAAGTTTACTTTAAGTACCTAGTCATTTACTGGAATTATCAAGTCACTTCCCACATTAATCGAAAAGAAATTATATTATATGAAACCCTAGTGACCTCCAAATGGAACTGAAACCTATTAGGTCTGAAGTACAGACCTCTACCACATGTGCTAATAAGTAATTGGTAGCAGTAGATGTCTGCTATCATCCACAGGGATCAGCTGCATGAGGTAGAAACTCAATCAACAAACTTGAGGGATGTAGGATACATCCTTCATCACCAGGTAACACAGATCCTTGCCAACACATCAACATGGCGGTTCGAGAAAGCCTTGGATTGTTTCAGTGTTGGATGACAAAGAACAGACATAAAAAGCTGTACGGATGCTGGTTCTACTTTCTCTCTGCTCACTCTCCTTCCTCCCTATACTATTAAGTCCAACTTTTGCTCCTGCTGGTCCTGCTCCCCACTCCACACCCCGCAGCGCTCCACGCTCCAGAGGAGAAGGTGCTTGCAGCGTGGACAGGAGATGAGCACACAGGAGATGAGCTGGCAGGGAGAGGCTGGAGGGGGCTCACTGCAGATGTCACTGCCAGGAATTCAGCTGCCAAGAGAACGAGCTTCTACTGAGGGTGTTCAAATTAAAATTAGTCAGAGTTTATGATTTGGCCAAGATATGTTTTTCTGGAGACAGCAAAAGGGGCTTGCTTGATACCAAAAATGCCTTTTCTATGATGTCTGGAAAAAGTAGGCATTCCAAGCCACAGTATTGTGAGATTTTTAACCAGGCCAACATAATTGCCATCGTCTAATTTTTATGTGCGATTGAACAACTTCAGATAAAATTTTACAAAGTGTGGCTGACATAAGCTGCAGGAAAGGGTGCCTAGAAAGACAGTGTTATAAAACATTTTAGACACCACTGCAATGTCAGGCTTCTACCACAGTACCAAAAAGCCTAATCACATCTCATGGCAGTGATGGAGACACTCCCTACCATCATTCCCAGAGCAGGAAGATGGGAGGGACATCTTGAACCTCTTTCTTGACTCCAAGAGTCACGCTGGAGGAAAGTTAAACAACAAAGCCCAACATACACCTTACCCAAAGGATACAGAGCCTAGGCCTGGACACAGATTGGAAACAGGGAGTCTCTGTGCTGTGAAGCTGCTAGCACAGCCCTGGCTTTGGTGTGGGTCAGCAAATGTTCCTCCAGTTAATGTCTGTGCATGATTTAGGGGCTGACTAAGGCTGCAGATTATTCCCAATAGGCAGTTTGGATGCAGATACCTTATTTTGGAGGCTGCATGAGTTTAGCTGTGTCTTGCCAGGAGTCTACCAGGCGTTCACTCACTTGTTTACTAGCAGTTTGTTTACTCCCTTTCCAGTTTGCTTACAAGCAGAGAGAGGTTCAAACAGGCTCATAACCCCAAAGAATGACTGTAGTCACCCAGGGAGATGGGGCACCAATAGCTTACTCCTCACTTACTCCCCCTTCCATTTATCATCAAAGGAATAGGCCAGTGGCACTCAGCTCGTTAAACTTGTTGAGCCAGGCAGTCAAACTTCCTGTTGGGAGCAACAGCATTTAAAATTACATCAAAAGAATAAGGAGGAAGGTAATTTTTATACCCATAGCAGGAGACCAAAAAGACACCATATCAAGCACATTTTGTCAGGAGACGAAGCCAAGAATCATTACTTGGAGGATTCAAGAAATGTTGTTAGAAACTGCACTTTTCCTCACTTGGTTCTTTTCATGACATCTTGGCAAAATGCTAAGAACTATTTCTAAGGAAGAGGCTATGGATGCTGCCAGATAGGATACAATCTGATACGATCACCAGTTTGAACTTGAAGAACATTATATGCCAGATTAAGAAAAAAACCTTAAAAACCCCAACTTTTGGAGCAAGTGAGAAAAGATCAAAAAGAACTAGCATGGCAAAGTAACAACTGCAAAGGCAAAAATGACAGAAGATGTTTTTAAATTGTGTGCAAGAGTCCAAGCATCACAAGGGGAGCAACAGTTAGAAATGGGAGAATTTAAAATGACCCAGAGCAAAGTGAAGACAGAATATTAAGAAACCTTTACAGATAGGTAGAGAATAGTTTCTCTGAGGAGAGGAGTGCAAAGATTACTTAAATCTGTGCCATCTAGAAATAAATTAAAATCACTAAGTTCCAGTCCAGAGGGAAACTTTAAAGCTAGATTTTGGAAAGCAAATACAGTTCCGTCTGTCATCATTTGCTTTGAATCCAGAGATATAACTGGTGCTGAAACTCTGTAAACTTGTACGGAGGAACGTAAACCCATCACTGATGATAATTTAAGGCATATGATTAACCAGGAAGGAAAAAGAGAACTACCTCTCTGTTGCCATCAGTCACAAATCAGCCTGACCTAACTCAGCTTGAGAATCTGGCAAGCTTGCAAAAATACACAGAGAAAATTCTTCTGACAGATACTGCAGCCCCCTCCCGTTAGGAAAGTTTTAAGGCCTTTTGCCCCAAAGCAGTTGAATCGGATATAGTTAAAAAAATAAAATAATGAGGGGGTCAAGAAAGAACAATGCTGTTCTGAGAATAAAAGCAAAAAGCAATGCATATTCCTATGCTTAGATCATTCAATTGAGAGCTCTGTGGATTAACCTAGTGGGAGGTAGCATAAGCCTGCAGCCAGCTCCAAGAACTAATACTGTGCTGAAATTTTGAAATGCAAATCTTGAGGAGCAATTATGTAAAAACCCTTACTAGGCAAGTTTTTGGGGAAACCTTAAAAATAAATTGTAAAGAACCACATGAAGCAGCACTGTGTAGAATAGTAATTGCTATGCTAGGGGAAAGAAATGAAAGGAATATGCAAAGAATGACATCTCTGACTCTGCTGTGAAACCCTGAAGTTCCCCAGAGCGTGAAGTGAGAGCTAACAGAGCACTGTAACCACCAGTACAGGCACTCATCCTTTCCTACAGCAAGAGAAGAGCTGGGCATTTGAGGCACAAGCTCCAGGCCTGGGAGAACACCCTGACCTACAGGAGAGAGCAGGGTCAGTTCCAGAGGGTCTGGAGGTTTGAACTCTCTCAGCTACACAGCACACCACCAAAAACAAACAGGGCATGCTGCATACCTGATTTTGCTTAGCAATAATGATCAAGCCTTCTCTTCAGATATCTTCAGCAAGTCTGGATCAAATGAAATGGATTCCTAGTAAAGACCTGCAAGTAGTGACCGACCAGCACTCTGACACTTGTTTGCTCAAAAGAAGCATTCTGCTTTTTAAAATTCCTGTAGCAATGTGGCTTCTTGTAATGAACAAGCAACCTCAGGTTCTTTTCTGCACCTTGATCCGCTCAGAGAAGAATTTACAATTTATCTTTACAGTTACAATTAAAATTTACCATTGCAGCTGGAGTAGGTTACTGTGCTCAACAAGCTGCTGAAATGTCTGCCAATTGGCCATTACAAAAAAAAAAAAAAAACCAAAAAACCAGGAACGGAGTCCAGTGAGCCCCTTCTTTCTGCCTACACCCAATATTCCCTCTGTGCTGCCTGTCCCAAGCTGAAGAAGTGTAGCCTGGTTTGCTCTCAGCACCAGTATGAAAAGCAGCCAGGACAGCAACATCAGCCCAGGTGCCTTCTTGACAAGGAGAATCACAGAACCAAAAGAGCAACAACGTTGTCTTTGATCAATTGCTGCTGTGTGGTTTTGAAGATGGTCCCCTCAGACCGGGTGATGTGACAATTCTGGCAGGCTGCCTGTGATCCCAGCCTGTGCTCTGTCTGTGCTAGAGAGGAACTATCCAACTCATCTCCAGAATTTCAGGCACGAGTAAGGGACAGCAGGAGCACATGCTGCACACAGAAGGAGGGAGCAGGAAACTTGGTTCCTTTGTACTGCACGTGCCATTGATCTCAGGGACTAAAGGACCTGCCGTTTCTCAGCACCTTGGGTTCACTTGTGGGAAGCAGGAGCAATAGCGCTCACGTTCCTTTGAAGAACACTTTGACTGTGATGGCAACCAAGAGGACCCTGCTGTGGCTAAATAGATGCAAACCTCCTTCCCAGTGCTGGATTGATGCAGCATAAATTATACAGTTGTAAACTCTGTAACCTCCTGAAGTAGCACAGTATAAGGCTACAGGCACCACCTTAACTCTGCTCCCTCGTGTGTGTGCATCACAGCACATCTCTGATGGCATGATTATATATGGCTTCTAAAATAATATAATATTAGGCAGTTTTGTTCTACAGCCTTATTTATTGCTTCTGAGTCTGTTGTCTCTACTTAATCTTTTCTTGCCTGGAAGAACATCACTCCATCAGTGAATCAGCATCTCCAGAGAGGAAACGAAATGGAGACACGTTCATAATATACAGCAAATCGCTGTCTTAACACTCAGTTAATGTTCCACAGTGGATTAAGAATTATTATCCTAGTATTTCAGCTTAGTCCAGATTTAGTGCCCCAGTGGAAGAATTAAGGACTAGATGAAACAGTGCATGTAAAGCTACTTTCTAGAGCAATATAGGAGCACGTTGCTATCACAGTCACTAAGGCAGGTATGTAAAAATCAAGGAGATGTTGCAAAGTGATTCCCTTTTCACAAAAGTTTGAGTGAGGAGAGAAAAATGCATTAGGATACCAAAAGAAATTACAGTGGTATTGGTGGAAAGCAAACAAAGATAAGCTGGTTAAACAAAATTATTTTACTGTGTGCAATCATAGACAGAAATATGACTTGTGGCTCCATGGTCCATGGGTTGTTACAGATCATCTGGTTTGGTACTGCCTGGAATGGCTGCGGAAGAGACTTCACAGCAGCTGACGCACAAGTCCTAAACCTTTACTCACAAAAGATTCTCCTGAGGGCTGAGGTCTTCAGTGAGGATCTAAATTTGAGAGTCATTTGCTCTAAAATTCCTGCCTCTACCCAAGGAATATTCCTGCAGCTCCGTATCTGCCCACTGCTCTTCCTTTCCCTTCTCTGACGTGCTCTTGCAGGTTTGTGGTGACTAAGAGTTGTTGAACTGTGTGTTTTGATGGGATCTGAGCTGTAAAACCAAGGAAGAAAAGTCCCTGTGAAGGTTCCTATGATCCTCACTCTTCCTGCAATTCCAAATATCAGCTGTGCCACCATGAGCTCACACATCTGACTCACTGCTTCTAATCTATTTTCCTCAGCTCAGTTTTGCTTTGGCAATATTGCCACCCCCACGTCTCTTGGTGACTGAACACTGAGCAAATTAAATCCTGATCTTTCTCTTTGACTGCCTCCTCTTGTTCTCTCAGTTTTTATAACTGAGATGCTGCCATATCCCTTTTCCTTTAGGTGAAGTAGCCAGACAGCTCTGATTGCTCACAATACTCTTGCACATTAGGCTCTACCTAAACACAAAGGATTTTTCCTCTGCAATGTTTCAAAGACTCAAGACAGATCATGCTCTTGACCACTTTATCTTCTGCCTAATGTTATCTCCTCTGTTTCTGGCCTCCCTGAGACTGCAGCCAACCCAAAACACAGCTTCCAGACTGACCTCATGCTCCACATAATGATGGTGTCATTAATACTTATTTTTCCCACCTCATCCCCCATTTCCCCCTACAGCATAATTTTCTGCACATTTCTGCTTCCTGCAGTGCCTTTCTCAGCCTGCTCATCTGTTTCTGACATTTCTTTTACCATTCTTCCCTCCATTCTGACAGCAGTGCTGACTCTGTCAGAATGGAGGGAAGAGCACCAAGTATGACTTGTTTGTCGTCTGTCCTCTTCTTTCTCTCATGCTGCCATGACATAAGTGACTTTTTTTTTGACCTGGCAGATCAATGACTCTCCACGTGCCAGTAGAGCTGTCTCTGTCCCAGGAGCCAATGCACAATGTCACCTATTACCCCATCTTTTTTTTTCAAATCCCTATTCAAAACCTATTTCCCTTTAAGATGGAGAATGACATCACAAAAACAGAATAACCAAAAGCTACAGTGCCATTGGGCTTGCTGAGGGAACTACAGCCAGGAATTTCTTCCTTGTGCTGCTAAATAAAATCCATTCCATAACACAAGGGGAGATGATGAATGGTATTGCTGAGCACGGCATGAAATGCAGAGACTGAGAAGGAAACCTCAAGGTTTTAAGATCATTTTAAAGTCATCATTTCTTCACTGAATGATACAACGTCTGCATTGAACTGTACAGTAGAATTCACCTCTTCTAGCTTCATTCATAAGCCATTTTATGCACCCATTTCTGGGAAAAATACGTGGGGCTGCTGGTGCTGCTGGAATACATGGCACATTTCCCACCGACCCTGTGCAAGTCAAGCATTGGCACAGGTTTACAGGCAGCAGCATCTCGATCTCTAACCTATTTCTATAGATTAGCTTTTTACTAATGTAGTAATACCATTTGTTGTCAGTTCCTCCATTTCTCTACATTTGTTACTGTAAACAGATATGAGATATTAAACATTCAGGAGCTATCCCATTATCAGGCTGTCTCCTTTTGGTTGTGCTTAGGGGAAAATGAAGGGAGTGCAGTTTACTTACGACACTTACATGGGGTTTCTTTCCAGAGTTCCAGGAACACTCAAGGCTCAAAATGTCTCCTGTGACCACATCAGAAGTTTTCTGGTGAGTTCATTCCTGATGTGTGCCCTCCCTTTGAAGGTCCCTCATGTCGCTGCTCAGTGCAACTCATGCTATTTGGGCATGGGGCTGCCCTTGACCAGTACACGGGCTCATGAGTGCCTTTACAGAAAGTGTAAATGGCTGGGCTTGGGGACAAAAACAGGAATGGGATGCTTGTGCTACTATACAAGCTAAACTCAATCAGCCATCCTTTCTGCTCTTCGTTTTCATGTTTGCCCATGCCTGATGACAGTCCAGGAAAATGGAGGGACATTCTTCCCTGTCAGGGAGGTAGATAATGCTGCCAGTGTGAAAGAATGAAGTGGACTCTTATGAGCTGTCTGGCCTGTGTTTTCCACCCTCACTGTTCTGTGATTCATCTAATTAAGGTACACAGCCTGCAAAACAAGAGGAAATTTGGAACTTCTACTCATTAGCTGGGCATGAATGGGATTTTTTTTTTTCCCTCTTGACTGTCTTCATTTTATGTTCATCATGACTCAGACTCCAGAAGGGCTCATGATTGTGTGGGTTGCCTCTGGCAAAGGCAAGGAGCTTGAAAGCAAGTGTCTGTCTGTCTGACTTTGACTTGTCTCTGAAAACAAACACTGAAAAGCCTATTCCCTGAGCGACTGACCCAGCTGCTGTGTCTTCCCTGCTTGTTGGGGTACAAAATGATTAATCTCCTTCTACACAGTTCAGTACTTAAAACATAGGCGAAGGGGACACAAGGGCTTTCATATTAAGCAGGGATAAAAAAAGACTTGTTTTACTCTTAATGAAGAAATAATTTCCTTAAGAACAAAAAGCTCCTCACAGCCAGCGCTTATAAATTGCTTAATTGGAAATACACATAACAGTCCTATGAGGATTATCAGAGTGCTTCTAGCTGGAATTAGAGTCAGGAAAGAAAAGTTATTTTAGAGATACTAATAAAACAGGAGGTTGTGAAGGCTTCTGGGATATATACAGATGTTTTATTTTAGGCTTTGCATATAAAGCTGATTTTTAACCAATTTGTTATTGGTTTGCAAGCTCTGCTGATTAGCCTCGAAGCAGAAAGGAGTGAAAAAAAAGGAATGGGCCCCCAGATCAGAGAATGATAGCTCCAAAAAGATAGAGTGGGTTTTTTTTTAGCTGAGACTTCAGGCTATTGGGCCAGCTACCACTGTCTAGGTGTTTGACATTTCATAAATGTGCCAGAAACAGAGCTAAAGACATCTTTGGCCGTACCTTTCCTTGTTTCCTGATAGGCATCAAGTCCCTCAGCAATTCTTTGCTTTCTGCAAGAGATGCCCAGTGCACAGGCAGGCTCCTTGCCTGGCTGCAGTGGATGTGGCTCCTGCCCCAGCCACTCTTCTCCTGGGAAAGCAGGAAATGGTGGCTCTCACAGCTCCACCACTGCTGAGTCCTCTGCCTAATGAGCTTTTCTGCACAGGAGCAGGGATCCAAATCCAGGGCTGTATCACATCCCTGGGTCTCACATACTTTGGTAAACACAGACACGGAGCCTCTCAGCCTCTCATAAGTCACCACAGCTTCTCCTTTCCCTTGGAGGCAGCAGAGAGGATGAAAAATGTCCGCCTGCTCATCGCTGCCCAGTGACTCCCACATGCCCCGTGTGAAAAAATCTGGTTTTGTTTGTAGCTCTTTGTCTAGAGCCCAGCTCCAGGATCAACTTCCATGGCACCTGAGGCCTTTCCACTGCTGAATAAACCCCAAGCCTTTCTTTGGTGGCTGACAATAAAGGCACCTGCACCACCTTCCCACAGCTGGGTTTGCATATTTGGGTTTGGTTTGGACACTGCATCTGAAAGATGTGCTGTAGGATCACCAGACAGGCACGGGCAAGGGGCTGCCAACAGCTCAGTGGCCACCTGACAATCGTGGGGGTCCCCTCACAGTGGCAGGGTCTTCTCATGGCCCCGTAGTCACCTTGTCATCCACAAAAATGGGATTCGTGGGCAACAAGCCTACAATTACACACTTGAGAGAGACATCGATTATCTCAGAGTTGCACGAGCCTGGATGCTCAGTGGTATTGCCCAAATCAAGTACATCAACTATCAAAACCTTTTGCTATTCATACATTTTAGCAAACAAAGGAATTTGTGTACATTGGCTACAAGTTACACAGTTCTCTTGTTAATTAGTATTCTGTCTTCTGCTTATTAATGATTCTCTTGCTTCTTCTGCTAATTAGTCCCATACTCAGGTCATTCTCTTCTTTTGGGTCAGTGGGTTTCTTGGGTCCTTGGCCATGAGTTCGTAGTCACCACCTCCCGCTGCCAGAATTACATTTTACCCAATTGGAGCTGGTTCAGCACAGTTGCTGAGTTGTCTTTATTAGTTTCTTCCTTATCTTTGGGCTCCTGCCAAATGTCCTTGTGGCCCATAAATTCTGCATTCTTTGTGTCCACTATCAGCTGCACATCCTTTTCCCCAAGATTTGTTAACCTCCTCCGAGGTCGGAGATCACTGAAACACCTGGAGCCCTAAACCTTAACAAGGCAACTCCACCAACAAGCAGTTTGTCTTTCTAACACCTGGACATCACTCAGGCATTGCTCATTAGCTGCTGTTTCTAAAATCTCCTTTCCTGCTGATTAGGCTGGAAAGCATACGAAGATCAAACATCAAAGAATGGCCTTTCTTAAGGAATATTTTGCGTATTTCACGTTTTGCAGCAGCCTCACGGCCCGGGGGTCCCCTCATGGCCCGGAGGTCCCTC
>VXBQ01008789.1:1277028-1321587 GCA_013400175.1 Phainopepla nitens | reverse complement strand
GCCCAGGCACGGCCGGTGCCCGCGCAGGAGCCGCCGGGGTGGAAAGTTAAGAAAAGTCGTCAAAAAATAAAAAACAAACCCAAAGCAAGACAACGGGGCTGTGCGGAAATGATCACTGGTGGCGCCTGCACAGGTGTAAGGAGCTGGTTTTAGTTCGCCGCGGCTCAGGCAGCCAACAAGCCAGGACACATGTGGGAGAAGGGAAGGCTGCCGATAACTCCTTTTTATTCCTACCTGGCCCTGCCCAGCTGAGTTTCCTTATTTTATGAGTTACAATCTGTATCTTCTCTTCTAATAAACGGTGGTACTTGAGTTCAAAAGCCCCACAGGCCTCATATGCTACTGATGCTGAGGAGAGGAGGAAGAAAAGGTGTCCCTTTGGAAGATGGATCCACTTCAAAGTTGTGGCCATTTGAGAACTGACTGTCAAAACCCAGGGAGCCATGCAGTGCAGCTGACAATAGCCGAGCAAAACTGGCTTTTCAGGCAACACTGCAGGAATAAAAGAAGAAGAAAAAAAAACACTTAAAGCATCTGAAATGTAAAACTTAAACACAGGGCTTTCATTTTAAAATACATTCCATTTTTCTTCTCTTCCTTTTAGCTGGTGCGAGCATATTCATTAGCCAATCTGCCAGGCTGAACAATTTCTAGATTTGATTGAGGGTGGTATAAAGGTCCACATGGAGTAAAAGCATAGCTACTAAAAAGTGAAGGTGAAGTTGCCTGTTTAAAGCCTGCCCTGATCCTAAGGGCAAAGAATTGCCTGCCTGAATCTTAGAGGAGTTGCACTGACATGTGGCCCTGCAAAACCTGTCAGGCTGGCACCAGTAGGGAACTGGGATGTTAGTCATGGCCTCCTGCCTGCTGAGGCAGGGGTTTTTCACTCTAAAAGTAAGTAAGACTCATGAAAGGCCTCTTCTTTCACGTCAGCTATGGTGCTTGCATGTGTGTCCATACTGTATGCTGTGTACCATGTGCAGTCATTTTACAGCTTGAATTTGTGGTTCATCCCCTCCAAGGCAGGGGGGGCAAGGGCCCAGGCCATGATGGAGGGAGTTCCCTGGGTCTAAATATCTGCAAAAGGGGAATAACGAAGGGCATGGACAGGTCTAGATTTGGACTTTATCATTTTAGTGATGTTTTTATATTGATGAGATGATTATCATGTGTGTCAGGGCAGAACTAAGACATTTTGAAGCCTGGTTCATGTTTTCCAGGGAACGCAAAGCATCAATCTGCTGCTAGAATCTGTTAATTCTGCAAAAGAAGAGCTGAGTAATTTTGTGGGAAAGCTACTCTCAGCCTCCCTGATCCCAAATTTGGGTTACTTGCCATATTTCACACTTTCCTGAAGCTCATCAAATCTGAGTGAGTCTAAGTAAGCATGTGAATTCCTGAGTGTTTAGGGAACACACCTCTAAGCAGAAACCTAATTTAGGCAGAGCTCTTTCTTCCTATAGTTTTGACTTCCTTTCATGAAATCCCAAATTATACATGGAATGTAATTTTATCTCTGTCTGTCACCATGCTGGGCTCGGCAGGCTGGTAGAGCAGTAAGCCAAAGCCTGAAGCTATCAGCAAAGGTCAGTTCTACCCACGGGGGGAATCCCATATAAAAACCCCGTTTGACCAAGCAATCACCTCTATCGGTGAGAAGTTTAGTGTCTGCAAATATATGCATCACAGCTGAAAATAGTATCTCACTACAATCTGTAAACTCAGAAGAGTCTGCTTTCACTGTCACTCCCTAACACCTTCCAGGCAGAAGAACAGAGCTTCAGTCGAAGCCTCAAAATTAGAGGACACTTTTGAGGAAATACTATCTGGAATTCCCCTGCAATCTCAAGGCAATGTGTTTTACAGAATCACAGAACCAAAGAACATTCTGAGTTGGAAGGGACCCACAAGAATCATTGAGTCCAACTCCTGGCCCTGCACAGGAGAGCTCCAAGAATCACACCGTGGGCTGTACTTCTGTAAGCAGACTTTGCACAATCCATAAAAATCTTTAGGTCCTTCTAATGGACAAAGCTTTCTAATTCTGCCGTCTCCTGTCAGAACAGATTTTACTGCAAAGTTTACCTTCATAAAAATTGAATTGTTTGCAAATTACTTACCTCACTCAAAAGGACAGAGGATAAAGGAGAGATCTGGTGAACATAATGTATTCTCGAAAATCTGTGGGCAAGGTTCCACACCAAAGATTATCAAAGAAATAAAGTTGTCATGCGATCACAGGAGTTATTTCATGCAGTGAAAGCTGGTTACAGAATGGCAAAAGGTGAGGACGAGTCAACAGAGGTTGGTGCGGGAGCCAGTTTTGTTTAGTACATAACCTGTGGGTGGAGAAAGGAGTGAGCAGTGATAGCTCTGTGTTCACAGTGCTGCTGAAGTTTTTTGAGTATCCAAACACCACACAGAGGCACCCAGAGGACTCCACTAAACCAAATAGGAAAAAGAACTGGCAGGTGGGCTGGGGGGCAGATAAATGTAAACTGCTGCCATAGGAAGTAGTGGATGTGATTGTATCAACAGGCTCAGAAAAGAACTAGACAAATTTGGGACACTAGGTCAAAAAATTAATACTCTGAAGGACTAGATATATTTTCCAATATCCCCAATCCAAAAGCTGTGGGAAGTGAGGGAATTAAGTAGGGAATGTATTGCTGAAAGCAGCCAGGCAAAGGTGCTCTGCTTACCTGGCTTCTCCCATTGCCAGTGCTGGAGACATGGCATGATGCTGGGAGCACCCAGCACTGTGGCCTTTGTGTTCCTGTTATGACAAAAATTCCGGTACAAGAAAATCAGAACAGACTTTCAGCTATCAAAAGAAGTGGGTTTTTTAAAAATAATTTTGATTATTTTTCAGTGCTTTAACACTGTTAAAAATAAAAAGCCAAGTGTTACATTATCAAAAATTTACTATTCTTTAAGAATTATCTTGATGGATATATATCTGGATATATATCTATAGATCTGGATCAGTTTTCTTCCTTGTAAAACTGGTTTTGATATTTTGAATTTTCATTCTGAATTAGAACCTCAGTGTATTTTGCAATATTTACAATATTGTTGTTTTTGGTGGAATAGAAACATCAATTCCCAGTCAGCTGTAGTGAATATTTCCTTTTCTAATGTTTGTCAGCCTCTTCTTTATCATCCTGACATTCTCTGTGACCCTGAAGCCCAGCTCCATGAGAAAGTGGCAGGAGCTGGTTTCTGTGTTTCTCATAGCTTGTACTGTGGTTTGGGATTCTCCAGACTATTTTCCCTATTTCTGTTCAGCTGTGGGATCTGCTTCCCCCAAGGCATCTCTCCATACTGCCTCTCCCAACCCTTTTCTTCCCTTCCTTCCTCCCAGGTTTTCTTGTGTGAGTCTGACAACTCCGCGATAATCATTCCTCCTCCTCACCGTTCTCCACGGGGATCTGCGTGGGTGGGCAGAGCTGGTGCACAGAGCACAGCTCTCTTATCTCTGTGAACTCATGAAATTCGCCAAA
This sequence comes from Phainopepla nitens, assembly GCA_013400175.1. Classification (NCBI taxonomy): domain Eukaryota; kingdom Metazoa; phylum Chordata; class Aves; order Passeriformes; family Bombycillidae; genus Phainopepla; species Phainopepla nitens. The sequence goes on along the minus strand of VXBQ01008789.1, from coordinate 1,318,084 downwards.
ATCCTTCCCACCAGCAATAAACTTCTGCTTCACAGGAGATCCATAGCAAAACGCACACACATTTTACTAGGGCTGGAGCTGGCACTGGCAAATTATGACTGATTTTCCAGATCAAGCAGTGCTTAGGAGTCATTCCCAGAGAAATCTGGCTTCTTGGCTTTAGAGCAGCTTCCAAAGTGCTGGAGACACAGACAGGCATCTTGGGAGCTGGAGCCTGTGGCCATGCATGCCACCAGCTGAGAGTGGAGGTGCAGCAGAAGGCAGAGCATGCTCCCCCAAGGCCTTGCGGCTGTGCTGGCCAGGCACACACGGGACAGTGTGGCACAAGCTAAACCTGTCAGCTGCTTTTGGGGTGACTCACTCAGGAAGGTGCACCCAAGTAACTGAGGCGTGGGCAGGATTCCTCTCAATGCCTCATCTGCTTGTCACAGTGCTTCCCCCCACACAAGGGAATATACCCTTTAAATTTCTCTGTTCAAATCCCTGTCTTGCTGCCTGCTGGTGTGTGGGCTCCAACTAACTACAGTTTGTAAAAAACCCGATACCTACATGAGACTGGCTCTGAAGGATGCCTCAGCCTGGAGCTCCCTAATGGCCAGCCCTAGCAGAGCTGCCAGCATGACAGAAACTGAATCAGATTCCCTTTCTTAAACACAGGAAACATGGAAGCAAATAAGCCAGAAAACTGCACCTTTGGGGACCACATCCTTGTGGTGAAGTAGTTAGGATAAATCTCCTGCTATGAAGGCAAGGACATAGTCTTGATCTTCTTTAAATGAGATCAGTGAAACTTCCCTCTCTGCATTTTAGCATGGAACCAGTAACTTACTATGCAAGCACAGGCTCAAAGGAATTATCCTTTGATTACAGCTTGCATGTACTAGTGTGCTTTGAGGAGATCTGTGGGTACAGTTTGCGCTGGAGTCTACACTCCATGATTATTATCATCATCCTCATCATCCAAACCAGCTACCCATCACCTGAAACACTTTGGGTAGCTTTTTTATCAGAGCACAGGAGGATCTGGATGGTTCAGCTTTTGGCACAAACTCCGGTGAGAGGGTGAGAGGGTGAGAGGTGCACATCTACCTGAAGACCTTCAGCTGAGCCTGCAGGAGAGGGTGGTGCTGGAAGCTTTGCCAGGGCATCTTCCTGTACACAGAAAAACGCGAGGAAGGAAAGGAGCTGGTTGATGGCAGAAAAACCAGAGAAGGAAAGCAGGCTACCAGCACTCTTTGTTCATGGGAAACAGCTGCATAAGCTGAACTCAAACCTAAAAAATTAAAATCTCTGAAACAAATTACCATTCAAACTCTGTTGAGCCCCTCCTTCTGATTTATCACCACCTTTCAGCAGGTCTGTCAAGTGTGGGTTCACCTCATCACTTGGGGTCGTCCTCTGACAGCACAGTCAGCTACTGTAAGTCTGTGAAGGGAAATATTTTCCTCAGATCACATTTTTTGAGATAATGGCTCAGCAGTCAGAATGAAATCATCAAACAATAAGACAAACCAAAGCAAAAGCAACAGATACTCGTGGGTGGTTTTGACCAACTGGCTAATAAAGGACATATCAATTTTTTATTGCAAGTTTATTATATTAATACAATCAAATTACATTATTTTCACAGCTAGTGTACCTAATTATAGCAGGCTATGTATTTATAGTTTATTCCAGAATGTTACAATCTTTTTATCTTTAATCATGCAGTGAGTAATGTGCAAACACAATTATAGGGAAGATTTCCCCCCCGCTAAAAAAGGAAACCAAAATTACAAAATTATGGCTTTATAAGAAAGTTGCGTCATACAATGAACATTCATTTGTACTTGGGTATGGCAACATTCAGTCTTAATAAGTGAACATCAGCATCTGTCACTGCCATGCTGATTCCAGAAACGCCAAGGCAACTGGGAACAGGGAAATGCCATTGATGTTAGAGATGGAAAATATATATCTATATACATTCAGAGTACGAAAAATGTAAAAAATGTTTTCAGGGCTTGTGTCACATTTATTTGTATGCTGAAGTCAGAGTTATGGAGCCTTGAAGAACAGAAATGCACCATCAGTTTGTTTTCCTTTAGACCAACAAGCATCAGTAGGGATGGAACCGACTTTTAAAGTGTTACTTCAGGTGTAGGGAGGTGTAATTAAGGTCAGAATCTGGCCTTGTTCTTCCTGCAATGTTGCTGCAGAAATAGACAGAAGCATGGGGTTAGGAAGTCATAGGTAGCTGAATTTTGCTGGCAGCCCAGAAAAAAAGGAAGACAAAGATGTGGGGTTAAGAGATTTTATTTTATTTTATTAAAAAAATGTGTTCTAAAATAAAGTGTGGCCAGCATCACAAACCCTTTGCTGAATGATTGTAGTTGCCAGCAAGCAGAAGCCCTTTTGCTTGGTGTTTGGGGATAAAACACCCATTTCAAGAGCAAAACTGCTGCCTCTTTACAAGAGAAGAAATGTCCTTACCTGTCAGCAGCACAGGGCCTGGGACACACACACTGACCTCGTGCAAAGGCTGCTTCCATAAAGCATCTCTGCCTGCTCCTATGAGGAGAGCAGCGGTGGGAGCTGTCAGCCGGTCACAGGTTTGCCAGGAGAGGGCAGGCGGACACTCACAGTGTGACAAGGGGGCAGACACTCTCACACGTGTGACAAGAGGGCAGGCAGACACATGTGACAAGAGGGCAGGCACTCACACATGTGCACACGCACCTGTGCATTTTCACTCACTCACTCACTCACTCACTCACTCACTCACTCACTCACTCACTCACTCACTCACTCACTCACTCCCCACCCTACGCTCACTGAAGTGCTTCTCACCAAAACCAAAGGCTCACACATACAGACAATTCAGATCCTTATAATGCTACTCCTCAAAATTGAAATGAAAGAGATGTAACCTGCAGAACCAACCTAAATCCAAAGATCAGAAAAGACTTTACCCTCTCCCCATTTCTCTCTTGTGTTTATTCTTTTTTCCCAAGTTCAGAAATACAGATCTGAGTGACACTTACTCAGTATGCAGATATGCAGAATGTAAACATCACCACCCAGCACCCAGCACCCAGCACCCTTTTTGATTAACAAAGTCACCAACATATTTGCCATGCAAGCAAAGGGATTTTTCAAGACCTTCAGGTTGCAGGAAGTCTGCAAAATATTTCGAGTTTACTTTTGCTAATGACCTGGCTGGGAAAGAATGGAGAGAAAAAACCAACACAGACAGGGCTGAGGTAGATTTGGCCATATCTGATGCAATGTCACTGTACTGAGCAAGCAGACAAATGGGATCTCTAACAGGCAGATCACCACAATTTAAGCAAACAGGGTTTAGGGAGAAGATTCCCCCATTCCAGCAGAAGGAGTGCCTGTCCTGCAGTCATATTGCTACAGGCAATGGAAAGAGCTGTCACCACAGTGCTAATGACCCTCAACTTTGGCCCACTGGGACTGCACATGGGAGGCCTGATGTGATTGAGGTCAGCTGGTGCTTGATCTCTTGCTAAAATGGTCAGGAAAAGAAGCGAGTGGGCTGTGGAGTGATCTTTCCTGTGTGGGTAGCTGCCTGTTACACTCTGGGCTGGACACACGGAATTTTTACATGTTGGCCAACAGTGGACCAGCAGCTTTCTTCCAAGCTGAGGCACCAGTCAGAGGAATGTCCCAGAAAGAAACTATCCTCTCTCTTGGCAGTTGGATTGAGGGGAGCCTCCCACATGGACAAATGTATGCACAAAAGCATCCTGCTGTCTGCTACAAACCCACCCATAAAGCCTGAAGTGCCTGATTCCTGACCTCTGCCTCATGCACAGCTATGTCAGCCAACAAGAGACCCCGGCCCCATTTCACACTCACTTGCTCCCAGTGGGCTCCTCTGGCTCTCTGAACACTGCCTCCTGCCTTAATAAAAAGCGTTCTCTGTTACTCCCAACAGTCCCTACCTGCCTCCTTGGATTTCTGAGATGAACAGCCCTCCCTTCCCTCCTTGTCTTTTCTGAAACTCTTCACAGCACTGAAACTCACATGGTTTCGAGCCAGCGCAATAGCACTGGATGATTTCCACTTCCTCCTTTCCCGGGATCTCTGCTCCCGGGACCTAATTACTATTCTAATAATATCCTCCAACAGCCTCCTCCGCCTCTCACCCACCGACATCCGGATGAGATACCGCAGTGCTGCTGGGGACAAACCCAATCCTGCTCCTCTGGACTCCTGGGGTGCCACAGGGGCCGTGCCCTGCACAGTCACTCTGGGCAGCCATGGGCAGCAAGAGCCTGCTCTGTCCTCTGCCTCCAGCTCCGGGTTTTCAGAGGAGTATACCAGTGCCGGGGAGCCTGAGGGGCTTGGCAGAAGCAGCTGAGCCACCGCTTATAATGCAAATCCGCCTTGGGCTCTGCTTTGCTTCCCAAGCTGTGACAGCCTCTGTCTGCAGCGACGGCTGTGGAGCGAGCAGGCTTCCCCCAAAACCTTCACCCAACGCTGACCCTGCATTTCCCTGTTCGAAGCCTTCCCCATCGAAGAAGGAGGAATAGATGAAGATGGAGAAGGACATTCAAGTCCCCAGGGGCCGCGGTGGAGGGACACTGCAGCGCCAGAGATGTGGAATTTCAGGAGAAGGGTTAACCCCTTCATGGCCTGCTTGCCACTTTCAGGGCTGGGCTGACATTTTCTCCACCTCACAAGCAAGCCCGCTTATTGACCTGGCCTAGCGCAGGTGGCCCCGGAACTGAGATCCTCCCACGGCACGCAGGAAGAGATGGCTGGGAGGAGCATCCCAGTGTCTCAGAAAGGATGTTCCAGGTGACTGTGAGAGGCATGTTCTGCAGCCTCACAGTAAATCTCCACCTGGGCATGGCTGGCATCGCCAGTGTCCTGGCAGACAGGAGGTACCCCATGCTGAGGGAAACGAAATGGAAGTGCTCCCCGTGCTGGCAGAAAGAGGGGCGCAGGTCCAGCACGGCCTCCTTGGCACAGGCAGGGAATTAGCAGGATGAGACACAAGCCATTTTTGCACAAAGAAATTGAGATTTGACTGCGCATCTTTCTTAGCTACTTCCTGTGGAAAGCGGTTTGTGCCCAAAATCCAGCTGAAAAGGAGAGTGAGTTCTTCACTGCTGCCCAGTGCAGGCGGGGGAAGCGAGTTATGCTACTTCAGTAGAACAGAGGTTTGCGCTTACAAGGAGGGGGAGCACTGGTGTCCAAAATAAGGAATGTCTCCCAGAGGGAGCTGGGATTTGCCACTGCTCTGTTGATGCTGAGACACCAGGAGAGCAGGACCTGTGCCTTGAGCAGAGAGGGCAGCGTGGTTCAGAGCTAGCCAGAAGGCTGCCCAGCCCCGCTTTCTGCAAACTCACCCTGCCTGCAGTGCCCAGTCAGTGGGAACATTTTGTAATTTCCAGGATAAGAATTTCTGTCTGGACCTGGGTGGCAAAAATACTCTAATTGACAACAAGTAACAGCTTTTAACAGCAGAACATCATACCACAGCTTAGGATAACTAACAAATGCCTGTGGCTCTGAGACCCACAGGGAAATCAAGTTAGCGAGCTACATCTCCTGTAGAGATATGTTCAAAAAGACAAGTCAAGGAGAAATAACATCACTTATGAAAGACAGGGCTCCCACTGCCCCTGCTCCAATTGCCATTTGTTTACTGGACAGCAGGGAAAATGGTTCCTTCCCCATTGCACAAGTCTTTAGAGGCATGAGGGCTGGGATTGCCTTTAACCCCCTTGCTCCCAGGTGAGACTGGATGCTTTCCATTAGCTATTCTGTGGATCTTTATCTCCCATCCCCCAGGAATATGCATGCACTGCCCGTCTCTGAACTCATGCCCTCCACACCATGACCTGCTGTAAAGTAGCTCGGTAGGATCAGTTATCCTGCAGGACCTGCCTCTGCATCCCTGCAGCATCAGCCATGCACTTTGTGGTTATTACTAATGATGCTTGAGCATTGTTAGAAAGGAAACCTGATGTTTGAACCTTGTTGGTAGGGGATGGTATTTCTCTCAGCTCTAGCAGTGACACCATTTAAAAATCCCACTGGGTACGTAGTTCCTTTTAACCCAGGTGCATTACACAGGATACAGTTATCATATTGGGAATTCAGATACACTGATACCAGCTGACAACTAAGAAACCAAACATAACACAGTCTCAAATACAGTTAACCCTTCACATGCACAAAAAACAGAAAACAAGGAAGGCTTTTGCCTTTAAAAGTGCCGTGCCTGCAATCAATTAGAAAAGACATTTAAAATCTTGTCACAAAATATTGGATTTTTTCAGCATAGCCTAATAGGTTAAGTACTAAAATCACACTAAAATGCAGAGGCTGGTGGATGACCAGCTCCTCTAAGTTGCCTTGGGAAATCCAAGACCTATTGAATAAAGTCAAGGAAAAACATTTACCACATTTTTTGCTGGTAGCTTTTTGCCATAGGATGGTAAGGGCTTCAGTGCCTGAGGTATAGGTAGTTCCTGGATGCTTTTAGGGAAGTGGGAAGGGGGAAGAGTCTGGAGAATAGTTTGCATAGCTTGCAGATATAAAGAAGCAGGTGTGTTCCCCACCAGGCTGTTGAATTTGTCTTCTCCCAGCAAAGCTGTCCAGTGGTCTGGATGCTCCTGCAGAACTTTCCGCATCTTAAACTGTGGGTTGGGCATGAAGAGCAAGAGGTAGTCGAGGCAGAGCTTCTTTGATGCGACATTGACTTTGGAGTCCCACATCTGCTCCAGGATGACGTCCAGTGGGGTAAGCCCTTTACTGTCCTCTATCCTGGGAGATGCTCCATTCCCGAGGAGGATGAGGACCGTCTCTGACCTCAGCAGTTCGCAAGCAAGGTGCAGGGGTGTTTTCCCATCTTCCAGATGAAAGCAGCCAGCCCTGTTGATATAGGAGTTCAAGCTGGGGAGCTTGTGTGCAATTTTGATGATCAGTCCCAAGATATCTCTCCTGTCATATGTGACCGCCATGGCCAAGTGAGGAGCAGAGGATGGGCAATAGCAGAAGTGTTCCCCAGGCACCTTGAGAGCTTCCTCTGGAAAATGAGACAGCAGATACTGAGCGTAAGGCAGGTGATTATGCACCACTGCATAGAGAAGGGCTTCTGAAGGTGAGTAGGTTCGTAGGCTGGCATTTTCCTCCCAGTAAAAATACTCCATAGTTCTCATGTCTTCCAGCATCCACACAGGCTTGTGATCTCTCACAGCCTGGTAGAACATATAGGATAAGAACTTGCAGTGCCTGCTCTGATCATCCTGCAGGCTGGCCTGGTTACTGGCCATGGCTCAGCAAATAAAGAACAGCTCCACGTAAAATCACTCCAGACTGTAAGATTGGTGCACTTGGAATGCTGATCCCGATGCTGCTGCAACCTTCAGGCTGTCATTGCTGCCTGGACTGCACTAGCTGGAATGCATGGGCTGATCATCTCCACCCATTCATTGTTTTTCCCCTCACTGCAGTGGTTTTGTTTAGGTAAGCACAATCCCACAGGCTCAGTTAACCCGTGCCATGCAAGCAGATGGTTGGTGAGTACATCCCGCTCTGCGCGTGGCACAGGTTACTGAAACGCTGTCAGACTGCCAGTGATTTTATACACACACAGCCACAGAGAACAGAGGGAGAGACTAAAATTAGCTTGAGAGGTGAGGCGGATTTCTGTCTGCATTTCGTGTCTAACCAGATCAGCTCATACACTGCAGCAAGTGGAATAGCAATATTCCGCTTTTTTTTTCATGTCACTCACACACACGCAGCTCATTATATAGTAAAAAATATGTAGCAGTGTAAAATGCTCCATAGCTGATAATAGGCACTATTCCATGCTCGGGAAATCAAGGGATTTGTAGCGGTAGCACTAGGAAAGGATCCCTATTTTATAAATAATGGTATGGCTGGCCACTTAGGAGACCCTGAAGTTAATGGATTGTCTGTATGGCATTAGTGATGTTTAAGATGCCAGCATTAATCACTGCAGAGAAAGAGTCAAATGGTGTGTGCAGTAACGGTGCCCAGAGTCATAAAGCAGATTGCTGGGTTTAAACGCCTGCTGTTGTTTAGCAAGGAAATACCTGGAGTGCCTCTGCTGCACAGCAAGGGCATAAACAAAATGGTAATGGCCAAACCACACTGGTGGGTGGGGAGCTTTGATCTAAGCGTTTCAGATGTCCTGCTCTGCGCCTGGATCAGAGCCAGCAGCAATGGGGTGAAGTGGGATTAGGCAATCAGACTTGTAAAACACCCTGGTAAAACACAGAGGACCAAGGCCTACGGGTTTGAGGGAGAAGTTCCTATTGGATGAGGCAGAAGGACCTGGCCAAAATTAAATTAATACAAAAGAAATGAACTAAGACTCCTTTATGGTAAGCTCTGTTTAAGGACAGAGGATTTTCATGCATCTTATAAATCAATAGATTGCAAAAAAATGAATTCTCACCATTTTGATAGGAAAACAGGGGTTCCCTTTAAGAGAAAATACAGCAAATCAAGAATTGCTTTTTTGCATATTTTAAGACAAACACATAGTAAGTATAGTCCAGGTAGAGAGAATTCAAGTATCAGATCTCCAAATGCTGTTTGGAGTCATCCAAGGAGAAAACCAAAGCCACTCACAAAACTGCGTCTTGATCTTGCAGATCTTCCAAAGCATTACAGCCAAGCCATTAAGCCACCTCACCCGCTGCACGTGCTAAGATAAAGCTCCCCAGGGAAGTGCTCACAGCACCCAGCCTGTCAGGGTTCAAGGAGCATCTGGACCATGCTCTTAGTGTTTACAGTTTTAGGTAGTCCTGTGAGTTGACTTGGTGCAGAGACACGCAGATGTCAAGAGAAAAATGTTCTGCAAGTATCTCCAACTGAGAGGAAAGCCAAAACCCCAGAATCAGGAATGGCCACGAGGCTTCTGGCCAATGACCTCTACACCACAGGTCCAGGATGTCCAGGATGTGAAAACCTCTGCAATTACATGGTACCCTGTAATTACAGGTTACACTGCACTTCTGCTCAGGAAGCCCAGCACAAAACTAGGAGAGTCCCTCATGTGGTTTGCTCACCTCTTTATGGTTCCAAATGGCACAGGTCTGTCTGCTCTGGTGGTGGCTCTTGGCCTTGGCCTCTCCATTTTTTTCTCCAGGAGTTTAAAAAAGCTGGTGCTAAGGGCACCTGTTTGATGGCAATGCATTGCTACTGAATTTTATTTAAGCATAATACATCCATAAAACATTATAGAATCATTAGAAATGGGAGACATTGATGTGGAAAGCTTCACTGAGGAACTAGAAGAAGACTAAGAGTTTGGAAGTTTCTATTTAGTTCCTTGAATTTTGATCTGTGGCTAAAAATAATGTCTCCTAATTCATAAGGTGTTTGTTGTGGCTTTCCTCTTTTTCCTTTTTTGCAGTCCAGAAGAGGAATAGAAGCAGTTTTGACTCCTAGAGAGAGCATCCAAGAGAGCGGGAACAGGTTTGAAGGGAAAAACTGGAAAACAAAACTGATTTTACCCAAAACACCATTTACCTTTTCATCTGAGGCTGAGAAGCTCTTTAGATCTTTCCTGGGCAGATGCATTTTTCATATATAATGGTGATTTCAGATTATAACGTATTTGGTTATTTTTAACCTGTGAGAAATACAGAATGTTTCTGAGCAATTCAGAAACCTTCTTACAGTGTTATGCTCAAAATATTGTTTCTGGGCAAAAGGGAAACATACCTTACATATACAGACAAGAATTGAATGTTGGTAGAACTAAAATCTTAGCATGCTAATAAGAAAATCATTATTAGTCCAGGTCAAATTATTATAGAAAAATAAATAGTAGTCCTATTAAAAAAAATCAATAGCAATAATAATAATTTTAAAATAATTTAAAGCCTTATGCACACTTCTTATCTTCTATCCCTATTCCTGATGTTCTGTTCCCCCTGCCCATACTCATCTAAATCCTGAGGTTGGTGGTTTCATTCTGATGGTGGTGTTACAGGAAATCATCAGCATCTGGAGTTGTTCTGTGGGAGGAATGTGAGGTTGATGGTGATGGTTTCTTCTTCCTCACTCCAGATTCTCCTGGGGGTCAGTTTTATGATTTGTTACATGCTTTTACACCTGATTTTTTCTTCATTGGATTGCAACTCCATTTCACATCCACATTCACAACAGATGCTGATTATATACATGTAAGATATTATTTATTTGTCCTCTTTTCTACCCCTGAAACCATTCTCATCCAGCTCTGTATCTGCATTTCTTTAGCTGTCTGCAGCTGAGCGTTTTGTAGCTGTGAGTGCTCCAGGGTCAGGCCTGTGCCCCATCTCTCACCATCCCACTGGGCCTGCAGCCCCCTGCACTGCACCCTGTGCTTCCACTTTGCAGGACCTCTGCTGTCACACAAGCCCATGATGACCTCTGTTAGCTCCAGTGTATGAAACTGGAGTTGTGAATGCCTCATAGTGCACAGAAGAGCTGGTATAAAACTATTGCTCTACCATGCAGTGCTAGGGAAAGTAAACCCAGTCAGCTGTAAGCACCTGGCTGGAAGGACAAAAGTGTTCCTACAGCTAAACCAAACTGAAACAAAGCAGCAGGTACTCCAGAGTGGTCCAGGCAAAGCAAGTTTGGTAGGCCTTGGTCCTGAGCCTTTGCAAACTCAGTACAGAATCTGCAGCCTCTTGCCAGCATGGCCAAACTGTACTGCAGGGATAGAGGGTTCCACTAGATCCTGTTTCTGGAATAAGCCAAAGCAGAAAGGTGTTGTGTACCGCATGCTGAGAGTGGGGCTTAGGCTTAGCAACCTTTTCCTGTCATTTGCTCCTCCTGCCCCTCTGCACAAAGTTACAGGGAGCAATGAGAAGAACTGTGGGGACAAGAGTGAGTAAAGACACTTCCTGGAAAAAGACAAAACCAACAGCAGCTTTTGGTCACTGGGACTGGGAATAAATCAGAAGTGGGGCTTTCATGTTCGTCATTTCACTGCCCGGTGGGAGCAAGACATTTCTCTCCTTCAGGGGAGGAGCAGCCTTGCCACAAACTCCAGTAGATATAGAATCCATGTGAGGTCAGCTCAGCTCTTTCCACCATGTTTTTGCCTGCACACACAGAGGAAAATCTTCAAGGAAGAAGCTACTTGGGAAACAGAAGAACAAAAGGCTTTGGGAAAGATTGGAACCATCTCCAGCGTTCTACCTGTGTCAACAAGTCCAGTGAGATGTTTCTTGTTCCCTTTCTGTCCCTGTCCAGTGATGTTAATTGGCATCTGTTTCCAGGCAAAACCGATTTAAATTATTTTGGCCCTTTTGTATCCAGCCAGCACATACAAAGAAGCAAATCAATTGCCAGGAATCAGATGCCTGAGCACGAAGCAAGAGGATGTCTTTCTTCAGAGGCAGGCTGTTTTTCCGGATCATGTCTGCTGGTCTTTTTCCTTTCCATGGGAAAGAAAAACTTATCTGTTAGGGATGGATGACAACCCTTCAGCCACAGTGAGGCTCTAGGAAATGCTAGCTGTGTCCTGCTTTCCATGTCCAGCCTGGGCTGTGCAGTGCAGCTTGGGGACACACTGTGTGACAAATTAGTGCCCTTGTACAGAGCCCCACTGCACCTCAGGGCTGCTTTTACAGAGCATGAAGGGTTTCTTTTATGCCCTGCTACATGCCTACCAGCTCTAATTCATCCACCTGACTAAACTAGGCTTTGGGATGGTGGAAAAATCTACAGTCTGACCTGTCCTGGATCGCAGAATATTTCACTTCTGCTTGCAGGATTCAAACAGCGAATGAGACAATCTTTTACTACATTGCTAGAGGCAGGAAATGAAAATAAGCAGAGATTTACCACTTTGGAAAGCCTTTGAATTACTTGTAATGACCAGCTGATATGCTGCATGCAGAACAGATCAAACACCAAATGGTTATTTACCTACAGAACTTTGGAAGTAAAGATGACTACCTCACATGCAACAGACACATGCAATATATGGAAGAGGGATGCATCTGGAGACAAATGGAGGATTTTCAGGTGATGTCTGTGCTGCTGGTTGACCACTGCTGTAATCCAGAAATGTCCTGCTTATACTGCTACACCAGATGCTCAGCTGGACATTGTACCAAGAGCACTTATGTACTGGAGCACTTACAAACATGGGGGAAGCCAGGGCAGTAAAATGTTTTTTTCCTGAAGGTTCTTGTTTATCCCACCTGTGAAGGGGGCTGTGAAGGGCTTGGCCTGTTGTGTCCCAGTTCCCTCCAGAGCCTCACTTCCCAAGTGCAGTTATTCTGGAGCTCTGCAGCAACAAGCCCCAAACAGCCTGCACAGATCCGAGTGTGCCTCCTCCTCTTCCTTTGTCCACCTTTAAACTCAGGCTATAGACAGTGCCCTTGATACAGGAAACATTTCCAGCATGTCTGGGTGTTGCAGGGAGCAAACCTTTTAGAAGCAACATGACGGTGTGTTGGCCGCCAAGAGCCGTCAGGGCAGCGGGAGCATGGTGACAGCAACGCCAGACAATGGGCTGCCCTGCCTAAGGCAAAGCAGAGCCCGCTGCAAATGTGAGAGCATTTGTGAAAGCAGCGAAGTGTGAGACTGAAGATGGATCTTCAAACAGAATCTTCTGTGTCTCCAGCGTCACAGGATCATTTATAGAATACCTGGCAGGTACCTATCTCTACCCCAGGTGAAAGCTGATTGCTTTTGTTCATCTCTCTGGGCGCACACAACCCCAGTGTGTGTCACTACATGGCACTGGCCAGCTGCAAAGGCACAGCTGTCTGGTTGTCACTATGTGATCTGAGTGGCAGAGACCTGTGGCACAATACCAGCTGTGGCCCCTGACTCTGAGGTACAGCCTCCCTTACCTTCAGATGAGGGATGTGGGGATACTGAATCTTCCCAAAAGCCATCTTCCTCCTAAGTCTCAGTAACCCCTCAGTTTGGGGTCTGAACCAGTGAGAGGGATGGGTGCTGAGGTCTCAAGTTAGACTGGGCTTAGGACAAAGAGTGAGCTAGGCCAGGAGATGGGGCAGGAGCAGGACCCAGAGGAGGTGGCAGAATTGAGGAGTGAATTTCATCAGAGCACTGGAGAAAACACGAAGCAATGAGGTGCAACCAGTGCCATCCTATGTTCTGAACAGGGCTCTCATGGATATGAGACCCAGTGCCCAAATAAACTGTTTGGCCTATTGAGCTCTCCATTTTCAGGGAAACTCATGTGAGAGCCAGAGCCTGAAGACTGTCAGGTGCCGCAGGCTGGTCAGGGCAGAATCCTGACCTTGAATCAAATGCTTTTCCTGTCAGCTCCCGGGGAGGGATTGCCCATTTCCAAAGGTAGGGACTCAGAAAACACTAGGCTAACTCCAAAGGAAGGATAATGATGTTTCCAACTCTCACTGAACGTCACACACATCTTCAAATGTGGGTTAGATCAAGCAGTATGTTCATGTCTGGAGGATGAGACGTCAGCTCAGTTTAATCAGCTATAAAAACAAGGCTCTTTTTATTCCATTTTTTGAAGACGCTTTTGAGACCTGATTGCACAGAGCCTGCACAGCAAGAATCCAGTATCTCCCAACTCTGTAAACCCATTTGTTTCACTTCCCAATTCCTATCCTAATTTGATGCTACATCTCTCAAAGGCAGTACATAAATAGACAGATTACCATGCCTCTTCCAGAAAGTAACCTGTCAGCTGAGTTCTGCTTAAAGAACAAAAAAAGCCCTTGCAGACAGTCAGTGCCTACAGACACACTGAGCCAGATGCTGTTTTTCCAGGGGAAGGCAGAGACTGTGAAACAGTTTCATATCATTGGATGCTTTCCTTCCTCGTGATGATTACGGGTGTCGGTGCCCTGTTTCACCACACCCCTGTGTAAATGTCAAGGCTGTCAGCTGCTGAGAAAGCATTCAGGAAGGCGTGAATACATTTAGTTTCCAATACTGACAAAAAGAAAGGCTTTTTTACACCAGCCATAATTAACCTGTGGAATTCAGTGCAACATGATTACCAGCAAGGCTAAATATTTGACAGTCTCCAAAGTAAGTTCTTCTTTTTCTGTAAATTGAGGTCTTTGTTCTATGCATATGCAGGAGCTGACACTACACCAAAACTGCAAATCCAAGATCCTCCCACTATGTAATTGGGCAAATAAATAAAAAAACTACAGCTGTGCCACTCCTACAAAATGATGGCACATTCGTCTGAACCTTCACAGTTGCTTTTGTGCTGTAATGCTATTGCACGCAAGAGCTGCTCAGAAAGTTAACTTCTGGGTATTTTTGTGGGGGAAATGTCAGTGCCATGAGACTGAGCTGCTCTGCAGGATGTATCAGTTTCATTGCATCTGTCGACAAAACTCATGGTCCAAAAAGGCATGAGCATATTTTTTAAAATTATTTTTATTGAATCCACAACAAAAGAAAAATCCAGGCTGTGTGTGGCTCTGTAAAACCTCATTGTCTGCAATTTACGAGCCCGTAAGTAACTGCTGGAGGTCACTGAAAACAAACTTCAGGCCCAGTGTAATTACTAAATTATTTGTCAGGAAAATCTTTGCAGTATCTTCTGAGGTCTCAGAGACGGAGAGAGATTTCAAAGTTAATTCAGTCATTAAGAGCACCAGTTCCTATGTCCTGCATTTTACTGTCTCACAGACAAAACACTTCATCCAGAGCCAAAGATAACCACTCACCACTGTTCTCCACACTCTCCACTGGTTTTATCTGCAAAGGATTTTTAATCTCGAAGATGTGCACAGTCTGATCAACAATAAGCTTTTCAGAACTTCCTGAAAATTGTATTTGTCCAAGTAAGTTTCCTCTGGACTTTATTATCACTAATGCTTTGTTCAAATAATTGTATTGGAAGAGTGGATTCCCTGAACAGGGCACTTGTGATGACTTAGACAAATTGCTTCTACTATCACATATAACGAGTTCAGATCCTTGCTAGCCTGCAGCTGGTCACCATTTTTCTCCATCTTTATGGTTTCATGTATATGTGAAGTCGACCACTGAGAATTCACTCAAGAGCAGATGGATTACTAGCAAAATAAAAGCAGGAAATTGCGCAAGGCTGCTTAAAGGAGGAGCATTCTGGTGCCTCACAAATGCTTTGAGCCCTTTTAGATTCCCATTAAGTCCATTGAGGTACAGTGTTTGCATGGAGTGTGAGCTTCCTGTGGGAGAGCTGCCTCAGTGCTCCTCCATCAGCACCCAGGGAAATGCCATCCTGGACACCTCTGAGCTGTGTGGCCATACAAACACTATCAGGACCAGAAACTCTGAAACAGCTGCTAGTGCCTAACAGCCCTTAATGACATCCCAGCTGCTGAATTTAACACCAAAGGAGAATTTAAAGATCTTCACAGTCACCCTTTTCTGATTGAAGCCTCTGGCTCATATATTTGGTTGATTCAGTACAGAAAAATAAATTCTATTTGTGACTAATTAAAGAGAATGAAATATTCATCAGTAATGCTCCAAAGCATGTTGGACTGCCTCAGCATAATGCAGGATTTAAGTTAATGACTCCTATATTTTGTTTTAAAAGAGTCTTTTGCCCATCATGAGCAAAACTGTCCCCTTTTGATGAAGTTGATAACTGGTGATGAGGAAAGAACTTTTACTACGTACAAAAGTGAAAGGCAAAAAGAAATCAGCTGAACTTTCAGATCACTGAAATTTAAAAGGTTGGCTTAAATTTTTAATGTATGTGTCAGTTGAATGCTAGTTTTCTTTTGGGTGGTTTTGGTTTTGTTTTATTGTTTTTATTTTCTTTAGGTGAAAACTTAAGAAGCAGAAGCTCTTTCCCTCCATAACATGAAGTCTGTACAAACTCATGTTTACAGGCAGCTTTCTGGGTGACATGTCAGACTGCCTTTGCAAACACTCCTTCAAGATGTCAAGCAAGGTACTGAAACCAAACAAACAGTCAGTCAGGCCCTCTTCTTAATGGCATATAAGATAATTTGAAGAAGAAGAAGAGTTACACCACTGGCAGCACAACTCCTCTGGGTGCCACTCTAATAATAATACAGGCTAATGAAGGGCCATGGCCTATATCCATGTTCTGGGACACAAGCTCCCCTCTGCTCAGCAGCACATGCCACAGCTGTCTGTGTAGCACACCGAGTGTGATTTCTCCCCCTTCCTCTTGTTCTCAGGCTTTGCCTTTCTGCACCAAGCTGTGGTCAGTGAATAAAAATCCAGGCTCTGGGTGTCAGGAGTTACACTGGAGGGATGCTGCTTTCCCTGACAAGGATCATGGTGAAATTCACCAGATACCAGAGGTGCCCTCCCTTTGCTTTGCCTGGCAGCATTGTTGACAATGACAGAAGATTCACAGGGGGCTGCTTCCCTGAAATGTAATATCTTGTGCCATTTCAGATGGGATAAGGACCCAGACACCTGCACAGAGCTGCTAGAAGGAGCTAGTGAAGCTCCTTACCTTTCCACAGAAGTAGCTGGAGGCAAGGGAAAATAACCTGGAGCTCCTTACTACCAATGTCAGACACCTCCTGTGATTTCACACACTTCAGCAGCCACCCTGTGTGACAGGAGTGGGGACTCCTCCCCCACATCAGAGCTGTTGCTTCAGGAGGGGAGGGTGGCACTGTGCTGTGCCCACACCTCATCTCCTGAAGGCTGGATCAGCAGCAGGCACGCTATGTTCAATGCAACTGAAGTCTTCAGTGGAAGGACTAGAACATTTTTATGGAAATGCTTCTCCTTTGGGTTGCTCCAGAAAAACCTCTCATGAGATCTGATCCTGTCAGGGCTAAAGAACAATCAGGGTTTCTATGACAACCTCTCTCTGGTCCTTTTACCTCCAGGGCTGCTGTGGAGCCCAGGGCCCCCCACCACAATCCTGCCGTGCCAAGTCACAGGGACAGTCCACGGGCTCAGGCTGAACACCAGAGTGCCTGGGAAGTGCACAACCCCCTGAGAAAGGTTCCCAGCCAGCCTTCGCTCCTGACAGCCCACAGCTCTTCAGGCAGGTGACAACAGAGCCAGGACTCCTCGTCCTTCCAGCAACCCAGATCAACACTGCCAGCAGCGAGGGATCAGCAGGAGCCTTGATGCTGGCAAGATGAAATGTTGTTCATCCCTAAACGATATTTAAATTTGGAGATTTAAATCTTGATCTGGGATCTGACGATATCCCAAAACTAAAATCGTCTTTATGAAACAGAAATTCACTCTCCCAGCCAGCCCCAGTTGTCACTCCTTCTCAAAGTGAGACCATCTGTCATGGAAACAGGCATCTAACTTTAACCCAGATTTGAAACTGCTGGCTTGGAGGTTTGTAAATAAATCCCAGCAACACCCCAACTGTTCTCAGGCTCACACTGAGGGGCCACATCTGCTCAAAGTAAAAAAAATCTGAATTTACATGAGTCACACACCAACTCATTTTATGTAAAGACTCTGTAAAAGCAATGCCAAAAAAAAGTTGTCGGTGTGCCAGCGATACCATGTTTACATTAAAGCCTGTCAAATACAGCCCTAAACCACTACATAAATAGGTGGAAATATTGAATGTGTTGCTGCATGATAAAATCCAAGTGTTAAACTATTACAAGTGTCTAATGGATGTTATCTTCCTCATCCTCTTCGTCAGGCAGAGACATTGTCCTCCTGAAAGCCACGGCTCCTGGAGCAGAAGGTGGCTGTCATAAACCAGCCTGCTCTGCAGCTAGAGCTGTCCTCTCCCAAAACGGCCCTGCTGGTCTGCTGTCCTGTTTGGCAGCTCAGTGCTAAAACAGAATCTACAAGCTGTAAAAAGTTGGTGCCACTATATATCAGGCCCAGACACTAAGCTGGTTCCTGCTCCTGAGTATGTTGGCATTTCAGAGCCTTCATGGTTTTTGACATGTGACTTTTTATAAGAGTGAAGAACTGCTCTTCACCTTGCTTTACAAATTGGAAACTGAAGTGGACACGGAGCTAGTGATTTCCTCCAATAACAGAGGCAGACAGTGTTTTTTCCCTTCCCATTGTATTATGTTTTTTGACATGCTGCAAGTCTTTCTGGTTACCTCAGATTCACACAAGAGGTGGGACCAATATTTAATTTGAGCATTTTGTGTCTCTGTGACCTTCCCTAGCACCTGGTGAATGAGCAAGGAGTTCTGGAGTCTAGGCTAAAAGACTATGAAATATGCTACCGTTTCTACATGACTTAAAATTTGTGTGCATCATAGGGGTGTTCTGCTCACATGCTCAGGCTTTACTCCCTCATCAGATACCAAGTCAGGAAAAGCTTTTCTTGTAATCAGCTGGGTAGAAACTATTGGATGTTCTCTTCAATTTCGAGGGGCTTTTGCCTTACATAATATAAATGATGCCACACTGCATTTTGGGACAATCTAGATTCACATTTGTGACCATTCTGGATGGTGCATTAGGATAATTTTCCCAGCTAATGGCTGAGATTGCCTTTCTTGGATTCTCCCACTAGAGGGGCTCCCTCACTTCCTTTAATCCCTTTTGCAAACATTCAGTGCTGATCTCCTCAGCCTGTAAATTCCCTCCCTTCTTACCATTGCTCTTCAACAACTGGATATTGATAACAGTCCCTGATTTAACCCAGAGGGCACTGCTGTCATCAGTTTCCTGAATTTCCAAGTAGGCATCTTCATCTTGTCTCCCACATAGGCAGCGTGTTCAGGGCAGTGAAGAGGAAATCCTCATCACTGTCTCTAAGCCTGGCTTATTTTCCTCTTCCAGATCCCTGCTTTAAACTGTGTTCCACTGTCCCGGCTGGAAGAAGCACTCCGGAGCATTGCTGCCTCTCACATCACCCAGCCGCTCTCACAGCTCACGCCGTCCTCTCAGCACATCTCGGGCTATTGTCAGGCTGTAGTGCTCTGGGGACAGCCCTGTCATTCACTCTGTGCTCATGCAACACCTAAGATGGCGTTATCCTGGCGGTGGATGCCTCGGGTTATTCGGAACCCACAGCAAACTGCCCCTCGCAGAGCCTCGCTCTGACTGGCCTGGTGCCTTCCCACTCCTATCCCCATGCCTGCTCTCAGAAACCTCTCTAATCCCCTGGCAAGCTTTCTTTCCTCATCCCTTGTCTTGGCACTCTCCTCTCCTCACTTTGTGGACGGCATTGCTTTGACCGCGTTGTTCTGCCACGGTGTCTCAGCACATCTCTGACACAACCTTGCATCCAGCCCTTGTAACTTTGCCAAGGAAAACACTGGGTGGGCTCATGGCTGCGAGGCAACAGTGTAAAAGGAAAATGCTCTTTCCAAAATTGAAACAGAGTTTGAGAAGCAGGCTTGAAAAATTTAATTGACAGTTTAACCATTTGTATTTTTTTATGTTTTTGTTGAATTTCTCCCCACGGACAATAGAAGCATATGAATGTATCTGCTCCCCTGTTTATATTCGGCTTAAGATTCTGTTCCATTTCCTTGATGTAGTTTAGGCTACAATATATCCATTTTTTAGGACATCATCCTATTCACTCTGCAAAATCTTGTCTGGGTAGACTTCATGGAGCTTCTTGGATTTATACATGATAATCCCACTTGACCAAAAACCTGGTACTCCATACATGCACACTCACACTTTCCCTAGCTGCTGTTTAGCATCCTAGGTTCCTGCATATCCATGATAATGTGAATTCTAATGCCGTATAAAATATACAACATGCAGCCAGTGCTTTCTGGAAAGTCTTGGAGTCGTTGTACACAGGCTGTTCTATTCACAAACACATGTCTGATGCTTCCCAGAAACTGCAGTTTAGGACATGTGCTGCCTGTCATTGCCAGGGTAATCCCTAAAGGCAAACTCAAGAGTACATATGGTAAATTCTCCCACTACACCTTACTTTCAGGAGTTTAGGGAATTGTGTGATGCATGGACCAGCTGACACATGGATTTCGTACCTTGGAAAAAGGTAAGAAGTACACATGAACGATCATCCTGGACAGATGATCCTTAATGTGTATTTCAGTGTCTTTCCTCTGCAATTTCTCTATAATTGGAAAGTGTCAATTATTTTATCTGTTTACAGTTTTCCAATACAACCTCTAGCAAAGGCAAAATCAGTTAAGCTCTGAAAATCAACCGCTAAGCACTAAAATCTGTTTCTGTCAGCTGGCAGCAAACAAGCAGAAAAGCACTTCTTGATGAGTGGCCGGTCTTTGAGAAGCAGCGTGAGAATGAATCACCTTTTGCATGCCTCACTATTCAAATGTACCCCTGCAGGGTCCGCACATGGAATAAAGATGGAAAAGTCTCCTCACCTCCGAGCACCCACAAGGTGGTGCCATCCAATAATTTTAGGAGAAGAGCCACCACCGAGGTGCTGGGGAAGGAAAAAACAAGATCCATCTCCCCTTACGAATTACGATCTATTGCACAAGAAACTCCGTTCTCTAAACCACAGGCCAAGCATCACCCGAACAGCAACTTGCACTCAATCAATCCAAAGGATCATATAAAGAATTCTGGCTGCTGCCTCTTCCCTGTTGCAGGGTCGTGTCCATCTCTGCATACAGCCCTAGGAACTTTCCTCTATACGGGGTGGCTCTGCAGCATAAAAAACCTCACAGTCCAGACTGCTGTGTGTTAAACAGAGACCACCTTTAACCTCATGGCCCCAGAATAAGCAGCTCAGTTTGCTTTGGATGGTTAATAAGCACAGGGAAAGTCCCCGGCAAAGGTTACTATCAGCCCTTCTGATAATTGCCGTTCCCATCCAGAGCCTGTTTGTTCTTCCTACATCATCATCTCCCGCTCTCAGGACACACACTGTCCTCCCTTGGTGATACACTCAGGATAACTGAGTCAACACACTGAGGAGTGGGAGCCCCTTGTTTTGGTATTAGCAGGACATCACCAACTAGACTCCACATCCGTTTTCCCACTCCGTGGAGATGGCCAGTTTATTTTTCAGCAAGCCTTGCATGAACAGAACATTTTGGGGACTTGGAGGCTTCCTGCCTGTATCAGATTCAAAGGAGCAGCTTAGAAGTGTACCCCTCCCTCAGCCCCTGCCTGAACCCCTTGCTCTGGCAAAGCTCTTCTGGAGACTGGGGTTAGTTTCTGTAGGGTTCAGCTGGTTGTTCCTAACCTGCAGACGGATCTCCTTCCCTTCGGGCTTTGTTCTTTGCTGAATGTCAAATTGCCTGCAAGATCAGTGACTTCGAAATCACGTAAACAGCATATGTTGAGCAGACATTAAAATTGCTGCTTGAGGATGCATACGGACTGTCCTCATAAACACAAGCACCAGATTAGCAGAGCAAGAAGCTAAAACAATCTTTCAGAAAGAATTACTGCTCTTTTTTGCAGCTCTTTAACAGATTAAGTTGCTTTTTTTTTCCCCAGTCAACTTCATCAGCGGCACTATTCAGAATCCTAATGAGATTCAGATGATAATGCAGCTGGGGGTCTTGAGAGCACCTCTGCCTGCGGCTGTTCTTGACTCTATGGCCTGGAGGAATGCAGAGTAAAATTGTATTAGCCTGTCCTTCAAAGGCAAGAAATTAAACTTGTTAAAATTGTGGTCTAAACTGTGTCAGTAAGTCGTATGTTTACCATTAAGCAATTGCCAGAACAACACAGGTAAATAAGCAGGAAAATAGTTGTTTATGGCCTCCAAGTTGCTGTTCACTGGTGGAGTGCAATAGAGACAAAGGAGAAGGAAACAATGGGAGACAATCTCCAAAGGTGATAAAATCTCAAATGAAGTGTGAGGAGTCACATGTTTCAGGAAATAAAGGGAGAGAAAAGCAGAATATAGCATTTGTCTTCCTCATGTATTTTTGTCCTCTTTTTTTTTTTTTATCACTTCTATAGAGATCTATAAAATCAGGAAGGGCAGGGGGGTGATAAATGGTTCATTGTGCTTTCTTGTATGAGAACAAGAAATGAAACTAGCAATTAGCAAGCTCTCCACAAGCAGGAGGAAGTGGTCCTGCACACACTGTGCTAGAAATCCCTAAAACTCCTTGCTGGAGGAGATTTTAGATTCAAACCTTTAGATTCAAACCTCCAGTTCAAAAGCAACTGGACAACTTCATGGGTAAAAAAAAAACAAGAGTGCCTTTGGCAGCAAATTTTCTCCTCCCTCAGAAAGCCTGTGTGTGTTCCTGGAGAGGAGGACAGGCAGCTCTGAGAGAAGTCACTTATTCCAGGCTGCTTGGTGGTGGGGAGGCTGTACCTGAGTTGTGTCTGGCCTTGGTTTCCCCTCCCAGGTCAAGGGGGATGTGGGGAAACCGGCAGGGCCCAGTGGGGCTATTGTGTGTTCAGGGGGCTGCAGGATGTACCCATGTACCCCCTCAGAGAGGGGGAGGGAGCTGGGCTTGTTTAGGCTGGGGAGAGGTGTCTGAGAGCTGAGCTGGAGGTGCCAACAACCACCCCGCAGAGACACAAAGCAGCAGATACTTTTTCAGGAGCAGTGGACAATACAAGGGGTGGTATCCAAGGTTTGCTGTTTGGGAGAGCCATGTTGGACTTTAGGGAAGACACTGGCACAGGAGACCTGCAGAGGGGACTTTCAGCCAATATTTCCATGACTTAATGAGCATCAGTTTCAAAACTGAACACTTGCATTTTGCAGGACCCCCGAAAAAAGCTGGTGGGAGCTTTCTGAGACAAAATCTAGAGACACAATATATCTGATACGGTAGCTGGGAGCACCTCTTTCTTGTTATCCCCTGATTTGTACTGACACCATTACAGGTTTCCAGTGAGAGAGTCTGTTATTCATTCACCTCACTGAAAGGCCCATTCTCAGTGTCACTGCGATGACTCTGTTCTTTGTACTGTAACAGACGTGACGCAGTCACATCATGTTCCAATAAAGAGGCCCCGACCTCCAACAGGAGCTCCATGTGAAAGAAATGAGCACCTGCTAGGAAGCTGGATGCCTGTCCTCCAGCCTCCCTGGTGAGGCATTCATAGGTTATTTTGGACCTCAACTGCAAGTCCACTTTCAGTTCTGCATGACTGAACTTGTCAAGCTGTAGTCCTAAAGCAGCTTGCTGTTCACGATATTAACATTTTGTTCATGGAACACAAGGGTACCAATCAGAGTACCCAATCCTCTCAGCTGCCTGAGACTCAGACCCAAAGCAAAATGGCCAAGATGCTCCCAGTTTTCAAGGCAGCCAAAAAACCTGAGCACAGCATGACTGGGGGATAAAAGTGAACATGAGAGCGGCACGTCGGCCTACACACTGCCAGCTTTTGTTCAGGCACCTGGGCTTCCTGAGTAAGATTTTAACAGAGAACAGCAAGTGAGATTTGGGGTTGTGCTGAGGGAGTTCCTCCCAGCCACAGAGAGCATCATGAGACTCTTTGCTACGGAAAGTACAACAAGGGAAGAGTAAAGAACAAAACCGAATGATATGACGAGCTTGGGAATGAACATTTGTAAGGTCAAGGATAAACTGTGGAAAGAGAAGATCATCGTTGCTTGATAAAAAAAGAGAGCATCAAATGAGATATGTACTGAAGGAATAACAGCACCCTCTTCTAGACCTCTTGTTGGGGCAAATAAGCCCTGCTGAGTGTATAGGGAATTGTCCCTCACCTTATACAGAGCCCTTCTCTGTTTTATGCCTCCTTCAGCCTCACTGCTACGGCTACTAGAAAAAAAAAAAAAAGAAGCCTGTCTGTCTGTAATGCCTTGGTGGTGATTCTGTGGAATCCTGTCAATTATCCACCAGAAAATATCCTCTGTTCCCTTTACCCTTTGTTAGGATGGGACTTATTTCTGTCTGAAGTGTCTCAACCAACTTCAGAAGATAAGGGTGTCCTAGAGATTAATTACTTCATAACCCTGGAATGTCCCAGAGCTTTCCATCTGTACCTTCCTCAGCCTGACTGAGATGTTAGAATATGGGAAAGGCAGGGAGCTTTTCAGAGGAAAATATTAAGGGAAAATATAGGGAAAATGGGAAATCTGCCCCTGCTTCTATCCTCACTGGTGCAGGATAACTTTTGTTATATTTAATAGACACTGTTTTATCCAGCCAGGTTTTACATTACCTAGTACATATACTGTTTGAGATGACTCTCCCTTGCCCTGGGACCCTGTTGAGAGGAAGTTACCTTGGTACTATTCTTTATTTGGATTAATCTCATGAGGACAGATGAGCCCAAGTTAAACAGTCTGCACACAGAATTTTAAGATGCAGTGACTTTGGACCTGAGGCTCCCCAGGCCAAGTAGCCCTGCTCTAGATCAAATGTTAAATTTCCTTAATGTCCCATGATGCTCAGATCTGAGGGCTTTGAACTTACTTCCACATTAACATGTCATTTCTCTTTATTACAGCTCACTTGTGCCAGTGCAGAAACTCTAATGGAGGAGCCACAGGCTACCACGTGCAGCTGCAGTCCTGCTGTTTGAGGACCAATCCATCAGACAGCAGTGGAACATCACATCTCATATTCTGGACAGGCAGGCTCTTCAAAATGTTTTCCAAGAAAATTATCTGCACAGAGTTCTGTAAAAATCTAATTCTACCCCATTAACCAATAGCTTATAACTAGCCCAGAAAAAAAATCAGGTATAATAGCCCTATGACAAATGGGGTAGCACTTAGTCAATTCATTTATCTATCTACTAAATGGATGCTTTAAACCCAAGAGCCTCACCTCTTAACCTCCCTGGTTAATGTTTCCAGATGACATGCCAAATATATCCATTTTATAAAACCACATTCAAATTAGAGAGGGGAAAAGTCTGATCATCTTGGTTAAACAAGATTGTTTCATAAAGAATAATACTGAAATTGCATTAACAAAGCTTCGAGACTCTTCTGACACTAAAAGGACTGATACTCATTCTCTATTTTGCTGTAACTGACTTGCTTATTAACTGTGTCTCAGCTCAGGGCTCCAGTTTTGTACTGGGGTGCCCATCGTGCAAAGTTAAAAAAAAAATAAAGGGGGCCCATGTGGCAGGAACCCAGCCCAATGGGAAATCTAACACAACAGAGCTGCTCCTCACAGGTCAGCCATGCTCAAAATCGAGGGGCAGAGCAGAGGTCCATGCCTGGCAGTGTATTTCATGCATACCATCAGTCTCATTCCCACAGTGTTTTCCACAGAACTTGTGACAAATAATTTTAGCAAGGAATTTATAGGATGACCTTGAAGGTGATGTCATGGTGTTTAAACAGAGGGGCTCCTTTGCTGCATGGTGCAGTGTGGAAAAAACACCTTATCAATGAGAGTGTTGTGCTTTGCTAAATGGAGCCACTCGAACTGCATGAAAAGAGGCCACAAAAGGCCTTTAAGGGACAAAGGTGAGAAATCTGGGGGTGGTGCTGCTGACAGAGGAGTTTGGCAAAGCAGTGGCAGGGGGTGATGATGGTGTTGGGGTGGTGTGGTGACCCTTTTTTCCCTCCTCTGCTCTCTGCCCTCTCTGCTTTTGCAGTGTCTCACCCAAGTGGCCCCCACTCTCTGTTGAAAATGCCCCAACAGATGGCTCTGCTGAGTGGCCTCTTCATGGGCTCTGCTGTTTCTACCCCAGCTGGGGCCCTGCACACCCTCTGCACCGGTTTTCAACACCACACACAGGAACACAAAGGAGCAGAGACGTGTGGGGGTGAAGAGTAGATCAGTCAACCTCCTGTGGCTACACAGAATGCCAGGAGTGTTGCAAGGAGTCTGGAAGTGCAGGTCTCTCAAACTGTCCTGCACTGTAGCCTCTCTGCTCCGTAGCTTTTCATTAGCATGTCAGAAATCTGTAAAAAGCTGGAATCAGGAGTGATCCCCATCCTGAATGTATTGGGAAAGTAGGATATTCAAAATGATTGATGATGTCAGATTTACAGCCCAGGAAAATCACTGGGACACAGGAAAGCAGCTCCTGAAAACTTGGACAGTTGTAATCAAAGTCAGAGGCTGGATACATTTCAGGGAGGATGCAGCTCAGAGAATGAGAATGGAATACCCATCAGAAAGGAAATATATCACAAATGTTATGTTTGACTCGGAAGACTCTGGAATATTTGCCATTTGAGATATTTACAGTATGCTTAGGATGATCCTAAAGTACTTACTCCTGCCTTAGCCTAGGAGGTAGACATTGGTGATCTCCTGAGCTGGCTTCTGACTCTTCATTATCTGAGTCTCTGGTATTAAATACTGCTTTTCTGTGTCAACAACCTGTCACTGAGATAATGAACTGGACTTTTTTTTTTTTTTTTTTTCCTGCGAGTCTTAATACCTTGTGGCACCTGATGCCATCAGATCATTTTTATTGCAGTCTCCTGTGGGGATTTGTGGTCAGCCATTCAAATGCAAGCTGCCCTCACCAAGCTTCCATGGACAAATATTTACCTGCAACAGAGCACAGGCAGTTCTAGCTGCAGGCTCCTCCTTATTTATAGCTCACTAGCACAAGCAAGCTGCAGTCTGCCTGTCTTTGGTCACCTGCTCAGAGCTGAGGTTAACACATGAATAAGTGGCAACTTCCTAAAGGCTAAACTGTATTTGCAGAAAAGATAACTTTATCCCAGGCACTGCTATGGACAGATATAAAGTAATCCCTACGGACATGTGAAGGCTAAGCCTGCTTATCTGATGGTGCAAGGTCAGACAGAGGGACTGACAGAGGCATGTGTTTACAGTAACAATTGTGATTGCTCTGCAGAAAGACACACCTCAAAGCATTTCCTCAAAATATTGTCAGGTCAAGATACAAATTCTTGAGAAAATTAGGAGTTTAATAAATAATATATCATCTCCTATCAGTATACTTTGAATCACTCATACACAAAATAGCTATGAAATATTTTCTTAGAGAGCCCAAGTTTATCAGATGTCATTGTGCAGGGTTAAGCTGATTAGCACAATGGTCAGGAAGGAAACTCTCCCCAGCAGGCACAGTTACCAGCCGAGGTAGCCAGGGTCCTACCCAGCCTCCATGGTTGGGCACAAGCTGAGGTGGACCCAGAGCCAAGCGAGGGCTGACCGGCCAAGCCGGCACTCGGGTCCAGTCGGCTCCGGCCTTTCCCAGTGAAAGAGCTGGGTTATCCCTGCCTTCTCCTGCAGCAAGCCACCCACCTCTCTGCAGAGGGAAGTGCACACTGCTCCATGGCCACATTTGGCTGACACTGGCCAATGGGCTCCAGATTTGCTGAGGAATAATCACAGGGGAAACAGATGGAAGAGCAGCGTGAGAGCATAAGCTTTGCTTCCTTAGAAAGCCAGGCTAAAATGTCCTTCTTGCTTTAGAATAGCAAATACAGCCTCACACGAACACAGCAACTGCTTTTGCTACAGCCTCTTGTCTCTCCTGGCTACAAAGCCATGGAAGCCCTATGAAATACTGCCATATCCACCACTCAGCTACAGCAGCAAAGTATCTTAAAAAGCAGAATCTAAATGAGTATCTCATTGACCCAAAGCAGCTTGGGCTTCCCTCTGTGTGCTGGCTCCTGTCAGGCCCATGGAAATTCACCAACAGCATCTGGCCTTTGGAGCAGAGCTAGCTGATCAGTAGGACAAGGACCCTGTGCAGAGAAAGTCCCCAGTCCACAGCAGCTTGTAAGGTGAAGTGGGCTCTGTGGGAGAGGAAAGGAGTGAGGAGTCTTTCTTCATGTGGTAGATGCTGGAAGAGAGAGGCAGTCAAGGCAAGCAGGGAGCATATTTTGGAGCCAGTTGATGGGCCTCCCCTTAGAAAAAAACCAAACTAGGCTTAAAACTGTGCATTTCTGCACAACTTGTGTTACACCACGGAATTCAGGTCTTAAGAGGGTCCTTCAAAACAGCTGCTTTTCTGATTCACTGTAAGCAGCATCCTGGCTGCCTCATCTCTTCAGTGACTTACACGTGTACCTGTCCTGGAATGTCCATAGCCCTCCATGTCCCCAGCACAGCTGCCCCTCAGTCTGGGGCAGAGCAAGTTTCATGGGCCCAGAGGGGCTGAGGAACCGGTGTGGAGCAGTGAGAGGTTCATCAGAACAGGAGCACTCCCGTGACCTGCTGAAGGGATAAGGTAGCTTGGCCCATTCTTTCTCTCCTCTGTGCGTGTGGAAGCAATGCAAATCTGGCATAACCCTGGCCTAGATTATTCATCAGAAATCACTTGGTGGGATTTGGCAACCAGCCAGTTCCATGGAGGTGTTTCCTTTTTATAGCCATCATCATTTCATCTTCCCTATAAACATCTGCAAATTACCCTCCTTCACGTCATGCCTTTTAACTCCTCTTTTCTGGGATGCCAGTGAGAACTGTGGTTCACCCAGCAGCCTCCAATGTGATGGGCCCTTACTTCGTTTTCTGTTTTTTCCTTCCTTGTGCTTCCTTCTCTGAAATCAAGGATGCTAAATCTCAACATGATTCTTGAATGCTGTTTACTCCCAAACTGTGTTGTTTCCAATTCGATGCCTTAAATACAAGCTACTGGTGGAGCCCAGTATGAAAGACAATATCCCAACATATGGCTGGCAAATGCAGCATGCTCAGCTCTCGTCTCTAAATGCTGTTTCCCAGTGCTTTCTTCAGGGAATCAACCCTGATTAAATGTGCCAGTATTCATCGAATTTGGAAGACCTGCACATTCTTCAGAAAAGTGGAAGAATGAAAAAGTAAGTAGGAAACCAAGAGCAGTTTAAGGTGGAAATGGCAATTACACTTGAAATGGTTACACCCAGATCTAGGTAAGAGATACCTCAGTGACTCCTGCACCCTTTAGTCCCTTTGCAAACAGCAGTTGATGGCATTTGCATAAACATCTAATGGAAGTGTGAATGAGAGTCACCACATTCATATCTGAGTGCAAGACTTCTTCAGGGTTTCCCAAGCTTTACCATCAGACACTCCTAGACTCCCAGCCCTCTCCCTCAGATATTGCTGCTGCTGCTGTTCCTTCATGCTTCTCACTGGATGGTGAGCCTTGAGTTGAGATGATTTTCACCAGCACGACTGAGGAGGTAACCAAACCCCACTGCCCAGGCTGCCTGGCTGGCGAGATGGCTCAGCTGGCCTTGGTGCAGCTCTTGAGCTGGCTCACGCTGGCAGCCTCAAGTTTTTCTGCTGGGCAGGCACCAGTCCTGCTCTGCAGCAGGAAGGTTTCAGCTGGCAGTGTAGGATCCACCTCATTAGCCCAATGCAAGTCACCTTGGTTTGATATCAGGAACCTATAACTCAAAAAGCTGGAAGTGTTTTGCATTTTTTTCCAAAAAAGTCCATATTTTCACTTTTTAACTTAATGCCAGGAACTTTTCACTGTACAGAATAAAAAAAAAACAAAACCAAAAAACCAAAACCCCACAAAAAATACCCACAAAAAACCAACCAACCAACCAACCAACCAACCAACCAAAAACAAAACCCCCCAAAAAAACCCAAAAAGAAACAAACAACCCCCCCAAACAAACAAACAACCAAAAAAACCCCTCCACTAAACTAGATCAAAAAGTACAAGGCTAATGTGAACAGAGAGCTCTCCTTTTGCCCCCCAAAATGCTACTCAATATTCTTCCTCTCCCTTGCCCAGACAAGGGCTATGTTGTTTCTCATGGACCTTTTCTTGACCAGCGTGCCACAAGCAGGTGAGATAGGACTGAAGATTGCAGGGTATTTTTGGAAATCAAATTAAAAGCCCTGCCAAAGCCAGCAGAGACTAATCCACTCACATAATTAGTAGTGGGACAGATGACAATGATTTTCAGAACCCAATACTCTCTGTGAACCGCTGTCCCTGAAAACACTTTGGAAATTTGTCAGCGTGCTCTCCACATAGGTCCCACATATCTCAGCTTCTTCCCTCTCCCAGTTCAAACCAGTATCACTCAGTTTTCAAAGAGCATATTTTTAGCTCCTTTGAGAGGAAAAAAGGGCTAATGCTAGGAGATTTTTCCACTGTACATGTAACAGGAATTACAGCCTGCAACTGGGATTGCTCCCCTCAGATGGAAGTGGCAATTACTCCCCACCAACAGTTTCTGCCAGTTAATTAAAAATTGCTGTCCCCCGCAAGAGGGCTGTCCATGCAAGGTCTCCTGGCCCAAATTTTCCAGGTGGTTTAGTTCCAGTGGTGGGATCACGATGGGGGCCACCAGCAGAGATGTCAACTCCAGACAAAATCAATCATGAGCTTGGGCTGAGACTCATTCCCCACTCAAAGTGAACTGGGAAGGGAAAGAAAAATAAAGGGGAAAGGTTACATTCACTATAAAAATCTGCATCTAAAGATCAAATCCATTCCTAAGTGTCAGCACCAGCCTGAATTATTAAAGCTGAAATTATTTTCTGAGGTTAATTTTCCTTTCCTTGCTTGTGTTAGCAGATCCTGCCTAGCAACAGAGGTGACCTCTTGAGGTTGCTTCTAGCAGCGTTTCACGTGGCTCTATTTGTTCACTGTCTGCAGCTCCTTCCCATCCAGACAGCCCAAGGAGAATAGCCAGTTTCTCCTCAGTATTACCCTCCAATTGCTATGTGACAGCCCTGCTTTGTGGCATGTCAAGTTACAAACACAGTCAAGAATGATTTGAATCCCCCAGAAAACAATTCATCTTTAAATAAAAATAAGTATCTATGAATCATTCCTTTTAAAAATATGCAATTATGAGAATTCACACTGTCTTAAGTAGTAAAACCTTCTATTTGACTCTAACAAAATCAGAGTAACTCTGTGACAGAAATGGCTGGATTCCTAAAGCTTTTCTTCCCTCCCCTTCAAGAAGGGATAAAGTCCAGGCCATTATGGTCCCAGACAATCCCTGTTTTCTCAGCTCCTCTCTTTCAAATCAGGGTGAATTTAATCTAAACTCTTAATTATAGACTGGATCCTAAAAGCCGCTAAAATAAGGTGCCAATTACGCGCAGCTCCTCAGTGATCCGGGCGGTGAGTTAATCACTGCCCTCACATCTGGTACAGCCCCTGCTGCCTGGCAAATCCCTGCCTGCACACCGCTCCCAGCTGGGAGCAGATTAGCCCCTTTCTCTCAAGCATCCCAACTCCTCTAAAGGCTCTATCCGGGAGTTTGCACAACCACAACCTGGCATGGTTCCCTTTCAGCTCCCAGGTCCCACTGAGTGCCTCAGAGCGCAGCAGCAAGGCTTAAAATAGAAAAGATATGGAAAATGTCTGGGAACAAAGCTTGGAATTGATTTCCTTGATGCCTGAGAGAGTGTAAGGCAGCGTGCAGTGTGTGCAGAGTAGGTCCCCAGAGCCTGCAGTCACAGCAAGAACAGGGCACAGAAGGAACCTGCACCTATTCACCACATGTCTGTGCATGCTGCTTCTGTGCTTTGAAGGTCTGTTTATGCCTGACTTCTTCGCCTGAATGTAACCAATTCCTTTACCTCCCTTCTACTTTAACACGAGTTTGTATAGAAAAAAAACAGTTGAGATGTGTTTCTGCCATCACACAGAGCACTAAAGGTGATTTGCTTGTAGGACCAACAGCAAAGTCCTCGCATTTTGCCAGCCTTTTTCTTGGCATAGACTCACTTGAGTGCCATGTGGAGACCTCCTCTCCTTTCACCATAGCACAGATGGCCTCCTCTTCCCTCCCAAGCCACAGCTCAGTCTTGCTACAGCTCCAACAGCTATACATAAAACTACCAGGAGAGCAGTGTAGGGAAATTATTTCCTATATTTGCCTTTCCACTTGACATAGGCTGGTTTCTAGAAATGAGGAAAAACACCAGTGTTAGTTGGAAAGTTGAGTCCTGTTCAGCTGGTAGGAAAAGAAATTCCTCAGTGCTGTGGCTCTCAGTTTGAAAGCTGGTGTCATGAGCCAGAAATTGATTTATAAACTATCCTATCTCATGTTGAGTATTTATAATTCTACAACACTCTCCCAGAGAGGAGAGATCACATAACTCAGCCCAGGCTTAAATGACTCTGCAAAAGGCAAAGCAGTGGTGAATCTAGCCATGCACAGCAAGGACAAACAGTCTGTCAGAAAAGTCCCAAATGCTGATTTGCTTAAGGCAAGAAAACCATTGAGTTATGATATTACAGTGTGATATGCATAAAAGGTCTCATTTGTAAGGTGGTCTCCTGCATTAACAAAGCACCTCAGGCTATTTTCGAGTGGTTTCTATACACAGTTATTTCAGCTCACTGTTTGCTCAGTTTGCTTACTTTAAACAGCGGTGACAAGATAAATATCTCTGGGTTCCAATTTCCATTATGTTTCTCAGCTTTGTCCCAGCATTACCCAGACTGTTGTGCTGAACAACTGACTCCGAGCTGAGGCTTGCCCCTGCCTACATGCAAGTGAACGATCAGATTGTGGGTTTGGGCCAAAGAACCGGGGAACCATCAAACAAACAAAGTGCAGAGCAGTAATTTAATAGCTAGGACGGGCCTAAGTATCATCTGCCCTCAAGGGTGATGAGTCAACTGTAGACAGAGATATGCCACACAAAAGAAAACCTCCCAGGTCACCCAAGACAAAAACCAGCGATTAATGAAGCCTTGATGAACGTAAATGGATCATTTAACAACCATCTCCCGGCGTGTCGCAGCTGTGTTTGCCCGGGAAGGGGCGGGGAGGGCCGCGCAGTGAGTCACGGGAGGCGGACACCCACCCCCTGCCCCGAGAGCCACCGCGTTCCTTTTGCAGCAGCAAACGACGAGGCTGAGTGACAGCGAGCCAGCACAGATGCCACTATGTGGGCTGCCCGTGGAGGGCTGTGTGGCAACCTAACGCGGCTCGTGTACATCACGGTCCCGAAGTTAGAGACGTGGGCAGGAGTGCTGTGTCACACGCTATCAATAGCCACTAACAGCGCCTTCAGAAACCGGGGATAATCAACAACCACAGAAACCTCACCTGCCTGACACAGGGTAGCTCTCCTTTCAGTACTTATCAGTTGCTCAAGTGAATTTGCCAGGGAAAGAAAGCTTTTTCTGGTGTTTCAAACTGACCGATTTATTTTTAAAATCCATTTCTTGGCTCTGTCATTTTCGCTTTCCTGCCCCGAGTTCTGAGCTGTTCCTTGTGTTTAATCAGCTCCTATTTTTTCATGTGTAAGTGTCACTGGATTTGTCTTGTTTGCTCGCTGTTTTGTGGGGAGGAGTACTGTATTGGTCTATTCCTTTGGGAGCTACCCACAACAAGTATTCCAAACAGAAACACATTTGCTCCTGACTTACTCGACCTGGGAGAAACCAGCTCCCTTTGCCCACAAGCAGTTACACTGTCTGCATTCTGTGAGTTTGCTTCTCAGCTTAAGGTAGCAAGGGAAAAAAAAAAACAAAAACAAAAACAAACAAACAAACAAACAAAAAAACCCCCCCAAAAAAAAAAAACCAAAAAAAACCCCAACAAAAACCAACACCCAGACAAAGCCAAAATTCCCCCACAGGTTTGACTACCAGATTTTATCTGTCAGGGGAGGAGAAGTGTGGAAGGGCTCTGTGAGATCACTACTGAATTGATACTGGGAGACAGGAAAAATGCAAAACAGGTCAATTGAGTATCAAGTTTAAAAGCAACCCAGTCCTTGTGATGTGCTTCTTCTTGAATTAGTTTGTTCTCAACTATCTAAAATTGGATCTTCCCAAAGTGAGTTAGAAGCTGCCAAGTGTCTGCATGATTTTTTGGGTGAAAATCTGCAAGGGATTGGAATGAGATCAGATGTGTTTCTCTTGCTAACTGATCAGATTTGAACCTGAGATTCCACCAGACTGAGGTCACTACATTTCTGCAGAGAAAAGTCACAATAAATTATAATAGCTGAGTTTTTGAAAAACAAGAATTAGAAAATTCCAATGGAAGTGCTGTACTGCAAGAAATGAAAATGAATCTGTTCCTATCATCCACTTCCTTGTGCCATTTTACCTCTAAAATGTAGTCACGGCTCTGAGGGCACTCAAAGACCTTAATAGCACTGACTGTGCTCAGCAGTGGCTGTGTTTAGCTCTTGTGGGACCATGTGCCAACCCTGAGACCCTGCCTGTGCTGGCTCTGCCTCCAGCTGCTGCCCTCTGGGAACACCAGGCCATTGCTGTGCCCTGGCAAATACTCTCTTTTCCACCATGTGGCTTTCAAGGGCTAAGAGTGGTTAATTAGTTCATTCTAATGAGTCTTTCCAAACTAGACTGATTGGTCTAGATTTTAATAGGGTACCTGTGAAAGTCCATTTGTTTTTTGCTATTTAGAGGCTCAGGAAGGGGTGATCCCTCCATGTAGCCTCCCACATTCCAGGCTGAGGCTGCACTATGAGCAAAGTCCCTATTGCCTAAGCCGCTCTGAAATGAACGGGAGTGAGGCACCTAATGATGCCTTTTGGAAATCTGTCTAAACACTGTAATAATAATAAATAGTTGTCACATTAGCAGATGCCTAGAAGCTTGACTAAGAATGATGCAACAACAGTATGATGAAATACTCTTCCATGCTTTGTTGGCAAGTTAACTGGGGTCCTTTTTGCTCTGTTCCTGCTTTCTGTCCCCTCAAAATGCATGGAGCATCCATCTCTTCCCCTAAAGACTTCCTCTTCAAGGACCTAGTCTGCCATGCCCTCCATCCTTTGATGGAGTGTACAGGTCCCATACCAAGTGTCATTGCTGCAGCTCAGCTCCCTGCACTGTTGATGCTCTGTTGCCTGCCTGTGTTACATTTGTTGATGCATAATCATGTGTGAAGGCAAATATGCCCCTCATGTCACATCCTGAAAACCTAGGAAGGGACCTTGCTCACCTCTGTCAAATGTGAGCAATCTGCATGTGGAGTCCAGTGAAATGAGGAAACTCAATCAGGCATATTGTGGGTTGCTCACATGAGTCCTGTGCTACAGTTTTGTGAGCCCACCTGAAAGTAAATCTGTAGTAACTGTTAGTCTTCTTGTTGTTCTCATCTGTTTCACTGGCTTATGAGTGACTCAGGCTGCCTTTACTCAAAGTCCCTTGCTAGTGTAACTCAGAGCCTGCCCTGCACAAGGCCAGTCACATGTGCTGAATAATTACATTACTCACCACATAAGCAACTGGCCACATGAAAACCCTCAAGCACCCTTCCTTTGGGCTCTCATCCAAAATGGAGCCTGGAAAGCAAACAAATGGAAGACTCTTTTCCTTGTGCTCCCAGCCTAACCCTGCCAGCCCCCCTCTGGCAGGACAAGGGGCTTCAGATCATTTGCTTGTACTCTCTTGTACTCCTAATTTTCATCTCTGCAGCAAGAACTGCATTGCTTACTCAGCTTAGCAAAGTACTTGAAAATCTTTGTGTGTGTGATACTGTGTGTTCTGATGTAAGACCTGCAGCGAGCTTCATCCTTTTTGTTACTATTGTACCTGGGAAGGAAAGAAATCCTTTCTCACTTCTGTGGAGGTCTCAGGAATGCTCTGAAATAAACTATGGATCATCTCTCCTAGGCTTCCCCAGAGGCAAAGGTTTACTCAGCCGTGCAGCTGGGCTCCAAGGGACAGCCTCCTCACAGACCTCTGAAGCTCCTGCAGAAGGGCAGCTGGGTGTTTCTGTTTCCTCAGGTGTGGGCTTCTCTTGCAGGCTTCACTTGCTGAGACACACTGTCCCTGCAGGGAGTGGTGCCACCCACGTGTCAGGCCTGCAGGACAGAAACCAGACGTGAAGTCTGCCTTCTCAAGGTTTCTCCATCCTGGAGACTGGTGTTAAACACGGACACACATCTGCTGAGCTCTCCTCCTGGTCTCACATGCATTGTACCTTCACTGTTGGACTGTTTGACAACCACCAAGGATTATTAGGGCGTCAAAAGGATCACAAAACAAGTCTCTACCCCACCATTTCAGTGGTAGGGATGGAGCTGTTTATTGGGTAGCTTTCCATGTCCTGTCCCCCCCTCCCCGGTGTCTCCTGTCTCCCCTTTTTATGCGGGCCACCTGTTTCTTCCCCCCAGGCTCTGCTTGCCTGTTTCACTCCGCTCCCTCTGAATTTAGCATCTTTGATAAATGTCTTTGGGTAGATATCTGTGAACAAAAGAGAGTAGTAAGCCTAGCGTGGGGCTGGCTGTTTTCCTTTAAACAGGCTCACCTTTGACACTCAGACGTGTGCCTCCTAAGCAGGGGGTGGTACTGTTAAAAGACTGAAAGCAATACTGAATCAGCTTCAAGCCCTTTGAGGAAATGCTGTGTTGTTGACTGAGGCTGGGAAATTCCACCCAGAGCTCCAGGAACAGCGAATGGAAGAAACTGACAATGCTACAAAGATTTCTTCTCACTTCTCTGTTTGTGAATCGACAATTGTAACAAACCAGTTTCATCTCTTGGTAAATGCAACCAAAAACGAAACATTCATGGGAATTTGTCTGGGCCTCAGGTGTGTGTACATTCATATATTCCCAAGTTAGTAGATTCCTTTAATAATATAAAAAACCCCAGCAATCCAGTACAGACATTAAAGTGTCCTGTGCTGTACAGGCTCTGAATGTCTCTGCATGGGCCCCTTTCTAGCCCAATCTGTCTTTGTTCTCAGCCAGTGCTCACAAACAATAGGGACAGCCCAGACTGTCTGATGAAGTCCACGTGCTTTGGAGTAGCTGCTCTCCCCCAAACTGGTTATCTCCTGCTAGACAGCTGTTGCGATATTTTTCCGTGCCAAGGAAATGGCTTCAGCTTTACCTTCTCAGCTGAGGATAAAAGCTCCCTTGAAATCACCTGCTACAAAATACAGGGGAGTTGGCAGCTGGCTCATTGCATCAGCTGGCTCAGTGGGGCACCACCCCATGGCATCTTCCTTCCACACAAACACATGTGCATCAAACCAAGCCTTTGTGTGGAGGAAGTGGCATATCAGATGGCTGTCATCCATGAGCTGGACACCTGACAAAATCTCCCCCAAAGGAAAGTGATAGCATATGTCATCCTGCAGAGCATTGCCACTGGACAGGATATGTGAGGCAGGACCTGCACAGTCAAACCTGAAAGTTCTCCTAATTTCAGTGACTGTCCTTCACTGAGGAGGACCAAAAAGAGAAGGCTTAGCAATGAAAAACCCCGCACGATCCTTGCCCCGCGGTGGTATGTCTGTATCACCATCCCTCCTACTGAGCAATTTTCCTGTCTTTGCTGGGGCACGGCGGCGAGGCTCGCTGCGAGAGTGCCTGGCTTCAGGGTGCCCTGTGTCCGTGTGTCCGTCTGCGCCTCCTGAGCTGCCGTGAGCCCAGCGATGGCAGCTCCACAGTCCCTGGCAGCAGGCCTGCTAACTGCCCCCACTCCCCATGGCTTAATAACGGCACGGAAATTCAAAGTCTCCCTTCGGGCATTAAGTACTTTCTCTGATAGCAGAGCTCCTGGGTCTTTTGGGGTTTTACACCTTTTAAGATCTGGCCAACAGCTACTAGATTTGGTGACAGGGTAATGAGACCAGCTGCGTCATTATGGAAAGGGTGTGGGGGGACTGCTTCATCACTGACCTTCATCTTTTGACGTCGAGATTAACTGTACAAATCATTTCCCCTGTCGAAAAACACAATCATCTGAAAGAGTACCTGTAAGTAGCACTTGTGCCTGTGTCAGCTTTCAGGTGAGCCAAAAGCACTAAGTGTCTGCTCGTGATATCAAATGAAAGACAATTACTTTTTCGTGTGTGTCAGTAGGCTTACCTTATGAGAATGAAGCTGCAGGCTGTACCGTCTCCTCCGACAAACACAGGCTATCAGTAGCCACTGCCAAATAACAAGAGCAGCTGGTGGGATGAACCTAGCCTTTGATGCGAGGCAAAGCTGAGAAGGCACAGAGGGGGCAGTGAGGAGTCACGCTGTCTCCCAGAGCGATCACAGCCTGTAAGCCTGGCTCTGTGTTTCAGCTGCCTCCTCTCTGCTGCCAGAAATCCTGGGCATGGAAGGAACAGCAATGGAAAATCCCACTGCATCGCTGTCCCACCTCAGGCATGCCTGGTTTGGTAGGCTTAGCTTTGCCACACAGGAATCCACAAGTGTACCAGAAGAGTACAAGTGGTTCTGGAGATGGAGCAGGAACGAAAACCACTGAGCTGTAAGTTTTTCTTTTTAAAGGGAGAAGATGTGCACAAGCAGCCCCCAAGCCCTGACACCCATTCAGTGGGATGTACCCAGGTCCTGCTGAATTCCACTGAAGTTTTGTCACAGGTTTTAATTAGATAATGTGGTGGTGGTTGAGTTCCACCACACAGTTCTCTCTGAGACTGTGATTAATTCCTCAATTACCCAATTTTCTCTGAAATGCTTCCTATAGAGTTGCTCACAGCACTGAAAAATGGCTTTAGATGGGGCAAATATTAAAGGTGGGTCTTACTAAGGCTGTTGGGTGTGGCCATCTCCCCTTTCTCCGGTTCATTAAGTTCCAGATCTAACACAGCCTTTTTTGCTCAGTAGTGCTGCAGAGAAGACTGGCTCCTCCAGAGTAATTTGAGTTATTGTGATACGAATCAGCTGTGGAAAAGGCCCAGGGTCTTCCCAAAACCTGGCATCAGAAGTAAAAGAACAAACTGCTTACTGCACTGCATTTCCCAATGTCAGAGGAGAATTAATTAATGTTTTCAGGTTTCTTTGAAAATTAAAAGCGCCATGTGATACAATACTGCTGATCCTGTTTTTCACCCTGTAGCTGACATGTAGCATGTCCCTTACAAGCTAATTGGAAATTGCTTTTGGTATTTTTAGTGTTTTTCAGCAGAGCTGCTACAGCCTGCTGCTTTGTTCTATTAAACATGCCCTACCTCATCCTCCCTTACCCCCCTTTCCTCTAAGCTCCTCTGTGAGGGAAATAAAAACATCAGTCCCTGGCACCATCTGTCAAGCACAGGCTAATCCATTCTCTGCTTGTCTCATGGTCAATTTGGTTTCTCTCTGATTGGTACAGCTACCCTTCTTATTGCTGAGAATTTAATTCTATTCATAGGTTTGGGCTTTGCTTTGTTTTCAT
Organism: Phainopepla nitens; assembly: GCA_013400175.1. Lineage (NCBI taxonomy): Eukaryota > Metazoa > Chordata > Aves > Passeriformes > Bombycillidae > Phainopepla > Phainopepla nitens. Next base: position 1,279,258 of record VXBQ01008789.1, on the reverse strand, counting down.
GCTAATGTTACTGTGATGACTGCAATATTCAGACATACAGCCCCTCCATATGCCTAGACTGGAGAAGGGCACTTAACAAACCTGCAACCTCCCAGTAAGGCAGGGAGCCTCGCTGTGCCCCTCGTACAGAGGGAACGTGAGGCAGGGAGAAGCGGCCTGCCCCCGGATGCGCGAGTGCCTCAGCAGCAGAGCTGGGCAGTGAGCTCACAGGGCCCCAGGTAAGACCCAGTCACCAGTGCTGACCCAAGCACCACTGCTCTCCCTCTCCTTCTGCTCTCTTTTGGCTTTCTTTATGGTGATCTCCACGGGAGCTGTGCAGAGATGAGTAAGGCATGGACCTTTGTACAGCTCCTGTGATGAGATGGAGCAGATCTGCCAGGGAGGATCAGCAGCCCATCAGGTCGGCCTGTTAACAAAGGGGGCATGTTAGACCAGTTATTTCCTCCATTTGCTGGTGGTAAATGGGACCCCAGGCACGGTTTTATGGCTTCCTTCTAATATTCTCAGTACTTCTGCTGTCCCTGTGCCATTAACTAAGTGGTGATTGCTGTCTGATGGACTGCTCTAACACCTTTCACTCCTCTTCCATGATCTAAAGAGAGGCTGATGAGAGGCCAGTGAGAAATGTCAGTGCTCAGCTCTGCACAGGATCAGGTCACAGCTGGCCACTCTGAAGAGATCTGATTTGCTGGAGGTCTGTCCAAAGCAAGCAGCAGCTCTTAGCACATTGATGGTGACCTGTCACTATCTACCCTCACACAGGCTGTTGTGTTCTCTTCTACCTCATCATTTCTTTTCACAAAAGAATCCATGCAAAAGACACAGGCTGGGTGTGTCAGTATGTCCTGTGTGCTGTAGGTTCACAGAGATGCCCCTTTGCCTCTGTGTGAAATGACAGAAGAATCCTGTTGACTCATTCCTTCCTGCCATTACTGCAGCTCCTCTGGTGATACCACATGGACAGACTCAGTAATGAAAATACTTTCGCTAGAACAGAAATCCTTAAAACGCCATAGCTTGCCCCATAGAAGGAAAAATAAGCCATTTTGCATCCCTTTTTCATAACCAACAACTCAAAAGGATTTTTTTTCATTGTATTTTGTCCAAGACCACTATTTGCCAAGAAGGCAGTCTGTGAGCACTTAAAACTGGCAGGAACTGATAGCTCTTGCAAACAGTGGCCAAGGGCCACACTTTGCCTCATTCTCCTCTGATCTTTCATCTCCACAGTGGGCAGTGTTTAAGGTGTCCCACAAAGATTTCAATGTGAATGGCCTGAAAGTCTGCAAGCAGCATGAGTCGCAGCTTCACTGAAGTGGAGATGTCACCAAAAGTCATCTCTGTGCCTTTCTACACCTCCAGCCCTCCCAGGGTCCCATAGTGCAGTGAAGCTCGCAGCCAGGGTCGGCCAAGTCCCTGGGAATACAGGTGCCTGGAGCCAGGACTCCCTCCCAGCCAGGTCTATGGCAATGGGCTCTAGGGGTGCAGGGAGATGTTGGGTGGCTCTGGCATTCAGCTCCCCTAAGAGCGGGAATTTCTGCCAGGCTGTGAGGGAGGCAAAGGGGTCTGGAGGCTGGTAGAGCAGGAGTGGAGGGCACCAGGCTCAGAGAAGTGGCTGACAGGTGCCTGGGAAATGGAACTCGGCAGGTGGGGAAGGGCTGAGTGCTGCCATAAGGCTCCAGCTTTGGCTCTGACACCGGCTCCACCTCCATCTGGCCCTGACTCCAGCCCCCTGAAGGTGTGGGCTGCAGCACTGAGCACTGCCCTGCGCCCTGGCCTCAGCACTGCTGGGAGTGCTGCGCTCAGTTCTGAGCTGCTCACTTCAGAAAGGACATTGAGGTGCTGGAGTCTGGCCAGCATAGGGCAACAAGGCTCGTGAAGGGTCTGGAAAACACATTTTGTGAGCAATGGCTGAGGGAGCTGGGGTTGTTCAGCCCGGAGGAGAGCCCATTGCTCTCCACAGTTCCCTGGAGCATGCTGTAGGGAGGTGGGGGCCGGTCTTCTCTGACATGTCTGCAGTGCCAGCACCAGAGGAAACGGCCTTAAACTGAGACAGCAGAGATTCAGATTAGACAGAAGAAAACTGTCATTGTTAGGGTGGTGAGGCATTGGGATAAGCTGTCCAGGGAGGTCACCATCCCTGAAGGTGTTCAAGAGGCTTCTGGACATGGTGCTGAGTGGTGTGGTTTAGTGATTTAGGGGTTACCGTGGTACTGCTGAGTGGACGATC
>VXBQ01008789.1:1002683-1274112 GCA_013400175.1 Phainopepla nitens | reverse complement strand
GGCCAGGGACCGCCCCCGCGCGCGCGCGGCTTTGTCTGTGCGCGGCACCGGCGCCGGGATCCGCACCGGGATCCGCACCGGGACCCGCACCGGCACCGAACCCCCGCGGCGCCGGGCCCGGCCGCGGAGGTTAGGCGGGGGTTGAACCGCCCTGCCCTGCCCTGCCCTGCCCTGCCCTGCCCTGCCTCCCGCGGGGAGCTGTCACAGCTCCCTCCCGCCGTGGTGCGCCTCTGCTTTGCGGAGGTGCTCGCGGCTCGCTCAGCAGCGAGGCGCGCTCGCCTGCTAGCGCTGGGGTTGGGGCTTTCCCCGTGGAAGGATGGCTTCCCAGGGAGCTGAAATATTCTGCCGGCGCTTTTCCGCTCCGGGAAAGGTTCTAAGTCAAACCAAAAATGAACGTGAAGACTGTTGTCCGTCTGCTTCATTTGTTACTTTGTGCGCAGCCCTCGGCTGTACTGCGCAAGCAGATGTAGATTAGATTAATCCAGCGTGTTTATTTAAGAATTAAGGCCGTGTTTTGGACTGATATCGCCGGAGAATTTAATAAGTTATTTGTCTTTGGTTTCTTTAAACAATAAACACGGGTTTAGGGTTAGATTGAAGGAATAACAAAGCAAGTACACACGGTCTTATGAGAAAGAAACAGGACAGGGCTCTTTCCAAAGTGGTATCACAGAACAACTCTTGATGTCAGCAACTAATGGCTCTAGATTAACCATTAGCTTAACTAATGTTTATGACCGATGGCTGAAACGGAAGGAACTTGCTCCCCAGTCGTAAACATTCCCTCACGTGACTGTATCTAACTGCTGTCTATATAATCTTACATATATATATTTATTTATATAGAGCCTCATTCAGGATGGCTGAATTCAACTTGTGTGTGTGACAAGCAAAACTGTCAGTTTTTAAGTGCTGCTCTCTTTTTCTAAAGTAGTCTTTGAAAATACTATTTGGAGGCTTCTGTCATCTGCTACTTTCACTTCCGTAGTTACGGAAATACTTAGAGGTGCAGAGCTTATTGTTTGTATATAGATTTTAATGTCGAGTGAGTTGCGAGTGTGGTTGCCAAGTGTGTGAGGACAAATGAAACTGCATCTCAAAGCCCAGCAGAGAAGATGACAAGAACATGCTGGATTTGTTACTTGTCCCAGACGGAGAGCTGTACACATACTTCTGTATCTGTATTTAACACGGTCATCATCACAGCCTTGAAGGGCTGTTGTCCAAGTCAGGTCATTGGTTCATGTTTGTTCTAACGTTTGACTTGTGTTGAAATCTTGAATTGCTCAGCTCTCACTGAAATACATAATTCCCTTAAGCAAGATTTAACTTAAAAATTACTTGTTAAATGTGTAGATGAAATGCCTCTATGCTGCTAATGTTTCTTAGCAAGGTGGAGCTAATTTTGGAGCCTTTACCTGCCTTTACTTTCTAGTTGATACAAAATTCTCTTGGAGATGTGCACTTAGTGTATTAGCACATTATCTGCCAGCTGGATGTCACTGGTTTGGATGAAGTTGTCTTTACACCATTTCTTAAAAGGTTGTTTATTGGATTTCATTTTTAATGACTCATGAAATCAGTGATGTCTTTGGATGAAGTTTTGTATTCTTTCAGGACTAAATTAATTAAAGCAGAAAATGTGTAGTTTAGCTTTCTGAAAGTTGCAGAATAGATTCATAGACAAAAGTTGTCTCAACTGCTTAAGTAGTATAAGAATAAATTTATTACAAAACAAGGAAATACAGCTTTCTTAAAAACAGTGGAGTAATTAGGAAGGGGAAAAGAAGTAATGAGACAGGTCTGGTTGCTGGTTTTAGACTGTGTAGTGGTGGGAAAGGAAATTAATCTGATTCTGATACCATTTGTAAACTAATACTTTTATATGTTATCTAGCAAGAGTATTGTGAGGGTTTAAGTTACTCTGTGGGAGATGCCGAGATGGGGGGGCTGTATGAGAAACAAGCACCCATCTGTGTGGCTCTGCTCTCTGTAAACATGAGACAAAGTACCCTGGATGAGTGTTCGAGTGCACCAATATGACATAAGCAAATTTAAATGCCAGTATCCCAGTGCTCACCTTACCTAGCAAAAAATCCAGTTTGCAATAGGAAACGGTACTACTGCAACCTGCAGTACAAAATTACACTGCTGCAACTTGCACAAGGGTGTTTTCATCCTGCAAGGCAGCCTCTTGTTGGCAGGTGCTATGCCCTGCATCTGGGCACAGCTTCCATTGCCCTGCCAAAGCCTCTTCTGTCACTGGACTGTATTAAGTTCCTTTTATGGTTTGCTACTGTAGGTGGATGGTTCTAAAGAGCACGGTATGCTATGCCAGTTCAGTTTCTCTGCACATTTGGCTACATGTGGTGGTTTCAATTCTGCATGTAGGCAGAGGCCAGGCCCTGTTTACTTGGACAGTCGCAGAAGTTGGTGGTGGACATTGAATCTCTGACCTCCTAAGAGACTGACCACGTGTGTATTTTCGGATGCACCCCCACCTGTGAGCAGGGAAACCTGGGAAGGTAAGGAGCCAGTTTTATTTTTTCCTTTATGATTCTTTAACGTGGAGTCTTGTGCAGCCGTGCTAAGAATTCTCTTTTCTCTTTTGTCCATCCCTGAGATGAGAGGAGGAGGCTGTAAGCCCAGATCTTGAGATGCCATGATGAACTTTCAGCCTGGTTCCAGGGTAAGTACATCTTGAGAATGTTTCAGTGTGCTTAGGGGAATGCAGAGGGAATGCATAACCCTTTCTCTAAGGGTAGAGAATGCTTATTTGCTCACAGGGGAAAATGTTTTTAGTTGGTAAAATGATGAAAGAGAGGTGGTCACAGTTTTTTTGTCCTTTAACTAGCAGCTGTTCTCTGTTGTAGATGTGAATGCAAGAGATGGTGCTGAAGCAACTGAGGCTCCTCCTGTGAAATATTCACAGTCCAGTGTGTATAAAGTGCTTGCTGGCTCTCCCAAATGTTGATGGTCCTGTGCCTTCAAGAGATGCATTCCAGGACAAGAAAACACTGACTGTTAGTTTTAAAGATGTTAATAAATAATTCTTTGTGTTACTTTTTCATTCTTTATTGATGGTGAAGGTAGGCAGATGAGGTAGTACAAATACCAAGTGGTGCTGGGGTGGTTTTGGGTGTGTGTGCAGATAGTGGCCAAATACCAGCTGTTGAATGTCAGCCCTTTGATATGGTTGTTGCTCAGTGTTGCTGAAATCAACACTGAAAGTGTTTGGGGAGTTTGGGAGCTGCTGCTCTGGGAATACACATTGTAGCAGTCACCCCCAGTGTCTGTGTTTCCTGTCTGTCCGTGCACTGACTGGGAGAAGCATGCAGGGAGGAGTCTTTCACAGTATGATTGAGAAGTGGTATCAAGGTTTATGCTATCAGAATAAGGTACTGTCAAAATCATACACTGTCAGCAAGCCTGACCTGCTAGGTAATATGGGCTATCATTGATTGCTTTCCTAAAGGTCCTCTCAAGAAGGTGGTCTGGGTGCTGAATAATGGTAGTGTCATCATCTATCAGTTCATGAAAGTACCCCTTTTCTGGAACTGGGGAGATTTGACAAGCAACAGATACTTTATATCCAAGTAAGGAAAGTAAATAAGTCTGCCTTTCTTACATTGCAGCCATTCATTTAACATAATGACTTGTGTTGGGTAATTGGCAGGAAGGCAGGAGCACTAGAACTTCATCACTGATACATACCCTGTATGTATTAGCTGATTTTAAAAGTGAAATCGTGGGCCAAAAAAATCTGGTTTTTCCTCAGCATTTTGTCAGTAACCAAGATCCCTGTCCACTTGTTCTGATAATTCTGCTGGTAGCATGATGGAATTGTGGGATGCAGTAGTGTCACTTTGTGGAGCTGTAAGTAGCACTAGGGAATCTAACTGGTTCTCTGGACCAGTGGAAGTGATTTTCTGTGTTTTTAAGTGTAAATAGTGAACGAATGGCCAAGTGCACTTACTGTATTTTCCTTCCCCTGTTTGGAGGATCTTAAGCTTTAGAAATGCTTTTATATTTCACAATTCTTTGGCTTCTCCTCATTTAAGAGAGCCCTCCCACTGCCTATCAAAGCTGCCTGTAAGTGGCTTTTTCAGATCATTTATGCATGTGTGAACATAAATAGACACCCGCACCTTTTCGATTGGTAGTGAAACTATAGGGAAAAAAATCTTCACAGTTAACTTGGGTGACTTTGTACACACCACTTCTGTCTGTAAGGGGCAGGAGCCTGAGAGCAATGGAAAATTGCTTTCCCCTTGTTCTGTTGTGCTTCTGTTTTTTTCCTTTGTGCAGTAAGTATACCCTACAGGATTCAGCATCCTTACATAAGGAGAGAGGAGTCTTTATCCACAGCAAGTGCCTTCTCATTTGGTCTTTTAAGTGAACGCTATGTTTTTAGCTTGGGGGAAGAAAAAGGAAGGGGAGAGCATGAAATGATTCCAAGTTGAAATTAATTTCTCTATTTTACAGGAGAGGGAAAAAGCAAAATTTCAATTTTATGTTTTTTTAGAAAATTCATGATAAAGTGTGGCATTTTAAGTCAGCGTTACTGACAATCATTTTGTAGGTTTTTTCCTACTTTTTACTACTATGAGCAGTAACATAAAGACCAATGTAAGGTAACTTGTTTTATAGTGCTTCAGCTGGGCCCTTACAGATTCATTGAATTCAACAATCAAAACTGAGGTCAGAGGTAGCTGTAGCCTGCCATGTATTTTGACTGAAGTATACCAGGTGGTAGCTAAGTGTAGAGGTTATTTTGAAAAAGTTAGACACTCTAGTAACCTTACAGTATTTTAGTAGTTTCTTAAGAAAACATACATAAAATCTACATTGTTTTGACTGTTATGGTGCTGACTGTAGAATCTAATTTTCTAAATTTTTTAATGTGCATTATTTCTACAATATGCATTTTTTATGCCCTGTGTTCTAAAAAAATGTGTTCTGGTACCAGTTGGTTTGTTAGATTCTGCTGCAACTCTAGGTTGCTTTCAGCTCTTTAAGGTGACATAAATAAGTGAGGATTTTAGGCCTTGTATTGTTAGGCAGATTTTTCAGCCTTACGTCTTTGAATATATTTATTTATGCATTTATTTTACTGTTTGGGGTCTTTGGGACTCAAGACGTCAGTCCATGCCATAATGCCATATCCAGAAGTAATATATTTGTATGTTGCTGTGACTTCTAGCTTACTTGATAGAATTGCCCTTGGGCTCCTTTCTGAAGTATTTAATTTCTGTTTTTAGCATCTCTGGGCTACTGCTTTTCTGAGGGTACTGATGAATTATGATTTTGAGCAGGTGATGCACTTGCATTTGAAGTGTTTAGGTGCATTTTTCAAAATGTCATGCTGTGCAGGGTCAGTCTGTGTAAAGGATCTGTTTTGGACACCAGGCTCTGTTTGTGTTGCTCTTGGTGAGACAGGGATGGGTTTGGATTTATGTTATGTGACCTTCTAAAAATACTGACAGGGTGGGCATTGTGTTTACTCTGAAAGAAATACCCCTTTGGATGCTGATTCCACAATTACTGTAACTTACGATCAGTTAATTGCTTTGACTCCACAATACCATCATCACAAATATAGCATTATCCAGAATTATGAGGGATGGCACATGGACCTTGGCCAAGTGCCTTATGGGCATATCTGTTACAATTGCCTTAATTGCTTGTATTTGTGGTTTCTTCTAGCTGGAGACTTTTACTGATACTTGTTTATTCACAATTATTGTCTGTTGATTTTCCTTCATTCTGTCACTATTTTTTTTTTTTTTGCCTTTGCTTGCTGGGAAAGATAAAGGCATATTAGAAAGGTATAAAGCTTAGAGAAATCTAAATGAAAATTTGTTCTGTATTTTGAGTGGAGTCACACCTCTAACACTCAGACCTGCTTTATTTATCCTTTGAAGAAAAGAAATGGGTATTATATCACCTTTAAATGGAAGAGTCATTATATTACTTTTAATTTTTATGTATCCTTCAGCTGGGATACGGAAGATTAATAGTGATTTGAAAAATCTGAAGGTAAGGAACCTGAGCTAAAATCACTCTGTTCAATATTAGGAACACCTTTTCTTGCTTCACATTGTAAGAAAACAAAATGTGAAGTAAAGCAATTGGAAAAAAAATCGTTATGTCAGTGACTTCTGATTTTTAGATGTAAAATGGTGTGTTAAGCTCTGTGTGTGCAGGTGCAAGTTTTAGTCCATTTGCTTTGTGCATGTCAAGGGTAGGCTTCAAGAACCTGATCCCCTAAAACTTGAAATGAGTTTAAATTAGGTATTTGTGCTTCTTAATGGTGTTTGACTTAGAACATTCAGTTAGATGAGCACAAAATTTGATTGACTTCTCTATGAACAGCACAGTCTCCTGCTCTGAAAAGTAAAACCCACACCATTCTAATATTGCAGTGTGTCAGATTTACTTGACGTTGCTCTGCATGACAAAAGCAGAGACAATACATTTTTTTTATTCCACATCTGAAGCGTAAATGAAGGTACATTTCACTTATTTAACTGTAGAAGTTTAGTCACTTCTGCAAGGGAAGTTTTATGACTTCCAAAACTTTTCCCTTTTGAAAATGAAATACCATAATTCAATTCTTTGTCATGTTATATCATCCTTCGTGATTTAAGTTTTCAGCTATATGTTCTGTGCCTACTCACTAGTTAACTTTGAGTAATTTATGTTAGTTGATGTGAAGTTGGTGAGACACTTTACTTTTAAGCAGTGAAGAGGCTGATTTATCAGGCACTACAGGTCATCTGCTATGAAGTTTTTAAGCTCTGTGTTTTTTCTCATTGGAGTTGCTGAGGTATTTTAGTGATGAGGCTTTGAAAATACCTTGGATAAATGACACAGCATTTTGTATTTGGATTAGACAACTTTAAACATTTGTATATAAAACTGTCTGGTGTAAAGACTGTGTGGATTGTTTATTGTGTAAAATAGCATCCAAACCTGTCCTATGTTGGTGTATATATGAAACAAAGAAGTGTCAACTCAAATACAGCAGCCAGGGTGCTATACCAACATTCTGAGTGGTGGTGGTGTGTGATCATGTGTCATAAATTGTGCAAAGCTACAGGGAAGTGACATAATAAATATGTATTATAAAGAGTGGGGGTGACTTGGGAAAATTAAGCTATAATTGTCTTGGTGACTCAGTGTAATTCTCAGTGCTTCATTTCTTAGTGCTGACTAAGATGAGTGAGTTGTTGGGAATGTACTGAAATAGAATTTCAGTATTGTGTTAAAGGAAGTGGAAGCTTCTGAGTTTAAGAACTGTAGGGGCCAATAGGGGGTCTGCAAAAGTCTGAACTGTATATTAAAGGTTTCAGTTTGTGTTTTTCTCACTTAATGTAATTAGTTTGTATTTAAGTCATATCTTATTGGGAAAATGGTTACTTTGGGTGTTTAACTTGTCCTGATGAGAGGCTGAAGGCAGACTGTAAGTTTGGTAATTCACCATCAGAGGAGTGGCTTTGAGCAATCATTAGCTGAATTGGTTTGAAGAATATTCTGCCATAAAATGAGATATTTGGGGGTTTCAATTTTTTTGCTCTAATGCTTTTTTTAGCATGATGTTTCTTTTTGCTTTCAGGTCTTGAGTGAACGCTTACCTAAGTTGTAAATATGGGAAGAATTTTTTTGGATCACATTGGTGGCACTCGCCTCTTCTCCTGCGCAAACTGCGACACCATCCTGACCAACCGCTCCGAGCTCATCTCCACTCGCTTCACAGGGGCCACAGGAAGGGCCTTTCTTTTTAACAAGGTTGGTAAGAAGCTGGAGGAACTGCTATTTACTCTTGAAAAATGAGTTTGTGGGATATGAATCTGTCATGAGATTGAAAAAACTTCTTGGCTAAAGTGCTGCGTAATTACTGTTTTAACTTTTTTCTTTTACTTTGTTCATCTGTCGTTGAAATCAAATTTGACGTTTACTGTTGATGAGAAACTTACCTAAATTAGTTTTGTCTGCAATACTGAAAGACTGTAAAGAAGACTGTGTATATAGAGGCATCAGGCCAAAATTGATGGAGTTTTAACTTGAGAGACTTCTGTAATATGAACCTCAAATTCACTGTGAGCGTATCTGGTATCTGTCAAAGGATTCCAAAGGTGTTTTCACTTTTATGCAGTTAAAAAAAAGTCTAGATAATATTTTGTTTAATTTCTGAAATGCATTTAAGTTAACAGCAGTCTGGCAACTTAAGTTGCCACAATCAATCACAATGTTTTTTACAGGCAATAATACTCTGGTTTAGTTTAATAGTTTTTCATTGATCAGATTCAATCGATTGAAATACAGATGTCGTAATTTTTGAATTAATTGTAGGATTATTTACTAACCTTGCATAAAAACTTGTCCATTTAGATTAATTGAAAAAATTTTGATTGTCCTTTGCTTTCTCACAAAGTTCCTGGTCATATAATGCTTGGTGTATTTTAGTTTTGTTTTTTCTTATAAGCCACTTGGCCATGGGCAGAGTTGATAGAGGCATCAATAGTGTCTTAACTATATTTTGCTCTGGGACTTCTGGCATCCTGAATCTTAGCAGTAGTGGGAGATTTCTTCCTCATTGAGTAAGCTCTGCATCCTGGAGTTCAGGTTTTTTTAATGGTAAATAGTGAGGTTTAATTACAGCAATTTGAGTTTTTGCATTTCTGCAGTCAGAATCTGTACATTTGAAGCAGTCAGGTGCAAAGCTGAGAAAGCAGCTTTGTCTTTTAGAATCTGCATATCAGCAGTTTGGGTATGGTTCTGACATCAGCTTTTCAGTGAATTAACCATCCTGGTTTAGTGGTGGTGCTGCAGGGGAGGTTAAAAGTATATTTTAAGCTGCTGATACAGCACACAAAAAGGTCTATGTTTCATGTCTACATTTTCAGCCACTGACCCTGGGTTTTTCTTAGGTAATTATTTCAAAAGCACCACAAGATTTTTAAAGAAGTACCTCTTTTAATATTTTGTTCCTGAGTTCTGGGGCTTGGTGATCACATCAGCTGCTAGAAATGGGTTACATACATTAAAACTGGATTAATACAAATTTACAAGCTAGGAGTTTTCCTAGTTTCACTAGGAGTTTCTCACCCAGAGTCGAACACAGTACTTCGCATATTTTGTGATAGCTATCCGTGTCTCTCAGTTGAAATGTGAGGGTGGCACCTTCTCAGGAAGGAGATGTTTTACCCTGCAGTTTTCAGTTTGTGTGCAGTGCCCACGGGCTCTTTCCCTCTAACGTGCTGATGGTGGTTTACCAGGTTTCCCGTGGACAGCCTAATCCTTTGTGTTCCCGCTGTGTGTTTGTGCCAGGTGGTAAATCTGCAGTACAGTGAAGTTCAGGACCGGGTCATGCTCACTGGCCGCCACATGGTCCGGGATGTGAGCTGCAAGAACTGCAACAGCAAACTGGGCTGGATCTATGAGTTTGCCACTGAAGACAGCCAGCGCTACAAGGAGGGCCGCGTGATCCTGGAAAGAGCCTTGGTCCGGGAGAGCGAAGGCTTCGAGGAGCATGTTCCATCCGACAATTCCTGAAGAGGCCCTGCTCTCTTCTCAGGTTCTCTTCAATTGAAACTCAAATATAATAAAATCAACAAAAAAATCTGCTTACATACACTGTCACCTTAGCATCAGAGTCGGATTCATGGACTACGAAGTGGGAAAGATTGTGAGAATATTTCAGATGGAACCTTCCTTTCTTTATTCCTTTCATAGTTTACTTTCCCTCCAGCAGCTGTTTGTAGAAAGAATGTTGTGCAGATGCTGTAACTTTTTCTCTCTTTCATTTACATCTGTTAGATTTGAGATTGTATCTTAAGTACAGTGGGCTAAAAGGAAAATATTTGCAGGATTTGTCTTTTGTTGGAGAGAAATTCAATGAGTTTTTTTTTTTTTTAGTTTGCACAAACTGATGTCAACATCAAGTTATTTTAAAAATACAGATTTTTTTTTTAAAGTATATTCCAACTTTTGGCTTAAGTTTTTAGTTAGGTTTTTGGTTTTTTTGGGCTTTTTTTACCCAGCCTTTTCACCTGGTTTGCTAGCTAAAGTGAAGAGATCCGAATTTGTGCTGAGTGCTAAAGGTTCAGTGTTGGTACAGCTTGGGCTGGCCCCTGTGCCATATTCTTGTTGAGGTTGATTGGTAGCACAGAGCCCATTATTTCTTGTCGTTCTTGACCCAAAGATGTCACCATTCCTTGTTTATTTGTGAAGTCCCATTCACCATGTAAACTGGTGTTGATTGGAAACTATCCTTGAAATAGGGCAAAACTGCTTGGCTTTTTTTAACTTTAACAGATGTAACTTATGAGCATAGTAATAATATAAAGTAATAGCTGTCTGTTTAGTCTTGCATTGCTTACAAATCCAGCTGTGTTTGTAATGATAGGGATCCACTGAGAAACTACTGTTTCAGTAGTCATTTTTTTCGTTTCTCTACTAATTTCATTAAGTTAGACAGGGAGTTGCAAATCTTAATTCTTCTTCAAGTAGCTTTCTTTAAACCCAGAACTTCCTATGTTAAACACAGCTGCTGTGTAAAAGGAGAAGATTGCCAGCATGTTTGTTCATGCGTAGAGTTATGCAATCCGCATCTCTCGAAAAGATTAACTTAAACAGCTTGTTTTCAAATGCTGCTTCTGGTGTTGAAACCTTTATCTTTCAACTTTGTTGAACCTTTTCATTGTGATGTTATGTTTTTATCTTTCTGGGCAGCAGTACATGTCAGCCTAGTGGTAACTAGTGACTTGGATTCCTGCTTTGTTCTTGTAGAGGTCAGCTCTGTTTAAAACAGTGATCTTGCTTGCCTTTTTTAGCAAAAATGCTCTTCATTAACTTAACTCAAGGGTGCCCAAACACTTCCATTGTGTCTTAAGCCATAAGTTAGGACCTCAAGGGCTGAAATTTATTTGAATGTTAGATATGTATGATTTCTTATCCAAGATGAGTTGGTTGTGGGTTTTTTTCTTATTGGATAAATTGTGGTCAACGTGAAATAAGTTACCCACAGACATAAGAAGGGGGGCAACCCCACCCAGCCAAACAGATCTGGAGACTGACCTTTCAGAATAACTTTTCTTCTCTAGCCACAGCTCCATATCTGAAACTAAGATGTGGAGGGTGACTATGCAGGGTATTTTTCTTAACTTTTTTTTTCGTTTCTTTTTGCCAAGTGGCAAGTTGGACACCCCTGACTTGAATCTGCTGCCTTTTTCATGTAAAGGTAGCTTTGTTCTAGAAATGTCACACAGAAAGAAAACAGAGTAGATCACATACCAGAGCTGTGCTTGAATCAAGCTGCTTAAACAATAGTGTACTTGTGCCTCAAATGAATCAGTTTTTGCACTGAGTACAGTAGTACCCCATTATCTTGTACTTCTGTCCTTCACAGGCCCTGGAAGCGCCATTAGCATGGTTCTCTGCAGTACTTTTCTTGTACTTCTGACATTACAGTACAATAAAGTATGTTTTGTCCTGAACTGATCTTTGCTGTCCTTTTAGAGTTATTGTCATGGAGTCTGTCAGCCAAACCACATAACCCATCTTTCATTCCTTGTGTTAAGTTTCTGCAGCACAGTGACAAGCTGCTGACGAGCATCCTTCTCTGTATAGGTGGCAAAAGAGTTCTGTTGATTTTGGAAGGTGCCAAGTAGAGCTTCATGCCTACCACTTGGACACTTGAAAGCCTTCAATTTACTCCTGTTGAAGAGAAAACAAGAAATGTCTCATTTAATGGAATTCTGGGTGCCAAATGTCTTTCCATGACTTTGAAAAGACAGCAAGCTAAGCAAAAAATCCACCTTCTTCAAGAAACTTGAGGTTTTGGCTTCTGAAATGGCTTGGGAATTAATGAATTTGGTATTATATATCTGGACTTCTGTGTCTTTTTTCCTATGTGTTGAAATGTTAGGCAGAAACCTAATAGCAGCTGGTCAGCTTCTAAAAGCTGTAGCTGGAGAACTAAGATGAGAGAATCATTCTGTTGATGTGATGTAGACTGGGGCTCTTACTCTAACTTACATTAAGACCATTTTGGTAGAATGTTGGTGTGAGATGTTAAAAATAACTTTTCACAGAGCCTTTGATTTGAAAAACACATGTGAGGTGAATTCTTAAAAATCCCATGAGACTTAAGCAAGTCCTCTGCAGCTTTGAAACAGTAGACTTTGTCTTGCTGTTTTAACTTAGATGCTGTTCCCTCCTGTATCACTTTTGTTGGCTTTGGGAGAGTTTAGCCTCCTATGTTTTGGCTGCTTCTCCTTGAGACACTTGGTGTGTGAACACAGATAACTTATCTGTGGGGAACAAGGCCATTGGTTACAGCACATCTAGAGACAGGAGACATTGCTATTTGGCATCAGCTGCAATTTTGTAGTAGTGCAGTAGCCTGGGATTCTCAAACAAGGGCTGGCACAGGAAAAGGTGTCACTACAGTGATCTTTTACCTGGCATGTGGTGGGGCCTGAGGGAAAGAAGGGAGCAGGGAAATAGCAGTGCACAGCAGACTGCTCCTGGAGACCTCAGAATCTGCTTGTAGCTGCAGCTGGGGCCAGCAGTGGTGCTGTGACACTTGCATGGGGTGAGCTGGATCAGAGTTCATGTCACCCATGCTGTGATCTCATCCTGTGGGTGTACTCCAAACTGAAGTACTTCCTTGCTACTGTTTCAGCAAAACACAGCTTTGGGAAGAGGAAAAGATTGGACGATGTGTTTGTGAAGTGTAAGAACATTTTACTTATGCTCTCCAGGGATGTTAGAAGAACTTACAAAATTACATATGTGTCTCGTGGCTCTGTTAGAAAAAGTGGCCTTAGGCAGGGCTCTGGAGTTGTCTTTGGTCACTGCCACTGCCTTATTCTTACAGGGCAAGCTTGTCTCTGCAGATTTAGGTCAGAGCTTTAAAAAAAAAAAAAGTCATTAGATCATCAATGGATGAGCAGGTAAGGAACAGGTGGAGCTGCAGTTTAGGACACAATTACCAGGTACAAGGATGAGGTGGCGGGGAAGGCTCTGACATTGGTGTGGGAAGAGGCTAGTTGGTTGATGAACCCTATTTTAGACAAGAAACACAAGCTGTGATACTGCAGTACCATTCTGCAAAAGCCAGAAATAGTGTATTGTGTTTCCTTCTTGGGCATGCCTTCACTTAGAACAACAATAAATTTTAAAAATCCAGTGAAACTTGCTTTCCTGTGGGTCTCAAGAGCTTTGCAGACTCCTTGATGCCTGACAATGATGAAATGCTTCTGTCTTTTTATTTTGCTTGGGGCACTGGTAAGAATTGCTCTCCAATCCTGGTTTTGCAGGACTTAAGTAAGCAATTTTGAGGCCCTTCTCTTCATAACTTGGAATTAAAATTGCCTGAAAACTTCAAAAGATTGCTTTGAGTGGTGAGGAGGAGTATGACCTGGTTGATAATGTTCCTTTGCAAGCTTTATTCTTCTGGCAGGAAATCTGAAATATGGCCAAAGAAAGTGAGCTCCTGTCTGTCTCATTACATGTTGTGTGGCAAAGACCCTCAACAGCTGCTGACAAGCCTGCTTTCTGCAAGTGTGGAGCTCTTCCTGGTCTCACAGTTTTTCTTCCCTACCTCTCTCTCATGTAAGAATTTCTGATACATAAAGAAAAGTGTAAAGGGAGAAAGCTCACATTTGCCTTCCAGCCTTTTGTTTACTGACAGTGTTGCTCTTACTTGAATGGATTTCTGTGATCTGCCAGGCTGCTGCTGCATTTTTACTTAAAGGCCCTTCTGCCAGAATATTAGTGAGTTCATCATCTCTCATCCCCAATTCTAGGCAGAGGTTGTTTGGGAGTGATGCCTGGCCAAACACTGTACTCTGGGTGGAGGTGATGTGAAGGAAGACCTCATTCACACCTTTCACAGGATACTTCCAATGCTGTGCTGCATCTCTTTGCTTCTGATGCTGGTTTAAGTGTGATTTGCCTAAGTTTGCATTGCAAGTCCTCCTTTTAAAAAGGAGATGACTAAGAGACAGCAGTCTGTGCCTCTTAAACATGACATTTCCCTCTGAAGGACCTGAAATACTTACAATTTGGTACACAGTGCTCTGTGTGCTGTTCAGTTGGAAGGGGTGGCTATGTTCCTGTTTGACTTGTTCCTGCAAAAATAAACCCCAGTGCTTGTCTAAGATATGGCCAAAAATCCCTGCAATAGGAATTAGGATATGGAGGAGAAACCCAGGTGAAAGTGTTGTGTGCGTGTGAGATTCATGTCAACTAAACTGGCCACTCTGAAGCAGCAGAGGTGGGAGAAATCCTAGAGGTAAGCTTGCACTTTTTCCTTTTGCCTTGTGTGGAAATCACTTGGGTATTGCAGAGGATCTCAGGTTCCCTGATGAATGGAGGAGTGGGAAGTGCAGCACCAGACAGGCTCTGTGTTGTGTTTGGATGAAGGCAGCTGGAAGGTATTTGTCCTAAGCAGTCTCTGTTTTTGTTCTCATTAGCTGAAGCATTTATTACTATCAGGAACTTGCATTTGTATAGAAATGAGAGTAGGAGAAAGAGCAAAAAGCTATAGTAATAATTTGGATTTTCTAAGCATGAAGGGTAAATGGGAGAGAGAAGGATGTTCAGATCTTGTATTTTGACTCTGCCCAGGAGAGAGATGTGTGCTTGCCTGACATCAAGATCCAGTGCTGTTTCTCTCTGGGACTTGGGGATGTTAAGATACGGGATTTTGCTTTTTCCCTTTGTAAGCATTTGATTTGACTGCTGTAAACATTTACAGGTGTTTGAAAAAGTAAGTTTGCTGGATTAGAACAGACTGCATGCCATGGGTGTTTGCACACTAATGGCAGATGTTGCAATAGATGTATTTAGTGGAGCAGGGAGATCCCTTTTCTAAGAAGGGAACGCAAAGCAGAATGGCTCGTACAAGGCTGCTTAACCAAAGAACTGCCTGGTGGCTTTCAGCTGTCTTTAGAGACAACAATCCTCTGTCCCTGGAAGAGTTTGAAAACTAATATTCCAAGCACAGTTATATGCTGAGTATAAAATGAAAAGGACATTTGTTATTTTCAGGGGTAGATTTTGGCACATGTGCACAGTCAAAAAGGTGGGATGCTCTGAATTTGGTAGTGAGAACTCAAGTACATCCCATGGACAGAGTGCAGACAGAGCCTCTGTGGATATTCTGTTGGTATTTGGCCAGCAGATCTTTTCCTCTTTTTATTTTTATTTTCATTTTTTATTGTCTTTGGTCTGGTCTGTAGTGACTGTTGCACCTTCCCTGCAGAATTAGTGCAGGTTAAGGACGTGGGGAAGTGCCTGCTCTTGGCAATATCAGACACTCACTTCTACCATCCTGTGCTATACCCGTGCCATGGATTTGTTGTCGCAGCTCAGAGGGATCCATGGGTTGTCCATTCCATGTCTCCCTGCTGAGGAGGGATCAGCTTGGTGGTGTACTCAATGAGACTGCATTCTTGGGATGAAGTTCCTCAGCGGGATTTCTTCTGGTAGCCGAAAGTACATCAGAGAGATATGATTTAGGTCACGGAAGTAGAACACTTGAAAATGCCAGATTTCCAATGGGTTGGGTAGTACGTGGTTATCCTGTCCCTGCACACGTGCAGCTTGGGGATCAAAGTGGCATGTGATCCCAAAAGCAAGGGTAGTACCATCATCACCCTTTTAGATGGTATGCATTGAACTTATAGCTACAGCCTCCATCCCACCATTCCTCACTCCAGACTGCTGGACTTCTTGTAATTTTGTTTCTAAAGGCAATTTGAAAATGAACTTTCTGATGTGCATTTAAGTGGCAAAGCTAAAAGAAAATGAGATTAAGTATTTGTAATTGCTGGCTTCTTCATGACTGGGATTTGAACTGGGAACCCCCTTTGGTGCAGTAATCATCACTACTCAAACTCCAGGGCTGACTGCTGCTTAAACAGCAGCTGGGGGAAGATTTTCGGTGAAGAAAGCTGAGCAGATAATAGATGAAGGCTTTAGATTTGATGTAAAGTTTCAGTAGGAGACAGGGGATTTTTTTTATTTTATTTTATTTGTATGCTAGTTCTGGTTTGGTTGAGATAGTTCTTGGTTTTGGTCGGGGTTTGTATTTTTCCCCTTCTGGTATGTGGGGTTGGTGAATATCTTGCTCCATGTAGGATTTTGCAGGAAGAAATGAGAAGATGAAAATTGCGCTGTATTTCCTATCCAGGCTGCCTGACTGACTCTTGCTTCCAGGCTCCTGAGCTTGGGAAGGTTCCTGCTCCATGCATGCTCCCTGTCAAGGAGAGAACAGCATCATAATTCATATGCCACGTTCCTGGGAAAGGGAGGAGCAGTGGGAGGCAGCTTTCTATCTCACCCTGCTTCACTTACTCTACCAAGCTGCAGGTAAGCTCAGGGCTTCTGGAAGCTTTGGCTGCCTGTCAAAACACACCAGAGGCACAGAAAAACAACAGCTTTTAACAGTCCAGTGCAAATTTAGGACGTAAAATTCTGGTGTTATTCCTAAAAATAGATACAAGCCATTTCCCCCATAAAACTCACTTCTGCAGCGTTGGTATTTTTGTGTCAAAAAGGTTGAAGGAGAAGGTGGGGGATGCTTGCCACAGGAAGTGAGGGAAAAGCAAAGGCAGAGAAGGATGCTGTGCCAGGGATTTTGCTGTTACTTGCTGGCAGTGTTGGTGCTTAGATATCGGCTGCGGGTGCCTTGGGGAAGGTGATGCTCATCACCGGCTCCTTTACCTGCCTCCTCCTTTTTGATCCCTCCTCTCCCTGTTCTCTGCAGCCCGCGCGTGCTTTGTTCCTCCTGCAGTCTGTGCACCTCCTCCCGCTGCCACTGGCTCCACTCTCTCCTTGCTGCCCTGCTCCTCGCATCCCTGCCGGGTTTCCAGCCGCTGACCTTGTTCTCCCCGCAGGGCACCAAAGGCTGCGGTTCTGGTGCGGGCTCCGCTCGGGCTGCGGGCTCCTCCTGAGCCGGGACACGGAGGGGCTGGGGCTGTCCCCGGGCTGTCCCCGGGCTGTCCCCGGGCTGTCCCGCACACAGCACACACCGCCCTGCTGGCACGCTGCTGGGGGTGCGGCACAGCGGCGCCGCAGCAGCAATCAGATTCTCCTGCCGGCCCCCGTGCGCTGGCAGGGAGGCGTGCGGAACACAAGCACGCACATGAAGTGATGCTGCTGTTCTCAGCTCCTGCCCCGCTGGCGCCGATGCTCGGCAGAGACAGCTCTGGAGAAGGCTCTGCTCATCTCTGCCGCACGGGGCGGGCACCCAGCGCGTCCCAGGAGCTGAGACGGACACGGCACACCCTCTGCAGAAACACAGGTCATGGCAAAAGGCGTCTACTGGAGTGACGACCCTACCACATTTCAAGGCACAGCTCCAAAGTGGTGTGTCACAACTTTTTAACAAAGTAATTGGACACCTTGTTTTAAAAGGGCAGAATCATGTAAATCCCCTGAGCCTGGTTTTCAGAAATGTCTGTTTCAAGAGGAACTATTTTAGAATATAATAACCTATCCTGACACAGGCTTCTAGCAGGGAAAACTTCAACTGGATAATGCTTTGTAAGCAAAATCACAGCCAGCTGAAAAGAGCTGTGTGCTGGCAAGTGCCAAGCAGCCTTAATTTTGGAGTCGTTTTTTGCACAGACACTTCAGCTCAACAGAAAAGAGAGCCCAGCTGCCAACAAGTGCATCAGTTTGGACAAGGGAATGGAAAACTACATTTTTTCTTCAATTTACTATGCTTTGAGATGTCCTTTCGAGATCCATACACACGTCTGGTTTTTCCTCTCTTCAATGGGCAGTTTTGTAAAATCTGTCATTGGCATATTTTTTGTCCATCTTTTAACATTGTCAAGTTGTTCACAGTATTGCCTTAGAAATGCCTTAGTTCAGTGACCTTTTCAAGCACTGATTAGCTGCCAAATAGTTGGTGTTTGAAAGACTCTGGACCTGATTCTTCTCTCCTTTACACTCTTTCTTCTCTTGACATCAGCTTACTTCGTTGGAGCTACTAATTCCCTGCAGGTCTGGTAAAATAAATATATAGATATCCTTCTGTATATATGAATATGTATATAGCTATAGAGAGGAGTTATGTAGAATAGAAATGAAGTCATAGTACCTGGTGGGTTTTGGTTTCACTTGATCTTGTACACACGTGCTGAGATTACCAGTCTCCTGAAGCATACTTGTAAGCACCTCTTCCCTAAACAATACCATCTTTATACCTGCAAGTGTTCTTTAGAGTGTTGTGTGACTTTGCTGTTGTTAATTTTCCTGTCTGCATCAGATAGAGGATCAGAACACAACACTTGTTATAAACACATCAAATCATGTATTTGCTTTTTTTAGGCAGTAAAATTCCAAATATTAACTCAGTTGTGCCTCATGGCAAGACTTAGACTGGTGCTGAATGAAAAAGCAAAGCAATAAAATGGTGTAACTTTTCAGTCACCTTTCAGAACAAATAAACAAATTTGACGCTCAGCCATCTTAATTTCTTTCCTGCCTTTGCTTCTGTCTTTTGTCTCCATCTGTTTATCACAAGCTGAACACTTCTTATTGTGACATCCTTTCAAACTACCATCATTTTTTCTTGAAGAACTTTTGCTCGCTGTTTTGCCACCCACTCTGACCTTCACCAAACTGATTACATACTTTGTTTTCTTGGCTTTGGCTGTTTTCTGTATCCTCTTTCTACCTCACCAAATCCATGTTATTTCTTGCTAGATCAAGTAGGGTTCAGAGCTCTTATTGACTCCTTTTTTTCTCGGTAGGATTGGTGTGAAAAGTGCTGGGGACTCAAACAAGGATCCCCTACAGACATTCCACCTTTCTATTTTGAAACTGATCGGGGAAGTCTTTAAGATTAATGTAGGGTCCTTTCCGTGGCTCCCTCAACAACTGCAGTACTTCTGAGTAGGCTGCTTTGATTGTCTCTGATAACCATCCCCAGCTCACGTTAATGAAATCCCTAGCTGCCCTGCTGCAGCTGGTGGGGTGTGATGGAGGTGACAAAATTAATTTCCACAGAGGTGAAGCGAGTGGTGACAGGGACCCCTGAATAGAGATACCATTATTTCCCTCCCTCAGCCTAGGAAACAAAAGGGAATGCTGCAGCTGGGCACTGCAGTGTGTGTCCATCGACAGTGGATTGCCTTGCATACTCCTTTCAATATATTTCTTTACAGAGGGGTATTTTGTGCTCCTCTGATACATTTTTTTGTGACCAGACCTCAGAGAGGAATGCTAGCCAGTGTCAAATGTCTACTACACATCTTGCTTCGTGTGTGTGGATAAATGCAGCTTCTTTGCAAAGCATCAGTGCTATTTTCAAGATTTCTGCTGTTAAAAAAACACTGTTGCACTCCCTTCCAAAAGCATCTGGGAGCTGACCCTCATGGCATGGTATGAATCCAGCTCAGTGCCAGCTCACCTCTGGGGACATCTGCATGTCCCTTCCCCGTCATCAGCTCTGCAGTAAGGTGTGCCCATTCTAATAGTCAAGGTCTGTGTTTCAGAAATATTAATGGCTGGGGATATACCACATGCCATACCTTAGCAACCCTGTACTTTAATGAAGTATTTTCTGACAGCACAAGAGAGACTGTGGGAGTTTCAACATCTAGGAATGTTGGGAAGTGAAACTGAAGCAGAACTTGGCAGCCTGCAAATTATTTATTACCTGGGAGCAAAAGAAGTGTGGGCTGGACTTCCACTGAATCACTGTGGCCTGGAGATATGGTCCTGCTTCCTTTCTTGGCCTTTGCCAGATCTCTCTTGCCTACCTTTTAGCTGAGTAGGTTGGGACCTCCTGCCCTTTCTGGGGAGAGCTTTTCTCTGAGGAATGTACCTGGGCCTTAAAAGTTTTTCCTGGAAAATTCTTGTTTTATTTTCCTGATTGGTCAAAGCTGCTAACAAAGATGCTTTGATTTATCGTCATAAAATAACTTCAGTCAACCTTCCCAAGGGGGCTGCTGCTGCAATTTGTGATTAAAGTGATATATGATTCCAGCTCATCTTGATCTGGCTGAACTAGACATCTATGGGATTTGAAAGGAAAGCACTTTTTGTGACTGACTTGAAGGATATATGATATCTGACTATAATTTTTAGGATAAAACATGTCTGCATCACTTCAGGTTCTCAGGCCAGATCCCAAGTTTGCATGTTCTCTCTGAAATGAAACTTGGGTCAGGTTCTTCCCAAAGCTGTGTCTCAGCACTGTTTATTGCAACATCAACCTTTGGGACAGACGTTGTTCGTCTCATGTTGGTTGAAGAAGTATTTATAGGAAAACTGAAGCAACTTTATTTCCCAAGAATTCCACACAGAGAATGTCAGATTTGGAGCTTTCCAAGGCAGCTGCCACCTCAAAATAGTCCGGGAGGATTCCTATTGTTCAGGTGACATAATGAGGCTGAGATGCAAATGCAGAGGGAAGCAGTAGCTGGTATGTTTTGACTGATTGTTTTTTTTTTCATGACTCTCTATGTCTCTTTCTCCCCCTTTCCTTAATCATAGATTAATGGGGGAGAATAGAAGAATCTCTCCTTAATGGGGGAAGAATAGAGGAAGATCAGGGGCCAGCTTCTAGCTGGAGAAGTTGGGATGTACAGCCTGCACAGAGGGTGAACGTGGCTTAACGCCTACATCTGACAGGAACTGATTTAGACATTTCCTCCTGCTCTGCAGAGGGCTGCACTGCAGTATCAAACACTTGTGCCTCCCTAGATCCCCCTTCCCCAAAGGAGGAGAGGAGGAACAAGCAGAAGTTAGTAGCTGATGGCTGATACCTTCACCGTAGATGCAGCAGCGCTGAATTGAAGTGTGGCTATGTTCTGATATCCTGCACCAAGCCTGCCAGAGCTCAAGAAACATTTGGACAACACTCTCAGGCACATGATTCTTGGGGAATCCAGGGCTGGGAGCTGGACTCAATGATCCTTTTGGGTCCTTTCCAACTCATCATATTCCCTGATCTTTGCAGACCTTAAGCATTGCACTGTGGAGAGACTGAGATGCTCTGTGTGTCACCCCACCAGCAACCCTGCTGAGGAGCACAGGAAAACATATCGGTCAAGCTTCATTGAATCCAGGACACCCTCACAGATTGCCTGAGTGAATCAGCAGCTACCAGTACTGGGCTACATTTGGTTGCTGAAAAGTCCTACTTGCATCTGGAGGAGTCAGAAGGATGACAGGTGGTACAGCCCAGGGAATGAGGAGGCCTTGGGCCTATGTCCACTGCTGCCACCAGCTTTCCCCTAACCCCCCCCCAAGGTCATTTCACTTTCTGTCTTTCAAGTTACCACCACCCTGTGTGAGATAAGAGGGCTGTGAAAGAGGTAGAAGTTGTCTGTCAAATTACTATTTTGTCAACTAAAGAAGCCATGGCAACATAAAGCTACAGCTCGGTTTCCATCACAAGACTCACTTGAGTCAGTCACTGCCTTTGAAACGTCTGTGGTGCTGGCTAAAAGTAGACTTTTCTACCAGAATTGAAGGACATTGAAGGAGTCAAAAAATAACCTAAAATAGGGTGAGGAAAAAAAGATTACCAGATAAGAGGGGGGAAGGAAGAACAAATGAGTGCAACAAGTGCCTCAAGCTTCCCTGCTTTTATTGGTGTTACTCATTTTCAGCCAGACTGATGAGTTTACAGGATATGTTGAATGGTGGCCTGCAAGTGGAACCACTGGTGAGACTCTTGTTGCTAAGATTCTTAATAAAAACAATGCTCCTGACAGGAATTACCTGCAGCTAGGGAGTTACACCACTGCTCACTTCTGTTGGGACTGGGAAGTTGTAGGAGCTGTACCTGAGGGTTTTTCCAGTTCCTATTTTGCCTTTGTCCTATGTTATGCTAACTTCTATCCTCCCTGTATTCCTCCTTGTTCTAGGAATGCATATATCTGGAGATTGGAAATGTGAGAGTGCAATAAAAAAATTAATATTTTACCTGTAAAAACGCAAACATATGTCCTAGAAGGACAAAGCTGTTTCTCTGTGAGAGTGATGTGAGATATCTGAAAGAGCTGAGATAGAGCAGGGAATATTTTGGAATTACTTTGTGATGTGACAAACAAAACAGGCCAGTTTGAGGCCTGCCTGTATTACAGTACCCTGCCATGGCTAAACTGATTTTCATTAAAGAAAAACATTTCTACAATGTTTTTCCTTGAATATCTCAGAGTGCTTTAAGAGGCTTGGGAGATGCTGGGGAACAATCAACATAGAAGCTGTTCTGTAAATCTCACAGCATTTACTTCTATGAATGTAAATTTCCTTATTCCCTTTTTATTCAGACATCAAAAGGAAAGGAACAACAAGACAAAGGGAAAGGCTGAGGCTTATGCAAAATATTTTTCTCTCTCATTTTTGCCAAAGAAAAGAAGAATTACTATTGCATCTAAATAATCTTTTTTCCCCTTGCCTATTCTAGACACACTTTCACCAGTTCAGTGTAATTAGGCATAAGGTACTGAAATGATTTATATGTCAGACCTAAGGGACAATATTGTGGTTCACTGTTATTAGGTAGAAGGTACTGAAATGGTTTACATTTCAGACCTCACAGAAAATGCTGTAATTCTGCCATTCTTCTAACAGATGCTTTGACACTGATTTGAAATTTGGGGAATATGACTTCAGATTATGTAGTCAAAGGCCACCTAGGATAATGAGCAAGAAGGCAGGAACAGAGTTAATGTTTTAAGGGTCAGGTGTGCAGGGGTGCTTTTAAGATGTGCCAGAAAGCCAAATCCCAAGGCCAGGAAGGCAACTCAGCACACAGAGAAATGTGGATGGTTAAACAAATTGATGACTGCTGTAATTAGGAGTTTTAAAACCCCCTTAAAAAGAAATTAAGGGTCTGCAGTGTTGGTAGGAGATCACTGTCTGAGGGATGCACAGTGCCCTGAAGAAGGAGGAGAGGTTTATGTGCAGCCTTGAAGGAGGATGGGGAATCACTGTGGTTTTACTGAACACAGGTGTGACTGTGCCAGGCTCGCTGGGCTCAGTGCTCACACAGCGACATGAACTAGGTGCTGCTGTTCCAGTGCTGGACTTGGGCAGTCTAGGGACAGGTTTGCAGGGGTGCAGCTAGCACAGAGACAAGTGAGATGTGTGGGTACCTGCTTGCTCTGAAAATGAGGTTTTGCTGTTCTCAGACTAGCTGCTTTTGTAAATACTGACCTCGCCAGTTTTGGTTCCTTGTCCTGGTAAAGGAGTGCTTGGAGATGCTCTTGAGAGCAGGAAATTTCTTCTTGTTTTTGCAATTTTTTGATTAAAATCTCCTGGCTCCCCTTCCCCCAGAGTGTATTCTCTTGTCTCCATAAGGAGTGTATGTAGCTTTGGCTGGTGGGTCACCTCTTCATCACCCCTGGGACATTAACCTGTGATGAAGCTCCACTGATGCTGAGCTCAGGAAAAATGTGTGGTGGACCCTGAATGGGAAGAGGTGTAAAAGTCAATGTCAAAGTAAAGCAAATCCTTTCAAATCCCCTTCTTGACAGCAAGAGTCTGACTGGTATCCTGACAGGCAGGAACAGTCCCTGGGCATGGCTGGTAGAGTGTGGCTCTCAGTGCACCATGCAGTGCTCCAGGGTGACTCTCCTGAGGGCTGGTGGCAACAGCAGGGACTAAACTGGCTCACAGTGGGGAGTCAGGAATTTTGTTTTAAAGTATTTATGCAGGCAAGTGTCAGATATGTGGTGCAACAGCTGTGGCTCAGTGTGAAGTCTGTATCACCCATCTTCCTGAGGGATAAACCCCCATCAGAGCTGCCAGCAGCTCTGTGTTTCCATTTAATGGCCAGTGTCCCTGCACTGCTCATTGCCATGAAGAGCTTCTGGAGGACTGTGGAAGCAGAAATGCTAGGGTGTAAGTAGCTCCCTGACTGAACCTTCACCCTGTCTCCTGAAGCAGTAATCACTGTGTAACCTCTGTGATAAACCAGTTCCTGTGCTGAAGAAAGAATCCAGGCTGGCCAGGAGTGATCTGGCAGTCCCGTGCGTGTCTCAGATGTGTACAATTCATACCCCACTATTTGTCTTTCCACAGCACCTCTAGGGGAGTGTAAACCTTCTCTCCACTCTGCAAACATCACTCACAGCAGCAGAACCAGTTTCTCTCCCATAGCTTCTGTAAATCAGTGGCTGCTCTTCTGACCTGACCCAGATTTGTACTCTAGTTATTCCCTGGTGGGATGGAGGAGCCAGCAGCTTGCTCTGTGTTTGAACAACATTGTACGGATCCTAAAATACCTGAGATATGATGCTCTGTACACAGCCTGCTAGTGTCAGAGAAGGGGATTGTGCACACTAGTTTTCAGTATCTGTGAGGCTGTGCTTTGGAAATTGGGCATTTCACTGAATTAGCTGCCCTGTGAGCAGAGAGATCATTTCATCATTTGTTGAGCAAGTGGCAGCACTGCAGAGAAAGGCCAAGAAGGCCTGGGCTTGATGGTGTAGCCTGGAAAGACAACAGAGAGTGACACTTAACTAGACCCAGTTGTCTGAGGTTACCTTTGGATGCTTGTCTTTCTCTCCATCATTATTTCATCTTAGAAAATACTTCCCTCATGGAAGCCAATGTTGTTTTACCACTACTTTTGCCACTTATGTTAGCTAGAGAAACACAGCTAGTATGAGAAGAAATTTAATTTATTTTTATTTTACTTCAAAGTTTTACCAGTGTGCTCAGAGAGTACTCATCAATTACAATGGTGCTAAAATGATGAACAATATTACCTAGAGTATTAGGGAGAAAGGGTCAAAACTAACACATAAAAGCACTTTAGCTGCTGCAGCTTTCCCCGGGCTTTGCTCAGCCCTCCATTCTCAGGGCGCAGATTCAGAGGTGCTGTCTGTCCCCCAGGGGAAGGGCTGCAGGTGTCTTGGGCCCAACAAATCCTTTGCTCCAGCAGCACAGCGACAATGGTGGGAGGATGGTCTCGGTGATTCCGCCTCCTCCTCTGCTGGAGTCCGCCTGGGGCTGCTTCTACCCCGTCTTTAAGGCTCCCCTCACAGTGCTCCTCGGTCCTCGGAGCTGGGTACATTGCCCTGGCCCAGGCAGAGCTGTGCACGGCTAGCAGAGCTGCTCCTGGCCCTCCTGGCTGTTGAGAGCAATGTTTCCCAGCCCCAAGGTGACGCTCCTCTGTTGATGCCGCGGCTGCCTGTGGGGTTGCTGTTCATAGCTGCTGGCTCCCTGCATGTCCCGGCCAAAGCAAGGTTCACGAGCCTCTCTCTCAGGTTTTGCAGCCTTAGTAAGTGGCCTGTGGCCTGTTTCTGGCAGTGGCCAGGCTGTGTTTCACGGGCTAGAGGCAAACAGAGCCTTTCTGCCACCCCATGGGCATGAGCTGTCCCACACGAGTCCAGCAAGGAGATCGCAAACCCTCCTGAGGCTCAAGGCTCCTCACCAGGACCGAGCAGCTGATCTTCTTGGAGGCATTTGCTCTTTCCTACCTGGTCTTGCCTCGTGTGGGTCTGAGGGTGGCCTGTAGCTCTTGACTTTGGTGCATGGCTGCTGCTTGATTCATGTAGTGTTTTATTTTATAGCCAGTTTGTTTTCACAATTAACCAAATTCTCACAATTCCCAGGATTACACTTCTAGACTTGACAGCCTAGTTAAAAATTTCAGTAGGGGACGGCAGTGCCAACAAGGAAGGATTTATGTATGATGGTCAGCATCTTTTATTGCCGTTGTAGTAAGAGCAACTTGCTCATTTTTGTGACATACTGCAAACCTTGCTTTGGTGCCTGGAGACTACAAAAATTTCAGGTAGATGCTGTAATCTGCAACAACTGATCAAAACCTAGCTCAAATGTACAAAGTTTCAAAGTTTCTTTGTTCAGTACACAGTTAAAAAGTTTCTAGCAATTTTAGTGTCACTTCTAAAAGTTTTGTGTCATTAAAGTCATACATTTAAATTAAAGTTACATTTAACAGTCATGCATTACCAGACAACTTAGACATGCAGAGGTGATTTCTGGATTTTGGAGATACACACAAACACAGCTGGATCCCATATAAGTGATTACATTCCCACTGGAAACCAAAGGGTATATTTCACATTCACCTCTGGCTAGACCCAGTTCTAAACTGATTATCTTTTTGTAAGCAACGTGCACATGTAAGTGCTTCTCGCTTGCTGGTGTCCCTCCAGAGAGGCAGCTGGAAGCACTCCACCTTACTGGGCTGCTTGACATGGCCACTGTGCAACTCTCATCTCAGGAAACCTCCTGCTGTCAGTGTCTAAAGTCACCTCCTCATCTCCTCCACAACAAAATATAATTTTTTATCAGCACACTACATGTGTCATCCATGTATGCAGTGATTTGCTGTCCCTGTCACTGGGGACCTTTCGCTTTCTATCTATCCCAGCACCATCAATTTATACATAGGTGCTCTAAATTAAACTAAAACCTGTGCAAAGCTTCACTAAGTGTACATATTTTTGAAATATAACTCATCCTACCAAAAATTTATACACTTCATTTGTTCATCTTTGCTTCTCGTAGTATTTCAAAATACTATGTTTTTCAGCTATATGTTTCCTGTGTTACATATACAGGTGCTCTATCAGTCAGGATCACTATCAATAACAGTAGGTATCTCCATCCTCATCAAGGGAAACCAGATTTCTCTTATTTGGAGATGGTGATCCCTTTAAAATGGATCAACTTTTTCCTTGTCACCACAGTTTGTTAATTCTTTCCTCTTACTTGAGCTTCAGTAATTGCAACTCTTCTAAAAAAAGGAGATTATATTTTTCCACACATCTATGCATGTATGATAATAAAGCAAAATAAAGGCAAGAAAGTAAGCACGAAACATCATACAATTAATAATATCCAGAATCTGGAATTGTTACTTATTCTTTTGTGCTACCTATGAAAGACAAAAGAGCAAAGAATGTTATGAATAGTTATCTCAGTTAAACAAGGTAGAAAACATTTATACCCATAGAACTTTTGATGATATTAAGGATCTAATAAACTGCATCTTCACATATTTTATACAATTTATTAGCTGATGTTTTTAAACAGTTACCAATCCTCCATCATAATTGCTTCAGCTGGTTCCATCTTGTCTCTGTAACAGAAGAACTTTACATTTTAATTTTAAAAAATTACATTAATGTGCATACTTGACCATGATACTTTTTTTTTCACTTCTCTTTTTCTCCACTCTAAGGAAAAAACACTGGTGTTAACTCACCAACCATGAATCACAGATTTAACTTTCTGCTTTCAGAGTGAATTCTGTCCCAAGTCAATTGGAATATTTCATCATTAATAACCCTCCCCTCAAAACCTTATAGGTGCATACATAATCTGTCACTTTTCCACCTTGTAACTTTTTAAGCATTGATAGTGATTAGTTCATATTCCTCTGTTTCTATCCTTTTTTCCTTTTTTTTTTTATACCACTCTTAAATATCTTTGCTGCACGTGCTTCCACATACTTATGTGAGAACACACTACTGAATTTAACAATACTAACGCTAAACATGAGCTGCTTCATTTTGTTGGTACCTCTTGAATTTGCTCTGCTTTACCTCTTGATTTCTCTACTCTGCCTCTGACAACAGGCAGGTATTACTTTTTTAAATGCTGGGCTTTTTTCCTTTTTATAAGTCGAAATCCTTTTGAATTGCCTACAGAAGACCAAGAAAGAAGATATTATTCTTTCCCCCTTCATCCTCATGCTTTATACCATGCTTGGGACTACTGTAACCTTTCTTGTACAGCCCTTCATACCTAGAGCTCATTCCCAGTCCTACTGCTGCACATCACTGCTCACAAACGCTGCAGCCCAGCTGGTATCACAGCTCTAGTGTTTTATCTGTGTTTTATTTTAGTGTTCTATCAGTCCTAAACGCCTTCCTTTTTCCCAAAACAGCTTCTGCTAACTTGGCCTGAGCAGCATTTGATACCCCTGCCCAGAACCAGTTCAGCAAAGTGGATGCTGGGGTGGCTGTGGCAGAGCTCAACCAGCCTCTGCTTTACTGCAGCCCTGACTTGCTCCTCCTGGAAAAGCCAGCTTTTCCTTTTGTGTTTCTCCTGTAAAAATAAGCAAACCCCAAACCCCTTAAGACTTCACTCCTCCTGCATTTCTCTCACCAGAGGAGCCTTCTCAGTTTGCACCAGACACGGTCTGTTGCCCCAGCTTTGTATGTGACATGGATGGTACCTCGAGGGCTCTGCTTCCCATCTCCCAGCGCTCCCGGTGCGGGAGCCTTCCCCAGTGGTCCGGTTTTGGTGTGACCACGAGCCCGGGGAAGAGGGGGATCGTCTGCCCTAGGCTATGACAGGGAGGGCAGGAGCCCCGGGCTCGCTTCCCTCTCTTCTCCCGCTGATCTCCAGCAGGCGAACCAACAGAACCCTGGTGGGAGCGTTATCCCAGCGGGCCATGTCCTCCCCCTGCCTCCGAAGCTCCCTCCATATGTCCACTCGCATCGTGCTTAACTCTCTGCTGGCCACGGTATTCTGGACCACAAATCGGGGGGCTGCACTGTGCTGCCACTGTCTCTTGCCCTGCCACCTTCCTTTCCTGCCTTTTCCCGCGAAGGGGCTCTGGGGGGCCACAGCAGCAGAGGCAGTGGTCTGCAGCACCTCTGGGTCCCGCATATCCCTGAAGTTTTCCCTTCCTCTGCTGCCGCTTCCTCTCCCGGATGCTCCCCCGTCCTCCCTTGCCCAGACACTCCCTGCCGAGCGCTCTCTCCTTCCCTGGGTGCTCCTGGGTTTGAACTGGCCAGGAGCTGGGCCGGTGCTGGTTGTTCCCTCCGTGATAACGTGTTCTGCCTGCGGCTGCACATTTCTCTCACTTCGCTGCTCCGCTACTTCCCTCTCCCTTTTCTCAGCCGCTGGAGCACAGGTAAGTGAAACAGGATTTGCTTTAAATCTTTCTGGCCTCTCAAAAACTGCTGACTGTGGGCTCAAAGGCTTACACTCGTCTGTGGAGGGGCTGCCATCTGGATTAACCCATTCCTTTCCATCCCAGTGCTCATCATCCCTTCGGTGGGGTGTTTTTGTAGGGGCCGTGACAGCCCCGTGCTTCGCCTCTAATGCAGCTTTTAACTTCTCCATCTTGACCTCACAGGCTCGGTGGTCTGTGCCCCTCTCTTTCAGGGTCTGTATTTTTTGCACCAGTAATTGGATTGCTCTTTGTGCCTCCTCTACAGCTTTTGTACTGGTGGCTACCTTTTCCTTCAATACCTGATTCTCATTCAAAATGGCCTTTTTTTGTTCACACACCTTTTGATACTGGAGAGCACTTTGCACTTGCTCCATGGCCACAGCTCCTTCTCGAGTTATACTCTCCTCTAGTTTAAGCTGCTGAGCCTTTATTTCTTCTTTCAGTTTCTTGTTTTCCTCCCTTAGGTTCTGAATTTCTACCTGGGCTGCCTGTTGTTCTTCAGCTAAGCTTTTGGCAACTAACCACACAGCCCACGCTCCTGCACATTTTAAAGATTTTTGGGAGAAGAGTTTACACTTGGTCATCTCTTTTAATTTGGCAAACTCTAGGTCAGCCTGCTGCATACTTCGGCAAGAGTTTGGACCCCAGGGGTTTGTTCCCCACTGAATAACCCAATTTGCCAGCTCTGACATTTTTTTGTCTTCTCTAAAGGTATTTTAGCCTTTATAGAAAGGTCTGTTTGGAAACTACAGCTCAAGCAGGTTAAGAGAAGATGGCAGAGCCTCATCCAAATCTGGGCTTGCTTCTCTGTTGTTTTTCTAGTGTACTTCTTCCTTCCAGAAGGTTTTCTCAACCAACAAATCCCCTAAATCCCCATACAGGGATTTCTAATTTATCTCTTCTCATAGACAAGGCAGAGAGCTTTCACTCCTCTATCCAAGGATGGTTAGATGTATCCCTTGAACATTTCCCTAGGCAGAAGGAAGAAG
Organism: Phainopepla nitens; assembly: GCA_013400175.1. Classification (NCBI taxonomy): domain Eukaryota; kingdom Metazoa; phylum Chordata; class Aves; order Passeriformes; family Bombycillidae; genus Phainopepla; species Phainopepla nitens. Next base: position 1,244,196 of record VXBQ01008789.1, on the reverse strand, counting down.
GCTTTCAAACCTGCTGGATTCCCCACTTCAATGTTTTCAGCTAGTCTGTGTTGCCCCCAAAACCAGGTGCTATGCTTTCAGCAAGACACTTGAGGATATGAGAATACAGAGTAGCGTTGTTGCTGGTTGTCTCTGGCTGCCACAGGATGGCACCCAAAAAAGGCTCTCTCAGAAGGGCTACTCACAAAAATGCCATCAGGGCTCCCCAGAGGGCTGCTGCCTGGTTCTGTGCACCACAGCTCGTGCCTGTACGTGGGCTGGAGAAACACACCTCACACGGGAGAATCTGCTGTTTGGCTGCTTCAGAGTTCTAACAGCCTGATCAATCCACTTACAGTGCTGGACGATATTATCTGGACTGTTAGAGAAAAAGGAGATAAAAGGGAAAAACAATCCCTTATCAGTATCAAACCCACCTCCTCCCTTGTCTGCTCTGCCTTTCCCCAGTTTATGCTCACCTCTCCACTGCCTGAGGATGGCTGCAGGCGTCCTGGCACAGGTCCTTCACCTCCAAGGAGCACAGTGCTGATGATGGAACCCCAGTCTGCCTCTCCAGGGTGCTGCTGGTGGTGGGATTCTGCCTCCTCCTCCTCTGCTGGAGCCCACCTGGGGCTGTCTGTGTGCCCCTTGCCCTCTCCTCTGCCCCCAGACCCGTTGATGTCGGCACTGACCCTCCGGGCAGAGCTGTGCCCACCTTGCAGAACTGCTCCTCGCTCTCCCTGCTGCCCGAGAGTGGAGCCTGCCGGCCCAAGGCCGTGCTCCCGTTGGTGCAGGTGCTGCCCCCGGGGGAGTAGCTCACAGCTCCGGGGCTGCCGCTATCACCCTGTGCCAGAGCTTTCAAGGCCCCACTGCCCTCCCCTACCTGCAACGTTCCTCCTGGCTCAGGGAGAGATTGCTGTGCTCCTGCTGCTCTGCAAACACACAGCCAAGACATGCTGCTGGAGACCTTCTGGCACCCCTTGGACCAGGGGAAGCAAAACTGAGCGCTGATGGGTGAGCCCCCGAGTCCTTAGACAAAGGTCTCCAAGAGCTCCCTGCGTGGCAAGTCCCAGCAAAAACAAGGCTGGCCAACCTCGTGGCTAACCTCTAGTGTGGTCTGTGTGTCATGGGCAGGCTCTGCACCACCATCACCCTAATGCATTCCCCAAGAGCTCTGTGCTTTGCTACAACAGCCACAGAAATAGAGGCACAAAGGCCTTGTGCTTCACCCTGACCAAAAACACCATCACTGATGTTCCCAGCATCTTCACCAGGAGCTGCAAGGAAAGCAGTGGGTCTTTGGGGGCTCAGAGGGACCATGGGTGATGGCCAAAGAAATCCATCAGGCAGTGCTGGCAGCAAGGGCGATAATCCCACACAGAAACAATCCCTCAAATAAGCAAAACCAGAGATATATTTGAAGTTCAGCAGTTATTAGAACACATAAATCCCTGTTCATAAACCTCCCCATCCCCACAGGTCAATGCTTTGAGAGACATCTGAAGCTTTGTAAACTAGAAGAGGTAATAGGATTAAAGCTGCAATGTGACAAGACAGCTAATTTTTAATTATTTCTAACTCCTTTCTAATTTCTACTTCATCCTGAATATTTAAAAACCTTTCCAAATGTATTTCACAGGTTTCAATAACAACCTAGTAACTGGATGTGGCATTATAGCAATTTATAATCACCTCCCAAAATGGGGATCTAAATTAATCTTTCTACATCTCATTAGTTTAGCTATCAGAGATCTTTTACAAGATAATTGGCTTTCAGTGGCTTTAATTTAATTTAATTTATTAATATCTTACATTTATATTTCATAGATGCTGTTTTAATTATTGAACTGATACATCTCAGAAACATAATTCTTTTATACAGCATCAAACTTTTGCTTTTAGGGCTCTAGAGCCTTTTTAAGATGTTTTAATGATAAATAATAAGTCCTTGTTTGTGTTTGCCTTTGGAGTGGATATCAATTTACTTTTGCCTTAGGTTCTCGCACAGGAAAATTAGATCTTATTTTGGAACATCCTGTATTACAGATGAGCCTGCCTTTATCGTTAAACCAAAGCTTGTTCCAACTTTGTAATGCTATAAAAGCACAAACAAGGGGAGGCAGAAGTAGCAGAAAGAATGTGGAATAAGGAGCCGATGCATGGCTGGCAGGTATTAGTGTAAATTATTCAGCGGGCAGCAGGGTTAGGGAAGCTGAGTCTCCCATGGTGTTGTGTCCCATGGCTGAGCTCCCCAGTGCTGGCAGCAAAGCTGAACCCATCAGGTGCTGGCTCTTCCTGCACCCACACCACTAGCTGGGTCTGGGGAGCTCCCCACCAACCCCTTGGCTAATTAATCTGCAGCAACACAGTGTGTGGAGACTTCCAGCCTGCCAAAAACTTTGGCTGAAATGTCCTCACTGAATCGGTGAGGACAGACAGACAAGCACACTGCACAACTGACCCCAAGAACACCCTTCCTTCAGAAACCAGCCTAAAAATATGTTCCCTTCTAGAGCAGAATAGCAGCGTTGAAACATCTGACAGTAAATGTGATGATGATAATTGATGCTTAATGAATAATCCAGGGTAGCTTTAATATTTAACTTCATAGAACACCTTTTGTCCCCAGGAGCTAAACCAATCTAATCTATAAAAGGTGTACTCTTCCCCTGCAGGGCCTTCTTTAATCATGAAATACACCATTTCAGCTACAAGACTGGCCAGCACTGGGCAGGTTGCACAGCACTGCAGCAGAGAGGGGCTTTGTCCCTTTGTCCTGCTCCGGGACCTGCTTGGAGTGAGGCCATCTGCAACACCTGGGTTGGGGCAATCCCAAACATGAGTAGAGAGAGAAAAAAGAACTCCTTGAGAGCAGCTCTGATGAGGACTTAGGGGTTCTCATCACCAGCAGCACTGTCAATATGTTAAAGGAGGGGATCCTGCCCGTCTACTCCGCCCTTGTGGAGTTCTGTGCCCAGCTCTGGGGTCCAGCAGAAGAGAGACATGGACCTCTTAGACACAGTCTGTGGAAGGCCAGAAAGATGCTCAGAGGGCTGGAACACCTCTCCTATGATACAGGCCGAGAGAGCTGGGGCTGTTCAGCCTGGAGGAGGCAAGGCTCTGAAGAGACCCTAGAGCACCTTCAAGAACTTAAAGGGGACTTACTAAAAAAAGGGAAAATGACTTTTTTAAATGGGCAGATTGGGATAGGACAAGGGGGAATAGTTATAAATTAAAAGAGGAGCAATTTAGATCAGATGTTAGGAAGGAGTTCTTTGCTTAGAGGGTGGTGAGGCACTGCCACAGGGTGCCTAGAGAAGCTGTGGATGCCCCTTCCCTGGAAGTGTTCAAGGCCAGGCTGGATGGGGCTTTGAGCAGCCTCATCCAGGGGAAGGTGTTGCTGCCCCTGACAGGAGTTTGGAGCTAAGCGACCTTTAAGGCTCCCTCCAACCCAAACCATTCTACAGTTCTATGAGTTTCCCTCGGGCCTGTGACTGTCAGAAGCTGTGATCCAAGACCCCACAGAGCTGCACACTTCCCGTTCTCCGGCAGGAATGAATTTGCACCCCTCACCCTGCTCACGGGGGGCCACTTTCCGGGTGTGAGCTGTGCTCCTGAGGGAGCACATGGAGGGGCTTTGCCCTGCCATGGCACGGGAGCAGCCCAGGGGCCGCAGAAGCTGTCAGGCAAGAACTCCCTCTCTCACCCGAACCTGGAGATGAGGAGGGGGCGAGAAGCCCTTGCAGACCCCCCACAGCTCCGCTTCACCGCGCACCCCTCGGGCACACGATGGNGCGCGGGATGCGCAGGAAAAGCGGCCCAACACCCCCCTCTGCTGTCGGCAAACACCGCGGCACGGGCTCCCCGCGCCGCTGCCGCCACCGCTGCCCCGCAGAAACCCCCGGAGGGTCACCCCCCAGCCGGCCGGGCTCCTTTGTCCGGCTGAAGCATAAAACAAGTGTGCATCAGAGGAGAGCAACAACCACCAGCAGTGTCCGCTCGTGTAATGCCTGAAGCCTCTGGGCCTCGGGTAAAGCCAGCTTTGTGTTCAGAGACACACAGATAACAGACATGGCAGTTTTTAACCTAGTAACATCCCTTCCTGTCCCCAAAAGAAACAAGCTGCTTCTCTTCAAAGTTGCTCTGCAACGCAGCTCTTGCCAAATTTGCTCTTGCAAATCGTGACTTCTTTGGACACAAGGCTGGTCCTCTGGTGTTGGCCTTTGTTTGCTGGATGTGGAAGGCAGGAGGCTGGAAAACAAGGCAGATGGGTTACTGTTTTATTGTTGGCTTGGGCCAGTTCTACACAGTGGCCTTTTTTATTTTAGATACATTTCAACGGTTTTTTAAAATTTGAGATACATTTCAACGTTTTAAAATAACTTCATTCCTAAAAGAATGCTGCAAGTCTTTCTTCTTTCTATCCCCACTACAAGTGCCCCATGCTGACTCTGTTTTTTCTTGTAAAACCTGCTGCAGTGAGGACTTTTTTGATAATGCAGCCATTCTTGGCAGCACCCCTAAGCCATGAGGAGTGTCTACCAACTGCAACATTCAGGGCCTGGGAGATGGCACCTCAGTGAGTCCACTGAGCTCATGGTGTTACAGCTGCTGCAGGTCAGGCTGGGACAATTTTCCCTTCTCCAGGAGGCTCCTGACATGGCTCACCCACAGTTCACAGCTTCTCCTTGATGGCTTGTTATTAAAACTGTACAAATATGAAATTCTTCCTCCTATTAATCAAATCAGAAAGAAGGTCAAGTGGGTTCATTTTAGATTAGTCAGAAATGAACATTTCTGGTGGTTTGGTTTGCTCAGCAAAATGAAAGAATTTCCCTGAAAGAAGTCTGAAGCCAGCCAGGGCTTCTTTGTACTTGGATTTTTACCCTAATATCTGAAGCACTGGTGTGACTGTCTGCTGACTTGGGGTGACATGTGCAAACATTCTCCTTTAGTCAAAACCAACCTTTTTTTAGTGAGCAAATTATTGGTCCTGCCATGACCCCGAGCTCTATTCCTATACTAGCCAGAGATGCCCAAGTGTCACCCAGGGTCAGCTCGTGACTTTGGCATCATGTGCTCTTGCCCCAGACAGGCAGAAAGGCAAGTGCATGATTTCTAGACAGCTAGGAGACTTCTCTTCCAAAAATACATGAAGAAATCCTCAGCTGCCACCCAGGTCTAGCTGTTCAGGAGCAGGGATGAGCAAGAGGTCCAGAACATGAGCCAAGGTCTGGATCTGCCCTTCTATGCTTCCACCACTGTAATGTGAGCATTTTTTTCTGTCCTGCCAAGAGACAGGGCAGATAGTGTTCCTTATTGATTAAAAAAGGCAAATCAAAGTCCCATTAGATGCACTCCAGTTAGGGACTGGGACAGGGATCTCACTACCTCTGGAAGGTAAGATCTGTGAAATAAAACAAAAAAATCGTCTTCCTAACAGCCCGCTCTTGTTTCTCTCTACTAAATATATTTCCTGCAGCCAGACCTGAGTTCTGCATCCCATAACTGCTGCTTCAGGAGGATTTATCTTAAAACTCTTATAAGTTATCTTAAAATTCCAATTGATTTCAGTGGGATTGGATCTTGTCCCTGGGTGGCAACTGTCCCTGTGTGCTGCAGCGGGGCTCCCCAGCCCCCAGGACAGCATATTCCTGGCTGTACCAGAGCAGAGTACGTTGTGTTTTGTCCTTGCAAAAGGTTGTTATAAATGGTTTCATTTCAAGGGAGCTCAATTAAATCTGGGAACTCTTGCAACAAGCTCACTCCTAATTGTGGCTCGGAGACTTTGCAATAGTCAAAAGACAAATGGATGGTGAGGAAAAAAGCAAACAACAGCAGGCATTTCCACGGTGTCCTCTTTGCTGCTTGTTAGCTGTGCCCTGTCACATACTGAGTACTTCGAGCACTTCACCTGTCACTTCCAAGACTGTCACATTTCTCTTCCTAAGTTTCCATGTCTTTTAGGGAAGAAGCTGAGTACACTGCTTGCCAAAGGCACCATCCCATTGCCTTTGGGAGACAAGAAATTCTGAAAACAGATGTTGCTGCACCTGAAACTGACCTGCAGCTTTTGAGCTCCTTCCCCAGGCCACAGGAGATCGGTCCTCACCTTCTAGCTAAGCACAGTAATGAAACCCACAGGACATCAGTCTGGCAGATGCTTTTTAATGGGACCTGATTGTCCTGAGTCCTGAGAGTGGCCTGGTTTCTTGGGGATTACAGCTGGCCTTGTTTCAACTTTCATCTCGGCTGAACGTGATCACCAAAGTCAGGTCAGTTCTTGGAGTGGGTGGTCTCAGTCCTCACGGTGAAAAACAGCACATTGCTCCTTCCTCCCAGTCTGGTCCTGGCCCTGGGACTGCCTTTCTTCAAGTCAAAGTAAGACCTTTACTTTCCTTTCCACATTTTTCCAGCTATAAAAAGACACCTGTGGATAGGATTATCATAAACAACGTCATTAAATTCTGCCTTGGTCTTTGCTGCTTTGTTTGCAGTGACTCATACCACAATTCTTGCAAATACAGGTCAAACAGGAGCCAGAATTCAGCAACCACAGTCCTGGCTCTTCTCCATCCTAAATGCTGACCCCGCCAAGGCAGTGGGAAGGACTCTCCTGTAGATGACCCAGAGACATGAGGTCCCTCAGCATCTCCTCCTTCCAGTTAAAGCGACAGCAAACTGGTTCCCTGGCAGCTTTCAGCAGTAGGTTTTGTCCTTTGGGAGCAGCCCCACGTCGTGTTTCAGCAGATTTGGTGCAGGAGTAAGGCTGGGCCAAGTAAGGAATTGGGCTGGTTTTCCCCCCCCTTGTGTTCCAAGCCCCTGTGCCACGGCGCTCACGTGTTGTGTCTGGGAGAGGGTGACAGCTCACATAATGCAGACTGGCAGGTGAGCACGGGAAATGCAGCACGGGTCACGTCTCTGCAAGCCAGGCTCAGCCTAAGTCTCCCAAGATGCGTCACTAAGACTCTTAGGGCTAAATCCCTCCCTGCCTAAGTGCAGCCGGCAGCAGCCCTGCAGCAGGGATGCGCCCGGCCCCCACTCATGCCCAGATGCGACCACAGCTCTCTGCACTGGTAGCACAACTTGTCAAACTGCTTGTTTGTGAGCTCTCCTTAACCAGGGCTTAACCTTCCAGGAGCCCAGAGCACTGGAAAAGATTTTACCTTTCTGTACCTGAGAGCGAGGTGCGCAGCTGGGGAGCGAGACCCTGCCAGGCTGCCTGCACACTGTCAGGAGGTTGTGACCATCCAGCAGCTTTGAGGGGGCTGTGATCTGGGGAGTCTCACGTAAAAAAACAGCTATTGCACAGTGGGACTTCCCACCACCCTGGATGCAGTTAAGCACTTCTCCCTGCCTCTTACAGGCAGGGAAAGGGACAAGGGATGGGAACGTAGCAAGCCCTTTGGCAGAGAGGGGGGTACAGCCTGCCTCTTGCCTCCTTGAGTGTTGTGCCTTTGCTGGGGCAGGCACTAGCAGGGGGAAAAGCTGACCTTTGGGTGGCTATTCCCCATGGCAATTCTTTTACAAAAACAGCCAGCACTATCCAAGCTTCTCTCCCACAACTGTCCCCATGTGTACCCAGCCCTGTCCTAATTCCACAGCTCTCATTTTTTGCCAGTTAAGTCCCAGCCACCCATCCACCTTGCATCCATCTTGCATTCATCTCTCCCTGTCCCTGTCTTTCCTTCTCCCCTCCTCGCCTGTGATCATTACTAAACTGATTTCACGAGTCTCCATCTGGATCTCCTGCCAGCTGGAGGCAGGTCCTCACACATGTCTTGGGCAGGCCTATTGCTGCCCCATTCCCTTGCTCCCCACACCTGAGAGGCTCACACCCTCCCAGAGCAGAGGCAGGACTCCTCAGTGCCTGGCATGGCACATGACAGCACCTCTCATGTGACGGTGAGAGGGAGGCCTTATCTTTCTCTCCCTGTGAGAAAAAGGTAGGAATAACTTGCACACCCCCTCCAGACCGAGCAGACACCCTCACAGTATTGCCCTGCTGCCCACAGCAGCACTGATGTATGTATGTAATGGAGGGCCTTGTTTCACACAGACAGCAGCTTTGGAAACATTCAGTAATTAGTGCCTGAGACAGTAAAGCTGAGAGCGTTCCTGAAACTGCTCATTAAATCCCCAGTTCCTTGGAGTCAGTAGCTGCCTGGTGGCTTCCTGTGCACGGCAAGGGCAGGCAGGGGACCAGGCTGCCCCAGCTCCCTGCCTGCCCTCCTGCCCACACTCCAGCCACCATGCTCAGCCCTCCACCCTCTAGCAGGGTGCCCACTCTGAGGAGCCGTGTCCTTTCAGGCTGGAGATGGCCATGTGGTCAGTGTCCAGCAGCTGCAGCATGTCCAGCTGGGCCCTGTTCCCTCTCCTCCTTGAGGATTTCTGCAGAGCTGGGGACCGTGCCCAGAGCCAGCACCCCGTGGCTTTGTGAACAAGGTGTGTTTGTGGGGTGGCCTGGAGACTGTATGGGAAGGTGTGATAGAAGTCGTGCGTGCTTTTCTCCTGAAGGCTCTGCTCTTGCACACAGGGCTGCTCTGCTCAGTCATGGTTTCATTTCTGGGTACACACAGATTGGGGCTGGAGCACAAGAGGCCTCTATGAAAAGGTTATACAAATGTTCTTTAATTATCTGGGGAAAGAAATGATCAAAGCCATCCTTCAGAAGTTATAGCTGTCGGGTGCTGCCAAAGTGCCTGTGCTTGAGACCAGCTGGATGGATATTATTGTTGTGAGGACATTGTTTTACGTTATTTGGAGGTGGGTTTGTCCCATCTGGAGAGAAAGAAACAAATGGGGGGTCTGGCTACTGTCATCCACCTCCTATGGGGGGTGGTGAGAAGGTGGGGGCCAGACCCTTCTTGGAGACACTCTGCAAGAGGCAACAGGCACAAATTGCAGAAGGAAGTTCTGGTTAGAGAGAAAGAAAAATGTTCACCATGTTCCAGTGAGGGCCTGGATCTGGTGCCTGGGGAGGTGGTGGGATCTCTGCTCTGGGAAACACTTGGAGCTCACCTGGACCATCCCTTAATGCTACCTGCTCAACTTTGCAGGTCAGCATGGCTCCAGGCAGGGGCTGGACAGGAGGCACTGGACCAGTCCTTTCTGCCCAGAGCTGCTTTGTGATTCTGTCATCCATGTCCTCCACATCCATAAGATATTTCTGCAATAAACCCAAGAGTTTACCGATGCACCACATCATCAAGTGCTACAGCACTCATGCCAACAAGGCAGTGTTGGGTCAATCCCTGAAACTCCCTAAAGCAATGCCTTAAACCAGCCTCACGATCTCAGCCTCCCCCACCTCCACGAGTCCCCCAGCAGTTGCCGTTCAGAGCAGACCTGGCTTTATTAACCAAGGGAAATTGTAGGCCTTTCAGGCAAGAAGCTTTGGTCCATCTCATGGGTAGGTTTGTCAGCCAAGGTGTCTGAATCCTGAGTTGTGGGGAGGAGGTGACAGCAGAAGATGGTTCGGGGACTTTGCAGTCTTGTTTCTGTGACATGGATGAATATGAGCGACTGAAAGACAGGTGCTGTGCAGTGCTGGGCCCAGCTGAGTATAAAAATTTACTGTTCCATCCGTCTCCACATAATAAACACATTAAAAAGGAACAAGGTGTGTCTCCAACTGTCTCCAAGGCTTTACATGGGCCAAGCTACTTTTTTTTTTTACCTTTTTACAACAAATGGAAGTAGAGCAGTGGGTTGGTTTCAGGGGAGAGAAAGGAGTGGGAGGCAGGATATCACATCCTATTTCCTCTTTTAAACGCTTGGCAAGGGAAAGAACTTTCCATTCCCATCTGGCACAAGCAGACTAAACACAGGTTCCTTTCTGATAGCCATCTGCACTCTTCTGCTACCTTTTCCCATCAGTCTTCTGCAGACAAAATGCAAACCCCGCACACTATTTAAAGATTCTCGAATTCAGGGAGTGTAACAAAATGATCCCTTTTAGTTACCTTCTTTACAAGTCACCGAGCTTCTAGTGCCAAGCCAAACAAAAACCTGGCTCAGGACATGAAAGCAACTCCATTTCCTATTTGTGAATGCACAGATGTTGTTTATCTTGGGTCTCCCCTTGTTGGTCCCCCAGGATTAAATCACAGGCCTTTAGGTGGAGCATGAGAGATTGCTTTTCTATTGAAGCAGCTCACAGCAAGGCTTGGCCAGCCCTGCTGCTCGATCATCCTCCTTCCATCTCCCTAATACTGGGTCTCTCTGCTGGCCCAAGGGCTTCCCACAAGAAGTGGGGTGTGTCATGGTGTTTGGGGGCATGGCTCCAGAGACACTTGCCAACACAGAGCTGGGTTATCTCTGCAAGGACCTGCCCCTGGCACACCCTCAGGATGGTGGGGCTGATAGTTCTCAAGACCTAGGCGAGGCTGGGTCAACACTAGCACTTGATAAGGGAGATGAGCTTCCTGGCAGACACAGATGTGGGCTCTGATACCTGTGCAGCTCCATGTCCAGCCAGCCAGCCCTGCTTTTCAAGGCCAGCATGGTTTTGGCCAGGCCAGGGAACACTCTATTTCAAACGAGGTGCTGGTTTTGGTGAAGTGCAGTAGCTGTGCTACTATGAGAAAGCCATTGCTGGTCAGGTCTCTGTGCCATCCCTTGCTCCCAGGCACTGCAGCTGAGCTGCGGGCTTTGACTTTGTCCAGGAGACCCCAGTGAATCTACTGGCTCCTCTGTGAGCAGGCTTGGCCTCCATGTGTCCTGTGGTGGTGAGACCGTGTGGGCCGCAGTCAGGTGAGTGGGACAATTCCTCCTTCATACAAACTGAGATGCTCTGAAGATGCACATTTGCCACCTGACGCCAGCTCCAGCCACCTCACTCAGCGCTGGCAGGGGGGCCTGTTAGTTCTCCTGCCTGCTTATGCAGCCTTTAATTTCAAGTGGAGAAGGCCATCCTCATCCTCCCCCACGCCTCTCAGACTGCTGCAGAGCCCGGCTGGCGTGGCCTCACCTGCAAACCCTCCTGCAGGGGTGCCTGCACCGGGGAGGTGTCGGCGATGCTCGTGCGCGGGGTCCATGGAGCATTTGAAGAGGCTTCCTGTGGTACGAGTTCCACTTCTTGCAGCATCGGTTGTGATTGCACTCACAACCTACTTCCTCGGCTGCCAAGTGCTCTTTTGCAGAGCGGGAAGCCATGGTGATAACTTTCCATATTGCAGAAACACCCCGACTGCAAGACTAAGCTGGTGGTGGCTGAGGCTGTGTTTGGAGACACCTTCCCACCCACAAACCCTCTGCTGCCGTCTGCCTACCGAACGGGAGTCCCCCCGGCAAACCCGGCAGGCAGGCTTGCTCCGCGGCTGCGAAAGGCCGAGCAGCGCCGCTCGGCGCACGGCGTGGCCCGTCCGTGTGTCCCGTGCCGAGGACAGCCGGGTGCGCGCCGCCCGGGCCCTCCCGCGCAGGATGCTGCAGGGCCGGGCGCTCCCGGCAGAGAGCGTGTCCCGCACGCCGCGGGAGCGACAGCGGCCGCGGGCGGAGGAGGAGGGCGCGGAGAGCCATGGATCGAGATCTCGGCAGCCGGCCGCTTTCCCTGCTCCCCAGGCACGCTCAAGCGTGCCTGACACCGGTCCGGAATGACTCGGAGACCTGGACGAGCATCAGCTCGTGCCGCCGGTTCACGCTCTGAACGCAATTTTTCCCTAAGATGCTTTCTGCGGGAATTTCAGTGCCCAGGTTTCAGTGGCAGGAGGGGGGCCGCTCCTACCTATGGGCACAGGGTGGCATGGGGACACGGCGTGTCCTGCGTGCCCTCAGCAGCCGAGAGCGGTCCCCGCAGCGGGGAAAAAGGAGTGGGTTTTCTCCCGGTGCAATTGCACTGAAGTCCATGCTAGTAGAGGAAGGTGAGCAGAGAATTTGGCTCTTCTTTAGTGGCATGACTGAGCTGCCTGATTACTGTTTTTCAACAGCAGTGACAGATTTAAGATAAAGCCCATCCCTTCCCCTGCGGGCTGGCCAGACAATGCAGCTGCCAGAGGGTTAGGAGCGAGCCACCAGGCTGCTTCCTACCATGGGAAGTACCCGGAGCTGTGTTAGACAAACCGCAGTGACTCTTCCTGGGGGCCTTGCTGGATGAAGGGTTTACACAGTGAAAACTGTCCCACCCCCATGTGTGTAACTGTATGGGATGTGATGAGCTGCGGCCAGGATCCTTTCTCTGCTGCTTTGGGAATGGTAGGAGTAGTGGTGGGTGAGGGGAGGAAGGAATCATCCTGCCACATGGTTATTCTGGGCAGTGGATCACAAACCAGGGATCGAGAAGTCTCACCGAGAGCAGGAACACACATCCCCATAGGGGCCATGTTGCAGCCTTTGGAAGGAGAGGGAAGAGCTGCCACTGAGTAGGCACAGGACTTCAGAGCTGAGCTACTTTAGCTATTCATTCCTTGAGTCCTCAAAGAAGCAATTACTGCATCGATCCCTGTCTCAGTGAGCTCTCAGAGCAGAAGGCAAAAGGATAACTAGCCTCCACTCTTAAGTAGGAAGATGAGGATTTTATGGGATTACTTCTTGCTTCTTGACAGATGTAGGTCCTCTAAGGTTGGAGTTAAGGTCAGTGCTGAGCATCATTTGATTTAATAGGCTACAGTAAGAAACTTTCATCAGGACAGGGATGGGACAGGCCAGTGACCACCAGGGACTGTGCTAGCTCTTGCACACCTGTGCACATGCAGGACACGAGATGAGTATTGCTGAGACCCATGTGGTCAGAGTCCCTCTCTCCTGAGTGCCTGGATTTGCTCCCCAAGCCTGGACCTACCACAAACCTAGAGGAGCTGGATGCCTGCTAGGAGCCAGGGCACCCAGCACACCCTGGTTCAAGTTGTCCTCTGCCCCTCATCTGCAGTGTGGCTATAGCTCTCCCTAAGTCTGGCTTTTATCCAACAAGTAGAAGAGCTTGGGGCTCTGCTGGGTGAGCAGCTATCCCCCTAAACCAGTACTAAATTTTCATTACTAATTTTCTGCCCTAGGTCCTTTCAACTCTTTTTAACAAAGCTGACTCTGCTGGGGAAACTCCAGGGGCTGCCATGCCCCTGTTCATCCTCTCCCATGCTTTGTGGTGGGGGCACAATGGTTTGCCTGCTCTTACAGCAGCCAGAGCTAGAGCACTGGCTCAGTTCTGTTGAGACAGATGTGCCTGACATCGAGAATGTTAGTCCTCCTTTGGTGCAAAAATAGTGTTACTGGTATAAAAGCTGCTCCGTGCTGCGATAGCAGTGGTCACAGCTTTAATTTCAGCGGCAGACCAAACAAGCACAACAGCACAGATGAGATACTGCAGAAGGAATAAATTCCCCTAGGCAGCTCCTGTATTTTGGTGCCTTCTTGATGCTTGGATTTCCATGTTGCCTCTCTCCCTCTTAGGCAGAGGACTTATCTTAGTGTTTCTCATGCTCCCACACTCTCCCTGATGTTTGCAAGTGACGAGCCAGAAACTGGGAAGGGGTGATGTTGCCTCTAGGGTCAGCTCTTCTCAGGGAACTACTCATCTGACCAACAGATTTTAAAAGGGAAATAAATACCAGTGTTAAAAAAAATAAACTCTATAAAAACCAAAACAAACAAACAAACAAAATCCACACAAAAAACCCCAAAAAACCAACCAACCAACCAAACAAACAAAAAAACCTACTCTGTTAAAAAAACATACCCTGTTAAAAAAATAAACTTGTCATTAAATAAAGCTCTAAGATGATGAAAACGGAAAATGCACTGATTGAGTAAAAGATTCAATTTTTTAAATGAAAGATCTTCCATGCACCAATTCCAGCCAAAAGGCATTTCTGTTCCCTTGACAGAATATAAATATTAATCCAGACACTCGTTGTTCTCAATGTGTCCTTTTGTATTGGCATGATCTGGAGCCACACTGAGAGCTCACATCTTCTGCTGGCTTCCTTGAGGGTGCAGGGTGCTCGCTACAACTCCTGAGAGTCCAGCCAGGACACGTCCTCCTGCCCTGAACATGGGGCTCTCCTGCTCATCCATGCTTTATCTGAGTGGATCTCCTGCAGGTGCCATCCAGGTTCAGCAGAAGGATGGAGAGGACACCTCCTTTTGCAGGAACCTGGAGGGGATGCCGGTGAGACACCTATACCAAGTGAGGTCCACATCAAACCCCCTTCACTGGGGTTTTGAGCCCAGTTCTCTCCTGCTTTGTGGAATTTTACCTTATGTTGCATTAAAAACCCAGCTCTTGCAGAGATGGGGTAACTGAGAGGTGTTTTAAAAGATTTTATTCCATTATCAGTCTCATAGATGGGTGAGACACAGAAGATGTTACATGCAACACCATTCAATCAGAAGTTCACTTATTTCCTGGTTACAATACATTGTAAATGTTTTTCAGCCTATTAGCTTTTGCCACACAATGCTGCTAATATTTCTAACACCAATCACTATTGTTTTTGCCCCATGTGGTCTTGTTACAATGCATCTTTCACAGTTCGAACTCCCAAAAATATCTGCTCTGTTTGCAAGGCCATCTTTTGAAACTTGTTTTCAGTTCAATTTCTCTCTCAACAATGTCTGCTCTATTCCAAGGCCTTTCTAAGTCAGCACACTTTATCTCAGAGTTTGCATACAGATGTACAGGACTATGTGAGCTTACATTCAGGCTTTGAGAATCCTCCACAAATCCATTTCTCACAACCTTATTGCAAAATGGCTCTGAAATTCTGCCCCTCTGGTGAGAGTGGTGGGCAACAGAGAGGGCCAGGGAAGAGTCACAGAGACCAGCCACGTGCCCAGGAACGCTGCAGGCAATGTGGGGACATGTCCCAGGCAGGGCTGGGTGAAACAAGGACCAAGCATTGGGTGAAACACTGGACATGGGGCTAATGAGCTGTGCCACCTCTCGCAACAGAGAGGAAACGAGAAGAAACCAATATGACGATATTTTAGGTTTCTTGAGACAGAGAAGCCATGTCCTCTGTCCTTTCCTCCTATCACCAGCCCTTCCACTTTCCTCCTGGTTAGCTGTAGGAGCTACCACTATCCAAGGAAAGGCCCCAGTTCAGAAAAGTCCTTAAGCATAAACCTAACTATCAGGACAAGATTAAGGTTTTCACTGAATTGGGCCTGCAGAGCTGGATGGAAACCAGCTGAGGCACCCCGAGCCAGCCTCGCCAGAGGCTCCAGGCTCTGCTCGGGCATGGCCTCTTCCTTCCTGGGGGGTCAGTGTAAAATAAAACCAGAGGCAACCTTGCAAAAGCAGATCCTATTCCAAGGCCCTTAGCAGCCCATCCGGGTCCATGAGATCAAAGCTGTATCCATCCTTTTTGCTTTTCAACACAGAGTATGAACCCCATTTTTCCTCTCTGCTCTCCAACCCCCTTCACAACCAGACACACAGAGCAGGACAGCCAAACACACTGAGTGAGTGGCCTTTTCTTCTCAATCACTCTTGAAAGTCACTATGAAATGCGATGCTATGTGGAAACTGGCTGGAAAGAATGACACTGTGAGAGCCTACTTTTTTCCGAGGAAATAAATAGATTGTGTGCCACGAGCACGGAGAGGAGAGGGTTTGTGCCAGGTCATGCACAGGTAGGGCCATGCAGGGACAGCCTGGAGTTTGTTTGAGCTGCAGTCAACACTTCCTAGGAAGATTTTGGCGGGCAGAGGCACATGGGACAGTCTCAAGGTGGCAGCCTGCAGGTGGCAGCTGTTTCAGCTTGTCCGCAGCATCCCTGGGCACGCAAACTATTTGCAAGGGGGTCATGAGACGTGGTGAAGCAAAACAAGCTACTGCACACTGTGTGTGCAGGAACCCAGAACTTGGGAGAGGCTGACCACCTCTCAGCTGAGGAGGGGGGACTCCAATGCCCCAGGTGCTGGTGGGATGTCAGGCAAGCCGGAGCTGGAGGCCTGGCTCCAACATGGTTGCGGTGATGGCCTGGATTCAACTATTTCAAAGGGCACCGGACGGTCAAATCAAGCCCCAAATTTAAATTTGTTAAAATAACTTTTTGCAAAACATTAGGACGGAGAGAAATGTTTCCATGGTTTTGTTTTTAAATTCCAAGTGGGAAGAGTTTATTTTTTCACTAGGAAAGTTTCCCCGTAGGATTCACAACGCTGGCTGGGAGACAAGAACCAGCGAGCTCCGCTCCCAAATGGAGGTGACCCTAGGGGTGACCCTGTGCTGGTCACGTCGCCTCGTGCAGCCTCAGTTGGCCCTTGGCAAAGGGAGGTGGGCACATGCATGGCTGCAGAGGGGCTGGGATGCCAGCACGGCCGGCTATCGTCAGGTCAGCCCGTGCCCAGCGGGATCTAAATCCGGACACGTACTGTCTTGTATTTGCTTGGAGGCCAGTGCAATGGAAACTCTTACATTCCAAGCAGGTTAGGGGAAAATATGGGGAAATTACCAATCTCCTTGGCTCTGCTTATGCACAAGTGTCTTCCAGGGGGATAGAGAGGGTCTGTTCTTCACCATCACTCTGCTCCTGCTGGATTGCTGCTGATCCAGAACGTACGAGCTACCACTTGTTTGGCCTCTGTTGGTTTATGCTGTCTGGAAAAGCAAAATATTATAGAGATTTCTAAAATTACCTGAAGGTGATAAAAAAGGCATGAGGGCTCATCTGGTTCCCCTCAGCTCAGTGCCCTGGAAAGCCCTTTCATCCAGCTGAGAGCCCAAATGCTGCTGTTCCTGCCCCCAGGTAACTGGGGAGTCCCCAGTGTTTAATGCAAAAGTACACAGCAGTGAAACAGGAACTTGGTGAACATTGAGATGAAGAAAGAAGGGAAAATCAGGGCACCACTTACTAGAACTGGCTGAAAATAAAAGACAAAAAAAGAGCAATTTGAAATGATTGTATGATTGTATCTTGCTCCTATCAAGACAGCAGAGAAAGAGCAGAGAAAGAGCAGAGAAAGAGCAGAGAAAGAGCAGAGAAAGAGCAGAGGGGTCCATTCTCATTTGTCATCAAAGACTTTGAACCGATCCCATTTTATTCTCTACTCCCATGTACTGCTCTGTGGTTATTGGGCCATGGATGGCCTCTTGCTTTGCTCCCTGAGAGAAGTGAGGACTTGGCATTTTAGGATCTGGGATGTAATGAGAACTGGTTGGTTGGACATGCCATTTCCATGCCTGAGCTCAGCAGCTCAGGGCTCCCTCAGTTTCAGCCCAGGCATTGCTATGAAGGTTTATCCAAAGGGGAGAGCTTGTCCTTAGCAAGGTGGGAGCTGCAGGTACAATAGCCCCTCCTGCTCACCTCTTCAGCCCCAGTTTTTCACACCTGGCTGAGGCAAGCAAAGCAGAGGGAGCTGTTACAGGAAAACTCCCTTGCATGGAGAATGCCTCCCCAGGCTTATAACACATCTTCCATCCCTGGGATACCTGGATACCTTCAGCAAGGCTTCTGCCAAGGGTAGAGCCAAAGGTGCAGTGCTCCTGGTGCACGGCTCACCCAGGGAACCTCACCCTGGTGGCCGCGGGCTGTGGAGCCAGCGCGCTGCAGGGAGCAGCCAGGCGCGGCTGATGGGAATCACGGGAGGGGTGCCTTTGCTTTCAGAAGGACTATTAACGCGCTTAGGGTTAATCACACGAATAAATCTCGCCGGGGCTTGGAGCCAAAGCCAGCAGCAAAAGCACCGATCCCCAGGCCTCCCGATGGGAATTGGGCAGGGCCGGGGCCCGTGTTCTCACCCAGTCGTTGGGAAGTAATCTGCGTACTCAGCACAGAGACATCCAGGGAATTTGTTCCGTGCCGTTCCCCCCACGTCCCTTGGAAGGCCCTTATGCAGGTGGAAACTCGAATATCTTCCCATGGCAGCCAAGATGGCAAGGCAGTGTCCAGAGGACATGGGCAAAGGGCTGATCTGAGCTGCTTTTTCTCAGTGGTGGCTGCACGAGCCATGGAGGGAAGGGTGAGCCCCAGTTCTGTCCCTTGACCTCCTTCAGGAACTTTGATGTATCAAAAAATATATACTTAAAGGAATGAGCTTCCCAAGGAGGGAAAAACCTTGAACTTCAAGTCCTGTTGAGTGTAGGAATGCATTTAGAGAGACAAATCAGTGTGCCTGGTGCAAGAGGGACTGGGAGGCATGTGGGTCTTTCATTAGCTTTTATTTTTGTACAGACATCACCAGGAAATCCATTGCAAGTGTGTATATGTTTGAGGGTCACAGGCAGGCTTGCTTTGGATGAAACATCCCAGGGAATCGAGCTGTGCCCCCATCTCATGTCTCAGATTTTAACTGGACATGGTGGGAGATGAAAGCACTTGGGGCAGACTGTAAAGTTAATTTTAAGAGACTTGATAGAAGCAGCCTGTCACTCTCCATCTCCCAGAGTGGTCTCCCAGCCTCTGCACATACCACCAGGCACTGACCTGCGTTGTTCAGCTTCAAAAAAGCATTTTATAGGTCAAGTCTTCATGTTCTCTTAGTGCAGAAATCAGCAAAGACAGTCAATGTGAATGTGTGTGTCCCAGGGGATGCAGCAGGAAGAGGGGGTCCGGGTGGACAGGTCAGCAAAATAGAGGGAAGCTGTTTCCCCAGCACTTCGGAGACTTGGTTGTGCTCTTACTCCTCTCCCTGGCTCCAAAACTCCTTATCAGGAGGCTCAAGGAGGGCAAAGGGACTGTGTGCAGAGTCCCCTCTGCTGCCTCCCTCCGATTAACCTTGTGGAAGGTGACTGGTGGCCCTTTGCAGGGAGCTCACTCGCACCCACCTGAATTTCCACACGCTTGCAGGGGCTCAATCCGCTCCTTTTTAATTCATTTTAATGTGGCACAAAGCAGCAGCTTGCTGAAGCCTGATGTGAAACACCCACATACGCTCACATTATATAATATGAATCTAAGAAGATTAAACTATCCGGTCTGAGGAAATGCATGCATGTACACATTTATACACAGTCTGGAGGGTGGCTAAGTGGAGCTGAGGGCAAAGCTTCCCTTCAGACACACTGAACTTGTGCAGCAGCACTTTTTTAACACTCAAAAACTGGGGCAAATAGCGTGTATTTGCCTGTGCATGGACACGTGTGAAGCATGGCAGCAGCTGTGTGTTCTGGGTTTGAAGGGAACATGAGAAGCATTTGTAAGTGTATGCTTGGTTATCCATCCACTGTGTTGGCAAAGTCTGAGCAGCAGCATGGAACAACAGGTGGAATCCCAACAGTCCCGGCACTAAACTTCACCTCTCAGTGTATGGCAAGGTATTGCTCCCTGGGGAACCAAACAGAGGGGTAACTGCCCCCAAAAGCCCTGATCGTCTCACAGCAGCCTTGGAGAGCCCAGCCCACCTCACGGCCGAGAGCCCTGCCCTGCAGCCATGTGCCTCGGGGCTCCTCAGGCTGCAGGAGCACAAGCAGATCGATGCACAAAGTCGGGAGTCACGTTGAGTTCGGGGCGCCCAGGCCTATCGCCCAAAGATGCACTTTGCCTTCCAGAAGTTTCATGTTGGGAGGGGAATGCAGGAAATGTTCCTCACCTACAGCTCCCCACGGTGCTCACGCGGATTTGCCTCTCTCTCTCCTCCTGCGCCTTCCCGTCATTGATTCACATTGTTTTGCTAAATCCAGCAAGGCCCCTTGAAGCTGCTCACTCGGGTTTTACTCCAGCCAGAGCTGCGGGGCACGGAAGGTGCTGGCAGGAGCTGGGCGGCCGCTGCCGCTTCTCCGGCGCGTGCCGTCCCTGGCCGTGTCCCCGGCCACCCCCCGCCATCACCACCACGAAGGGGGTGGAGACCCGCTTCGTGAGACCCAACCCCGATGATGCTCGGGGTAGCGCCGGTGCGTCCCTCTGCGGCCGGCAGCAGAGCCGGGGGGCCGCCCCCCGCCTCGGCCCGGCGTGAAACAGCGGGAACGCACCTCTGTGCGCCGGGACCGCCCGGGACGGGGCGGCCGTCGGCACCGCCGCCCGCCCGCGGGGACATGGGGACGCGGGAACATGGGGACATGGGGACGCGGGAACATGGGGACATGGGGACNGACAGACGGACACGCCCCCCACCTCTCCCCCCGCAGGCGGCGCGCGCCCAGGCCATTCATGAAAAAGGTGACGTCAGGCGGGTGGGCCGGGCCGTTGCCTGGCCACGCCCCCCGGGGCCATTTAAGGCGGCGCGGCGGCGGGCGCGGGGCTCAGACGGGAGGCGGCGGCCGAGCCGTGAGGGAGCGCGGTCGGTCCCGGGCAGCGCCGCGCATCGTCCCGCCCTGTCCCGCAGCACCCGGGTGCCCTTCCCGCCACCCCCCGCCCGGGGCAGCCTCTGCTGGGACTTCATGTCTGTGCTGTGTCCCCTGCCCTGGTGAGTGGGCGCTTCCCCCGGGGGACGGCGGCGCTGCCGTTGCGGGGTGCTGCCGGGGCCGGGGGGACGCGTGGGGCCGAGCCCCCTCAGCCGCGCCCCTGCCCCGGGAGCAGGCGAGGCAGCGGGAGGGCAGGGAGCCCCGGGGAGCGGGCTTGGGACAGAGGCCGGTGGCGGTGGCTGCCACGGCGGGCGATGCGGGCGATAGCGGGATGGAGGAGCCGCTGCGGGACGGAGGGAGGGAAGGAGGGAAGGAGTTCGCTTCACTTTCTCGCGCTGGAAATGCCGTTCAGGCGGTTAGAGCCGAGCTGGAACTGGCGCCGCGCGCTCCGCTGGCGTGGAAGTCCCTGAGGTTGTAAAATAAGTCAGTGGGATCTAAAGCACACCGGCTTGAGAAATTAAAAAAAGGGAAAGAAAAACCAAAATCCCCGCGCTCGCACTTTATTTACCACGGGTTTTTTTGCTTCCCCCCACCTCCCCGCGGGGCAGAGCTGGAGGAAGCGGAGTTAAAGCGAAGCGCTCCTGCCGGAGCTTGAGCTGGGCTCTTGGGGGACAGCCGGGGAGGTGCTCCGTGGGCTTTGGATGTAGCTCCGGCTTACGAGGTACCGAGCTTTTTCCACTGCCTTCCAAGGGGGGGCAGGAAGGAAGGGACCAGAAATAGTCTGCCTACAGCCTCTGCTGCTCGCTTTGCCGCTTGAATCGTGCTCAGTCCTGCCGGAGCCCCTCAGATCACTGGAATGCTGTCTTTTGTCTCCAGCTCTGATTATCTGAGATCCGCTGAAATGACTGAAGTGATGATGAACACCCCAGCCATGGATGAGATCGGACTAAGCCCCCGCAAGGATGGGCTGTCCTATCAGGTAAGTGTTTTGCTGGCAGTTTAAGCACTAATCCCATGTGGAATTGCCTGCACTAGACTGTAAGCTTGGTCTAACATACCTTTCCGTAGCCTGACCTGATAGCAGGTCTTGCAGTAGTGAGAACTAGTCAACAGACTGGAATGCTTGCTTGGCAGGAGATGGTTGTCTAAAATATCACTCCCTATCAGTGTGGGTTGGCAGAGGACTCGCTTGTTTTGAAGTGACCAAGTCCCCGCTCATTCAGCATTCCTGGGGCTCAGTGTGAGATGGATCAAAGAGGGATTCATGCCACTCACTGGGCTGAGAGGGCTCTCGAGGTGCTTGTAACACAGCATACAGCTGATCTGCTGAGAGCAGGAGGATGCTGTTTATATGGCAAGCACATATTTTTGATCTAGCTCTGGGTTTTCCTGGCTGATGTGCCCGTTTGAGAGGGTTAGGAGTCCTCTGTAAGATACAGTGAGGCCGGACACAGCCTGAATGAGCCATGAAATGTCACTGGAGCTATCCCTACCTGGAGGCACGAGTTGCATTCATTCTGAAACTTCTGGACGATGTAGTTAGCTGTTAATCTCTAGATCAATGGCTGGGGTGAAGAAGTGGTCTTCAGCTAGATCGAGCCTTAATCCTTTAGTCTCAGTATCCCTTTCATTTCCTAGCCTGTAGTTAAAGCACAAGTTAGGCGCCTTAGCTTCCTAGCTCCGTGGTTTTCTTCACTTGCAGGAGACTCACTGATGAGCTCTGGCACAGATGCTGGATGCTGGCAGATGACTTGCATGTGCTCTGTGCATTGGATGACTCTTAGCAGCAGATCCAGATGCAGGCTTCGTCCTTTGCAGATGTTACACAACCTGCACAGAGGCACTTGCTCCAAGTGTGCATTCAGATGAGGTGCTGTATGTTTGCAAATTTATGTCTGAAAAGGGAACTGCAAGGCAGCAGCAGTGCACTGGAGCATGAAATCGACTGAACTTCGGGCCACCGCTGAGGCCTCCAGCAGAAGCCATAGCTGTGTGGAGGGAAAGGGGATGCATTCTTCTTTTAGTCAGGATTCTGGCTCTGGATAATACAAGTTTTTTGGTTTATAGCTGTGCTATGCTTCAGTACTTGAGTTTAGTGGGGAGTATACAGCCTCTCTTCCCTCTCTTACAGATGGAGTACAGAGGAAATGACAGTTGTTAAATCTGAAGCAATCAAAGTAACCTGCATGGGATGTCTTTATGGGTCACCTTTCAAAGAGGCTTAACCCAGCCAGGTCAAATGCCTCTATTTACCCGTCCAAATTCCCAGGGAGAGGCAGAATCTAGGTGCCCTGCTTGTTCTAATGATCACTTCAGGGAGGTTCTTCCCCAAGTGCTAATGACCTTGATAAGTCTGCTTGGGCCAACTGGGGAACAGGACTGTTTGGTTTTGAGTGGATCACCTGAACATGTGAGTCATAAAAGCTGACGACTCATATCTGTGCAGGGCTTTTGCATCCTAAATCTATTCTCTTTAGTGGTCTACCTAGAGATAATTTATTTTTTCAAATGGCTGCAAGGAGCTTCACCGTGATGTGATGAGTGATGGCAGCAAGAGTAGGAGTTGAAATGGAAGACCCTTATGGCACTAGCAGTGTGTGGGCTGTGTATGAGGTCTACTTCTAAATCAGGTTAATGTAAAGAGGATTGGGGAGCAGGATCCAGCCTTTCTTCTCTGGCTGCTAGGCTGAGAATGTCACCGTCTAGGTCAAGGTAAGTTGAAAGCATCCTTAAAGGGTTGAAAACCCAACTGAGACCAACAAGGGCAAATCTGATGCAAATAGCACCATGAACTTTTTGTTCAACCTCAGACTTTGGCACCTCGTGCCTCATCTTGCTGATGGAAAGAGTTTGGTACATGGAAAATTGTATGCTTGTCTGAGAGCTGTAGTGCAATAACTTAAAACCAGACAGGGCTAATGGAGCATGACTGCTCCTACACTGAGGCTTGTTCTAAGCTGCAGCATCTTCTTCCCCTCATCTGCAGAGTCAGGCACTCACAGTGCAACAGCCCTTGGCTGGCTATGAGAGGCAAAAAATAAAACGTGGAGCCAGAATCAAGGTTTTAGCTTCAAAATTTTGTCTTGTTCCTTTAGTAGAACTTGAATTTGTTTTACTACAGAGATGACCTCAAACTGGGGTTCAAAATTTCCCCCTTCAAGCTGTGTAGAGCGGGGACTGCCTGGGAGTTGGTCTGTAGAATGCTTCCTGTGAGACTTGGGGGCTGCTTCTGCTCCCAGAGACAGGCGTGAAAGTGTCTGGACCAGGAGGAGGTGGTACAGCCCAGCAGCACTGCTGGAATTCTAGAGCACTTCAGTACCTGCTGCAGACAGACTTGTCCTACCGAGGGAACAGTTTCAAAGTGTTTTTGCTTTTACTTGGAAGTAAATCGAGGAAGCAAGCTCATACCCTGAGTATAAACTTCAGCAATCTGATTCCTCTGTCTTGTGGAGTTCACTGAACTTCTTGGCTCCTCTCTGTCTCGGTGGTTTTGAAGGGAACTTGGGTTGTTGACTTTTTTCTTCTGCATCTTCCACCCACGGGGGTGTCTGTCTGTCCCAGACATCAGCTGATGGTCTGCACTCTCTGCCCTGGTGAAGCACTGGGTTGGTCATCACTGGTCTATAGTGTGAAAACTCACACTGCAGAAGGAATGCCAATATTAACTGAGTTACCTCCATAGGCTTAAGGCAAACATGCTTTCTCATCATAGGATTGCCTTTTTTCCAGTTAATATGCAAAATGCTTGTAAGCTAGTGTGCTAGTTTCAAAATCATCCTCTGTAAGACAGCTTTTATTACTGTATTTGTGACAGCAAGCTGCTGTCTGTTCCCCCTGAAGATGGTTCAGCCAACAGATTTCAAGGGCCTGAGCAGAAGTGAGTGGTGAATTTGGGGCACGAGTTTCAGAACAGGGCAGCATAGACAAAACAGAAGATGTGACTGAAGAGATGATGTCATGCTGGGTCTTGTGCCTGCAGTGAGAAGCTATTTCTGGATCTTTAATAGATGTCCCATAATTCCCATGGGACTTACTAAACAAAAAACTCATTGAAATGCAGCTGATGGCTCAAGTTGCCCCTGCTACAAACAGATGTGGCTGTGGAGGGCTTCATGCACTTCCTGCCAGGCAATGACCAGCGAGCCAGGCTGTTTCTGCTGCCAGCCAGAGCTAATGCACTGTTTGCTGTTTCCCAGCCCTAGAAATGCCTGTTCTTTGAAGAGCCTCATCAGCACTCTGCCAGCTTGTCCTCTGTGCTGTCTCCCAGAGGCACAAAAAATGCCACTGAAACTGAGGCTGAATTAATCATTTTGTGGAGCTGTTGTCAAAACAGTGCCTTGACCAGAATCCTACCTTGCTTCTTGGAAGTGGGGCAGGGTCTGAGCACAACTGAAAACGCTTTAATGCCCAAAGAGTGTGTTCTGAGCAAAGGCAGCATCCTGAGTTGAGTGTGCTGCTTTGCTGCAGGCTGGCTGACAGGTGACTCGCTGGTCCTTGAGGCTCCCATGTAGGAGACTGGCCTGCAGAGGCTGAGCTTGCCTCATGCCATCAGCTGAGGGTTGGTTGTCATGGGGAGCTTGATCTCTTTAAGTCGTGATCGCATCATGCTGGGATCTGTCTAGGTTAATCACAGCCATGGCTCGCTGGGAATCACGTCAGAGTGGCTGAATCTGGGTAAATAGGCTTAAGGCTCTATCCAGTGGCTGTGCCAAAAGCTTGGTGTTGAGGAAGTCATTTCTGGTGAGTGCAACACTCTTCACCAGGCCTGGAGAAGCACTGGCTTTCCCAGGAAGCTGAGGGGCTTGAGCTGTGTCTGCTGGATCCCTCCAGTTAAACTGGACCACCAGTATGTTACTGGCCCAAGGGCTGTTGGCTCAATGGAAACTGAACTTGCGCTGTAATTGTTTTCTTGTCAGGTGCTTCATGTCTGTGCAGCCTTGATTTGTGCAGGGGAAGTCCTTCAGAGGTAGTGCTTGCTCCTGTGAAAGGTTTTGAGACCGGGCTGCAAGAAGGTGGCGATAGCAAGCATGGCTGCTAGACAAGATTAGTGGGCAGAGTCGATGTGTATTCCAAGGTCTAGGACCTCAGTGAAGACAGAAGCAGGATATGGGATAAGCAGATACAAAAGCAATCATGTTTGCAGCTATGCTGTGCACAAGTGTTCCACTGAAATCCAAACTGAGGACAGCAGCTCATCGGAACACCTCAGAGCATGTTTTTTCCTCCCTGCTTTGATGCCTTGTTACTCTGAGGGGAAATGGTTAGATGTAGGAAGTTTCCCTGACATCATGCCCTGAGACAGGGCAGTATTTCTGTGGCTGGGGAGTTGCTGTGGCTCATCAACCTGAGTCACAGCTGCTGTGTGCATACTTGGAGCTCGTTCTCGAGTTATGACTACTGTGTGAGTAAATGCATTGTAGCTGGAGAAGTCCTCCAAAGAGGACACTGAGAGATGACTGAAGTATTCCTGAGATGAGCTTGCCGTGCTTCTCAGTGGCACTAAAGTTTTATTTTCAGAACTTCTATGCTGATTTGGAATATTGTCTTGATATTGCTGAAGAGGCACAAAATTCAGCTCTTCAGTCCAAGGAGGATGAGTGATGTGTCCATCAGGGATGTATCCTGTACCTGAAGTGGGATGTCTCCCAGTGAGGACTTTGCAGTCTTGTATTGTGCTGCCACAATCAAGCAAAGCTTTCTCCCAAACCAGTAACTTATTTTGGAAAGATGTCATTGCTTTAGTCTCCCTGTAATACAATTTAAATAGTTTTCAAACCCATGGGAGGGAAGACAGGCATTTTAACTATGGGTGTTGGTATGGAGTACACATGTGGAAGTTGTTTTGAATTTACAAGTGTCACTTGGATTATGGTAGTGCTGAGCTAATCTTCTTAATTGTCTGACATCTCTCCTGCTTTCGGTGTTTCTCCATCCCTGTGAATGCTGAGAGATGGTATGAGCCTCTTCAGGGCAATGAAAACTTTCCATTCTTGTTGCCAAGACTTCATCCAAGGATAGTAGAGCTAGATCATCTGAAACAGAGGCAAACATGATCTTCTTAAAATCATTTCAAGCTTTTGTTTCAAGTTCTGCTTTTCCCTGCCCTTTTCAGCTGCAAGGCAAGAGTTTGGCCAATTTGTATGTGGTCTGGGTAAGTTCATGAGGAGAGCAGTTCCCAGACATATATCCAGAGGGTCCTGTAAAAACCAGTCTTGCTGTTTGCCAGAAACTGTGTTGAGTAGTGTAAGAAGCAACATACATGTCCTCTGTGGGTCTAGAGGTGTTGGATATGTCTCTCCATGGCCAGGATTTGGGGCTCAGCTACAGGGAAGGCTCTGTGGAAGTAGTTGCAGCAGATACAGCAGTTGTGCTGTATCATGCAAGTGAAGAGGTGGAAGATGCCTTTGAATTGCTGTTAAATTGGCTTTTAGGCAGCCATCATGACCACTTGGTTGTCACCTGTTCCCCATCAAGTGACCAGGTCCACCAGGGGAAGGCATCTGCCTCAGCCATGTGCAAGGTGGCTCCCTGTCATGAAGGAGAGGGAGAAGCTAACCCATGTGGGGTGGCAGGCAGAGCCTTCCTCCCACACTCCTGAGCAGGACAATGTGAGCAGAAAGGCCTGGAAGCAGGTGTTGCTCTCCTAGCTGCTGTGCCAGAGAGTGCAGAGCTCTCAGGTCAGAGCTGAGCTGCTGCAAGTCCCAGTGTGGAGCTTGCTGCAAGTTAGGGAGGTTTTTTCCTCCCCATTGTTTAAATCTGGAATGGGACCAGACTAGGCCTGTGGAACCAACAGATGTAGCACGGCACTACTGGAGCAGGACAGAGAGAGCTGGTGCTTGCTTATCTTTTTCTATGAGTGGTGAGGCTGGTTGGGTTAACCTTCTCACCTGGCTTCCTCAGATGTACAGTTAGTCCTAAACCCCTTTTCCTTGGCCCCTGTGCTTGGCCTGCTGTCACCCTGCCCATCACAATGGAGGAAATCAGCCCTTCTGTATTTTTTCCATTGACTGTCCACGCCCCTTCAAAGTGCAGTTGCAACATCTCCTTTCATGCTGCCTCAACGATTAAAAAGCATGACTTAGTGGAAAAAATCCTGACCTTCTTGGGTTCGGCCTGTCCTGCAGCTGTTTGAGATAAGATTGTGCTAGGAGTTTTTTTTATTAAAAAAGCTGCACACCACATTTTGTGGATATTTGTTTGTAAGGAAATGACTACTACTTAGTTTCTGGAAAAAAAATCTGGCAGGCTATTTTCAAAGAAATTGCTCCAATTTGACCTAATGTGCTTAAAATAATAGCAGCCAAAGGTTAGTTTAATTATTATACTGCTATTTTTCTTCCATAGGAGGCTATTTTCATTACATTATCAGCTTATGTAACCTCTTGAACCACACTTTTTTTTCCATTGCAACCTTCTAAACCATGTAATGTCAAGGGTATTTTTTTTGCCTATCCTGGGTTTAGATAACTTGATGCTTAAGAGCCACTGACTGTACTTTCAGTAATGCACTGTGTGCCTGAAACTGATTTTGTTTGGCCGAGCAGAAGCCACAAAGCTCCAAGAAACTGGTGCTGTCTCACTGGTGCTGGGAGTGACTAATAGCAAGTAGCTCATGCTGCAGTGCCCAGGTTAATGTGGCTGTGTTCAAATGACCCCAGCTGCTCTTGTGCACCTGAAAAACGTGGATGCTGGGGAGCTGGACTCTGGCACTACTGTCTCCAGGATCAGATGATCACGTGCAAACAGCCCCTGATTTGTGCATTACCTTCTGTTACCTTGCTTGAATTTGCATTAGATAGCAGCCCAATGGCTTTCTCAATCCGATTGCCACAAAGCTTTGAGGGTGAAGGAGAACTGAGGCTGAACAGTAGAAGGCTGAAAATTGCCAAGGAGGTGATACTGTAGCTAATAGTTGCTGGGCTGAAAGAGTTGATGGGATGTTATTTTACTTCTTGTGCCAGGGCTTCCCAAGGTGGTGGTGGGTACCCACATGATTGGCACAAGGAGAATGAAGCTTCATGGTTAATGCTCAGGGCTCCTGGATGGGGAGCCTGCTTTTGTAACTGGAACCACAAAGATCAAAGCAGATCAGATCTTGCTCTCAGATTGATGCCGAGGCTGGCAGTGCTGCTACCCTGCAAGGATGCTCTTGCAACTCACTTGAATGCAGATGATGTTCAAAGAAAAGTACAGCCACATGACTTCTCACCTGGCCTACAGCCTCAAGGGGGAAAATACACTTTGTCATTTTCTTCTTTGAGGTGTTTAAATGCAACTCTAATGTGAAATGGGCACTCTGATAAAATTGTTTGAAATAGCAGGTGGTGGTGGTTTAATCTTCTGGCTACTAACCAGGAGATCTGATGTAGCAAGTGGATTTTATCTCTCAGAAGTTCCATTCTGGATGAGCTGGGGTTTGAAGCTTTCCCCCAGCAAGTTACCCACAAGTAACACAACCTTTTCTGTTCACATTGCAATCTGGTCAAGCAAAGCTGCTGCTAACACTGCACCAGCAGCTTTTTCCTTTATTCTTTTTTTGCCTCAGTTCCTACTAGGATCAAAGAGTGCATCACTGGCACTACCAGTGAGTATGGGCCCTGGTGCTGCTGCACTGCACGAGCTTGTGCATCCATGTGGCAAGAAATGGTTGAGAGGGAATGGGTAAGGTGCACCTCGAGGGGCAGGAGATCAAGGATCCTTGTATTCACTGCATGAGAAATACAGTGCATACCTGCTGGCTATGCCACAGGAACCCTTTTCCTGAAGAAATAGGGTCCAGTCCCCAGCCTTTCCATAAAATGAGTGTCCTGCTGAGTTTCACTGCTGAAGTATGGAAGAGAATACTGCCAGAATTATCTCTAAAATGCAGCTGAGCTATTTCAGGCTGGCACTGTGGCCCTGGAGTGATACCAGACACAGGCCCTTGCTGCAATGGTCTGGGCTGCTCTAGCCCTGGGTTGCCATGAGCCCCCTGCCTCCCAGCAGCAGAGCCTGGACAACAAGCCTGTTCTCAAGTGCAGCCTGACCAGCAGCAGGAAATGAGATCTCAGATTCTCTGGTTGAGATAGCTCCTTCCGTGTGCAAACTCAAGAGCATTAATGCAAAAGCAGGGCTGGGGGGGGCAAGGCATTTAGATAAATATCCAAAAGGGCAGATACCTATTTGCTGAGCACTATCCAAGCAAGCTTTGGGAGCCTCTTGGGCCGGGCTCATTTCCATTACTTGGAGACTTGAAAAGGTTATTTACAAGTTCAAGAGTATTCCCATCACTCAGTGGTTGACTCTGTGTCCAGACTAGACTGCCCAGGAGACCCAAATGTCTTGAGCTAGGTTTTGGCTGAGGCTGTGTGAGTGCAGCCCCTCTCACAGACTGTTCCCTGGCTCTTTCAGATCTTCCCCGACCCCTCGGACTTCGATCGCTACTGTAAGCTGAAGGACCGCCTGCCCTCCATCGTGGTGGAGCCCACGGAGGGCGACGTGGAGAGCGGCGAGCTGAGATGGCCGCCCGAAGAGTTCCTTGTGCCGGAGGAGGACGAGGAAGAGGAGGAGGAAAACTGTGAAGACGCAAAGAAGGACAACAAGGAGCAATAAATGGCATCTGAGGAAAGGCAAGGGACTGCACCCTTCTGAAGGAAGAGCCACACTTTCTTTGAAAGTCTTTTTAAAAAGACAAGTTCAATTTTGCACCTGCGAGATCTTAGTTTTTTTGTATTCTCTGTATTGAGAACTGAAGCCCTCGGTGTCACCAGACCTCCTGAGGAAGGAAGGAAGTAACGCAGAGAAATGTTTGCTGTTCTCGAGATCATTATCTGTATTTTTCTGAGGCGGAGGCAGCGGTGAAATTCCAAGCACATGGCAGAGGGTGACCACACGAGGACTGCTGGAGGGGGGAGCTCGGGAAGGGGGAGGAAAGTTGGAGGTGGCAGCGTTTGGCTGGGAGCTGCCTCTGGCTAAAAGCATGAGAACAGAGCCAAAATATCTCAGATTTGCCTTTCTTACAGCTTCCATTTTGTGTGTTGGGGGGTGGAAGGGTGTCCATAGCGAAGCATGGCTAAAGGATCTAGTGACAAGGGGCCTGTAGCTCTCCCTGGTTCGGCACCTCCTAGGGTAAGGTGAGCGTCCATAGGAGTAGTCTGGTTTCTTGCTCTCGCTGTTGAGCCCGTTTTCCAGCCACTTTTCCCAAAGTTACTTTCTCCCCCTGTTTGCCTTTAGACTCTTGAATGCTGAGCAGCTGTATTTGCAGGATAGCGTTAGGCTGCTGCTTGTCATCTCTCCTGCGATGCCCTAGCTTGTCTTGCAGGCAGTGAGCATGAGGCAATGTGCATCGGGTGTAAAAAGGTGCTTCTGTCTGCAGCAAGAGCTCATGTAGGTTTGAACACCTCAGATTTTTCTCTCCTATTTGCTGAGGCTGCTGTGGGTGGCCTCATCTTGTAGGGTGCCCCAGGCCTGAGCGTGGAGATTTATGCCCCCTTGCTTTGGTGTCCTTGAGGCCGTGGGGTTCTGTGTCTCGTAACTTGTTGGTCAATGGGCTTGAGAGGGCTGGGGTGGGGGGGGTCTCTTCCAGCTTTGCACTGCAGGGCCTCCTCAGTGCAGGACAGGCTGGAGGGGATGTTGTGGGGAGGGCTGCCAGACCTGGGGGTCATCCAAAGACGAAACACCAGATCTAGTGTGGATCACCAATGAGGTTTGCAGGATGGGGTCTGCTGGGAGAGGATTAGCCTGAGTGTTCTGAGACAAGATGTGTTCCCGGTTCTTAGTGAGGGTGAAACATTCATGGTTGTTTTAATGAAGTGCAGACTGGCTTGTGAGGTCTGAATTTGTCCTCTGTTCACCATATCCTGCCTCAAGGAGAAGGCCAGTCTGCTGCCAGACAGGGTAACCTGCTGCTTTCCTGCAGCTTTGGGGACCAGCTTGGGAGCCAGTCAGTCTTGGGATAGGATGAGAGCAGTTACCACCTAAACCAAATCTGGGGTCATGGAAGAGAATAAGAAATGTCAAGGCCTTAACCAAACTTCCATAATAATCCCAATGCCACCCCCTTTGCTTATAACTGGTTCCAGTTTTAAAATCTATTTGGACATGTGTGTATTTGTATTTTTAATACCTCATGAGTAGTTAAACGCTGGTGGGGTTTGGGAACTGCTTTTAACATATTG
Source organism: Phainopepla nitens (assembly GCA_013400175.1). Taxonomy (NCBI): domain Eukaryota; kingdom Metazoa; phylum Chordata; class Aves; order Passeriformes; family Bombycillidae; genus Phainopepla; species Phainopepla nitens. The sequence continues at coordinate 1,212,903 of VXBQ01008789.1, read as the reverse complement.
GCAGGATTGTTTTAGTCTTGTCTTGCTTGTGTTTCAACATAATGGCAATAATTTATCAGCTCTGTGTAACTATTTTTGGACAGATTGGAGTTTGGAGAGGAGTTAGCACAAAGCAGGAGAAATTCAGTGTTCCTACACTGCAGCTGGCCTCTGGTCCAGCCAGGCAGACCCAGTCAGACACTCTCCCTGCCCACCCTGGTGGATGGTTGATCACTGAACAGCCATGATGTGATGATACCATTTTCTCTAGCGATGGATTCAGCTGTTGTGTCTGTAACACTTGTTCTAGTCTTGCTGTCTTACTGGAGTGAGCTTGTACACCTGCATACCAGCCAGTCGTCTTATTTCTAAGTGTTACTCTCTATTGGTCTCTACCATCTGTACCACCAAGTCAAAGCTCTATATCAAAGATATTACTATGTGGGCAGCAGTGAGATGGCAATCCTTGGACTTCAGACCTGCTGTCTGCCCTAAAGACTTGCATATTTCTGTCTGCATCTTTTTTTGGAAGTATTGTGTATATTTCTATTTGTTGTTGAACGTATCTAAAGAACAAAGCACTCCAGTAAAACTCCTCCTGTTGTATGATATACATTCTATATTTCTGTAATTCTTTTTTGAGCCTCAGGGAGAAGCTAGCATTTTTTTCAAACTACATTTTTGTCACTGTGACAGTTGTAAATAAAGTTTGAAAATGCTTTCCAAACATACTGGCTTTGTTTTTACTGTGAAAATGGGTTGGGATGGTCAACCTTCTAGATCATGGCTATCAGTTGAGCCTGGAGATGCTGGTTTCATACCGATGGCTGGCCTCAGATTATGCCCTATGGCATTGGAAACCTGAGTCAACTTTGAGGGACAGCATCTTTGCCTTCCATCTTCCTGTGGTTGCTCATTGCTGTGTGAAAGGCGGCAGCAAACTGCTGCTCCAGCTTATTTGTTCCAGAAAAAAATCTGTATGCCTCATCTACATCTACCCCCTTACCTAACCTTACAGAACATGAAGTAATGGAGAGTGGAAACTATTCACAGGTGCTGTTAGTCATGTTCCCTGTGCATGCTCTTCCCTGCCCTGAGCAGTGCTCGTGAAGACAAGCCTTGCCTTGCTGCGTGCTCATAGGCTCTCAGCTGAGCTGCCCAGGGTTGTCTGTGTTGGCCATTTTAGGTCTAGAGGTCTGGGTAGTTGTCACTCACCAATGGGTATGTGCTGCAGTTTGTGCTGCTGCTGGAGGAAATGGCATTTCTGAGTGTGAATCTGAGCTCTGGTACCAAGGTGCTGTTCTGGGTGTAGAAGGCTGACCACGCCAGGATTCAGTAATTCTAGTTGTGTACTTAATGGGATTAAATTTTCCACTAAAACCCAGTGATAAGAAGCAAATACCTGGAATACCCATATCTTTAAGGTACATGGATAGAAGTTCCTGTGATTTGGCAGCTAACACTCTAATCTAACCTAGGCAAACAAGTCCAGCTGAGGCTGGAGTGTTGTGTTTACATGAGACTAGTTTAAATACACTAACTAATGACCCTTCCATTTAATGCTTGAACTGAGGGCATGCTCAACGTGAGCCCCACAGTTCAAAGATGAATTGTATTGTGCTCAACCCTCATGGATATTTTATGCCACGAGAACAAATGCAATATTAAAGCTGACCTCTCTTTTTCTTCTGTCAACCTTTAGCAGAGGTGCTTTGATTTCTTCCTCTCCTCGGGCGCAGAGTTGCTTGCCTTGTAGAAGTTGCTGCAGGATTTCCACCATGACCAGATGTGCTGGTATGAGATCATTGAGGACATTTATTCTTGACCCAGAATGTTTTTGTTTAAAGTACAGCACTGGTTAGGGAAACTGCAAATGTATTGAACTTGTCTGTTGCATCCATGTGCTTCACACCAACAGGTTTTTCAGGCTCACATCAGAATGAGGAATGAATCCTGATGTATCATCCTGTTTTGGGGGCCAGACCAGAAGGGTTGGCCTCTGAGTGGGGCTTGCTTAGCCAGGGGGGTCTGCCTGGAGCAGTGCTGCTGGGAAGGAGGCTCTTTTCTGCTCCTTGACTCCAGTCATCATGGCCAAACTGGAACTTGGATCATCAAATGAAAATGGACTTGCTGCTGAATGGGAGAGCCTTAGTCATCCCAAAAAAATGATGGGTGGCATAAGGACCCTTCTTTGCACACAGAACAGCGTGTCTCCTGGCTCACATTTAAACCTGAGGCATTTGTCCTCCTCAAAGCTTTGCCCCGTAGTGGAAACTGATGTCACAGCGAGCTGTGTGCTGCTGTCCTGCTTAGTTCAGCCTGTGTTCACTCTCCCAGATCCTTCATTTGTAGTGTTCAGTGTGCACCCACTTCTGCTTGCCTTCATCAAACCCACAGTCACTTGAACCTCTGCACATGAACTGCTGGCATCTGACTTTGCCTACATTTGGGTGCAGACAGGAAAAATGCTTGCTCTGTGGGAGTGCAAAGATAATTCACCAGCAGCCACCCCTAAGATACAGATCCCCTTAGTCCAGGTTGAAGTTGTGCTCTGGTGGAACCACACCCTTTATCATGGTAAGCAACAGGAGAAGCTGAATTTTCTTTCAGGTGAGCAGCCTTCCTTCAAGTTTAATCCAAATAGGAAGTTCCCAGCCAATGAGGACATGGAGTTTTCATCCTAGTGATGCTGATCTGCTTTGAGAGGCCTTGAAGCACAATCAAAACTAAAACAAAATCCTCCAAGTCTAGTCACCTGGAACAAACCAAGGGATGTGAGGAGCAACAGCCTGTAATGCACATGCTCTGAGCTCTCAAAAAGCAATTCTGAGAACCATGCACCTCTATATAAACTATCCCAAAATCCTTACTTGAGGAGAAAAGCTCTGGGTGTTTCATGGTCCGAGTGATGCCTTTTTGGTTATGTTTGGACGGCAGAAATCTGTGTCTGGATCTGAGAGGAGCACAGCAGAATTTAGTTATGCACCTGCCTGGTGTCCCCACGGCCAGCAGCATCTGTGTCAATGTCTCTGCAGCAGGAGGGCAGCGTCTGGGACATCCCTTTAGGCATGGCCCATCCTGGGCTTTCCTGGAGGCCAGCAGTGTCAGTAGCACAGTGTCATTGGCTTTGAGCCACTTGGGTTAAAAATGTGCCACTTTCTACAGCCCCAGTGATCATCCACCTGCAGAAAGGGCTGTGCAAGCCTGGCTGGAGAGCAGCTCTGCTGAACTAAGCTCAAACCTATCCTTACACAAATGAAGGTTTATGAGTGCTGTTTTTAGGAGTGGAAGAGGCTTCATGCCCATCACCTGGGGAGGAACTGAGTGCAAAGAAACCTGCTTCACCCAGGAAATGCTTGGGACTGGTGGGAGCATTCTGTGTGTTTATGTGATGATGAGCAGGGTGGAGAGAACAGGAGCTGCTGCAAAGCAAGGGAGGCACTGTGGGTGAGGTTGGTAGGTATGATAGTGGAGAGCTGCTCTGCCAAAGGTCCTTGTGGCTCAATACCACAGCCTGAAGGACTGGAAATGCAGCCAGGACATTCTCTGGGGTACCCTTTGACCTCTGCAGCTCCCAGCTTTTGCTCAGTGGAAGTTCACCTGGAGGAAAAGATGAGTTGGGCTCGACTGTGTCATGCTGTGCTGATGGCCCCAGCATGAGCTGAAAGCCTGGGGTAGCAGGCTGGGGCAGTTTGGGGGCCAGGACTAGAGATAGACCAGCTGTGAAGAGATGCCTTTATTCTCTGTTCTCACCGTCCCTGTAATAGCTAAAAGGGGAAGGATTGGGGTTAAAGCCAGAGAAGTAATTTTTTTTGTTGTTGTTTTAAATCAGACCTTTTCCTGTCAATGAAAAGCTTTCTCTCCCACACCAAGTTATCAGCTCTGTGAAAGTTGTCTTGTGCTTTATCCATGTTAAAACAAAAATCCCCAGCCCCATGCTTGGGGTCAGTGGCCTGTGCGTGTCCCCACCAAAGACAGCAAAGGCAGAAGAGATGGCAAGGGAACAGAGTCTGGAGGGTGAACCTCCACCCACCACAACAGGCAGCCGAGGCATAAAGTCAAACCCAGTGTTCTGAGAGCCCTGAGGGGTGGGAAGACTGCACAAGCCACAAAGGAAGCATGCACTGAGAACTCCTCACTGCCAGAGCTGTAACCACACCGGTTACCGTAGCAGCGACCATCAGCTTCATCTGATAAAAATAAGCAAGGAAGTCAAGTGTATGAGAGGGAGAGGATGTCAGAAGCCAAGCATGAAAATGTCACACACAGCAGCTCTGCTTTCATTTTCAGTGCTTCCTTCTTTATTCTGCCCTCAGCCAGTTCAGGAGCCCAGGTATTTCCTGTCCTGTCTGTCCCAGAGTGTGTCCTGCCTCTCTCCCAAACATCTCCTGGCCCAGGGGGGCTCATGGCCACATGCTGTGTGCACAATGCCCTGCCATAGATGCTGGGAGCCTCAGGCACACAGCCTGCATCTCTGCTGCAAGCTGCAGGGATGGAGCAGCAGCCAGAGCCTCCTCAGCTACAGCCAGGCAGTTCCCCACCTCCTCCAGGGTCACATCGGCTGGTGCCTTTGGCTCTGGACTGCAGAGTGAGGATCAGCACAAGGGGAAACACAGGAATATAATGCTAGTGTGGTCACTGTCATGTAACAGCCTGCTCCTGCTGTTCTCTGTGCTGAGAACCGCTCAGCTGGCGTGAGGAGATGGCTCATGTTTGCAGCTTTCTCCAGCTGTGCCGGGGCAGGGCAAAAGGGTGGCTGTATTGCAGGGGTTTGAGCTCTTCCCCACAGGCTCTCTGCATTCAGAGGCATGAGCCATGCAGGTTACAATCAGCTCAACAAATATTTGTCAAGCACGAGCCTTCCTGAGCAGTGTTTGACAACTTTTCCACCGCAGTTGTTGCCAGCACTGCCAAGCCTGCCGTGGATGCTGCCTGCGGGGGTGAGGACTGACCCCTGCTGCCACAAGAGCTGCAGCCACACTTCCCCTGCTTAAAACCTGTCTTGTGGCGGGATGACAACCATGCTGGGTACCCCTGGGTGGAGGTGAACTGGCTAAAGGTGGGTTGTGAGGTAAGCAGCAAAGGTGGAGCTGCTTTCCATGTTCCCTCGGGTGGGAAAACCCTTCCCAGTGCACCAAGAAGGCTCCATGTGTGTGAGTGTCTGTGTGTGTGTGTGGGATTTGCCTCTCGGTGCTCTGCCCTCCCCTGCTCCAGTGCCCAAAGCTTGCTTGCTCTACCCTCTGCTCAGCCTACTGAGTAATTGGCACATTCTGGCATTGCTTTGGTGGGTTTATTCCAGTAACGTTCCAGCTGCTGGGATTTGGGATACTTTCACAAGAGGGGAACACAGAGGCAGCTTTGGCTTTAGCTTTAGGGTCTCGTGCATAAATGTGCTCTGACAGAAGGACCAGGGAACTGTGCAGGGACTCTTCATCCCTGCCAGGCTCAGCAGATCATGCTGGGCCTGTTATCCCTTGCCCTCAAGGACAAAGGGACTTTGTAGTGGGCAGTCTTATGACCTGTTTCCATCCGTGGGGCTCTCAGCTGACCCGAAATGGGATTTACCCAAATCTGCAGTACTCTGATGTGGATTCCTGGCTGGGTCTGCTGTGGGTGCCTGTGTGTGGTGCCTGTGGGCATCCGTATGGGTTGGGGGAAAGTCGTGCTGCATGCTACTGTGCACCCCATTGGTGCTCCCAGATGGACTCTGAGCTGTCCTGGCCCATTCCAGGCCCTTTCTCAGCTTTGTTCCAGCATGTTTCACAGACTGCACTCTGTTCTTGTGCTTCTTTCCATACAGAATCCTTTCTGCTTTTTCTCAGTAGAAGCCCAAGCAATTTCTCCAGGACTTTCTATCTCTGCCTCGCTTGATCTGAGCAACTATTCCTGACCTCTGTAAAATAGGATTGTCCACAGAATGTATAAAGTATAATATTTAACTTAAGTATTTCATTCTTTATAGGGACTTGCCAGCAGTGACTTTCCACACCTGTCTCTTCCAACAAACCTTACACATTTGTCTACAGGGAAGGTTCCTGGTGTGATGCAGCAGCAGTCACTTTTCAGGAAACCTGATCAGAAGAAATTTCCAGAGCCACTGCTGTAAGAAGAAATGGTTTATTTGGCTGAGTTTTATCCAGAGAGACAGCAAAACTCCTGACCCTGGAAGAAAAGACCCCAAAATCTTCAGACCCTGTGATGCCACCTCCCACCCTGGCACTGGGCTAGTCATGCTAAGCTGCCTCCATCCTAATTAAAATCTTTAGTCTGAAGTAGTTGTTAGGTCTCCTGCTGTACTCCATGGAAGGAAGTCAACACCTTCAGAAGGTGAATCATTTTAACAGCCTATCTGGAAAGAATGTCCTCAGGCCAGCAAGAGGATGGAGATAACCATGTAGTTGATTAGAGGGGTGGAGCAGCTCTCCTACATGGAAAGGCTGAGAGAATTGGGATTGTTCAGCCTGGAAAAGAGAAGGCTTTGGGGTAACCTAATTGCAGCCTTTCAGTACCTGAAGTTCAAGAAAGATGGAGAGGAACTATTTAGAAGGACAGGGGGAATGGCTTCAAACTGAAAGAGAGAGTAGGTTTAGGTTAGATTTTAGGAGAAATTCTTTACTGTGAGGTTGTGAGGCACTGGCACAGGTTGCCCAGAGCAGCTGTGAATGACCCATTCCTGGAAGTGTTCAAGGCCAGGTCAGATGGGGCCCTGAGCAACCTGCTTTGATGGAAGACATCCTTGTCCATGGCAGGGGGCTGGAACTAGATGATCTTTAAGATCCCCTCCAACCTAAACCATTCTATATTTTTTGTGTTTGCATGTCCAGCTTTCAAGCAACTGAATCCAGATGAGCTGAACCTCACCCTTAGTTTGTTTTGTACTTTCACCTTGTTGGGTTTGCCCCTTCACATGTCAATGCCCCCATTTCTATAGTGGAGAAAGATTAATGCATCCATGGCCAGCCATTCTGTGTGTGCCCAGTGGACTCAATTTGCTGGCAAATTCACATTTCTTAATAAATAACCCCAAACCAGCATGACATCAGTCACATGAAGTGACACAACCAGGTGAAAAAGACTCCAGTGGTAAATGGGAAGAATGAGGAGCACACAGCAAGACTGCAATGAAGACCATGGAGGTGGAAGGAGAGGTGGCAGGGACAAAGCACATGCAGCTAGTTCACAAACTCTGGTTGAGGTTCATCCCACCTCAGCTGAGGAAAACAGACCAAGAAGGTTAAATAGACTCCCTTTCTTTTGTCTGCAGCCCAGCTGTTGAGCCTGATCCTGTTTGCTCCCTTGCTCCCACACAAAAAAACCTCTGGGTGTACATGGATCTTGCACAGTACCCCATCTTTCTGTGTGTGTCAGAGATTCACTGTAACAAATGGCAGACAAGCACAATCTACTCACCAGGAATCACCTCAGTGTCTCAGGAAAAGTTGTTATTTCCACTCTAATTTTTCATATTAAAAGGTTGTGGACTTAAGTATTTCTCTTGAGCATTTTTCTGTTCCCACACATGCCAGTCCAAGTGGAGCTATCAGTGAGCTATCAGTGGTGTCTCACCTGGGCAGGCTGGCTGGACAAGAGTCTCCCCACAGATTTCAGGGGGATGCTGGTCTTTCCATCTCCTCTGCTGGGGTCTCACAACCAGTCTATGGCACCAGGAAAGAAAATGCAGGGATCAGCAGCATGCCAGAGAGAACAGCAGTTTCCCCTGCCCCTCACAAAGCACAGGCTCCGTAGCACCTTGGGAACATTTCATAGGAAGGCAGAGCACCCATGAGCAGTGGAAAGCAGCAGCCTGCCATTCGTGCAGATGCAGCAGTATGTGCCAGTGCAGGGGCAGTAAAGCCAGCTGTGAGCAGCACAGAAGAAAAGCACCGTAAAAAACATGGTAGGAGAAGCACAACGATGAGAGTACAGTATTTTCACTTTCCATCTGTTGATGTCTGCCTAGCGGTAAAGAGAAGGAGAAGTGAGAAAATGATGCTTCTAAAGTTTTATTTCATGTCTTATCTGCTATTTACTGTGTTACATAAAGGCCCAGTCTAGAGCTACTTCAAGGATCAGATGCTTAATACAGAGATGTGTGGAAGGGCTTCAGGTTTAGCACCTGTTTTCTTCACTTGGCTGCCCTGGTCCTCTGGACAAAAGCAAGTCTTGGGAAATGACTGCCAAAGCTTTGCCCATGACCAAAACACAGTGGAGGACTGGCAGGAGGACGAGTAACCGACAGGAGCTGATAACAAGTTGCCTTTGCTAATTACTGTTTTTAAAGTCCAAAGTCACTGGAAAAAATGAGTTAAGTTAGATTTCACACACTAACGACAAGAAGAAAGTGCACTGGAATGTCTGAGTCACCGCTGTGAGCACTCCTAATTACACAGAGATACAGCTTTCATACACTGTATTACATATTACAAATGTGTGCAGAGGCTTGGAGCAGCCTGCTGTCTGTCATTGTGCCTGCTGTTTACCAGATCTGAGGCTGGGTGAGATGACCCAGTGGGCTGCAGTTAGAGGGGTGGGTTTTTTGAAGGTGATTTTATTTGTTTTACACAAAATTGGGGCCAAGTCTGAAACCAGCAAACTGAAATAGCAAGTTTAACAATTTTCTTGCAAATGTGGGAGCTGGGTTTTTACCCAAGCCCACACTCACGTGCAATGTGCCCTTCACCCTGTGTCTGCACAGCGCCTGGCTCAAAACCTGCCACGGTGCTGGGTCTCTTGGGAGTGACTCTAACACATACAAGGTTTGCTCTGTGTATGTGCCAGCCCTTGCTGGCAACCTAAGGAGCATTTGGAAACCAACTCTGGTCCAAACTTCACCGTCCAAATCGAGACGATTGCACAGGGCTGGTCCCTGCTGGTGGTGAGCCCTCGGTGAGGGGCAGTGGTCCTGGGGAGGTTTGTCCCGTGTCCTGGTGCATCTGGGTGGAGCAAGGCCAGAGGTACTTCTGCCTCTGCTAGAGGATGCTGCTCTGGGAGCTCCTGGACCAAATCTGTCAGATTTGGTCCTGGTTAGGAGCCTCAGGCACCCAAAAGCACCTCAGAAGGCAGAGGGGTACCTATGCACAGACTCACACTTTCCTCCTTGGTCTTTACGTGGGCTGCCCAGGTAATCCCAGGGCAGCCAGCATGTGGGCCCTGCCAGGAGATAAATTTCCTCTGGGGCACATGGACCATGATCTGCAGAGCCAACACCAGTCTGCCCTGCGAGGTGTAAAGATGTCCTTTCACTGAGGGTCCTCCTGGGATGCTGGTCCCAAGGCTGTGGGCAGAGATCAATTGCAGAGGCAGTGCCAGCCCCCAAAACTGATAGTACTGATCGTACTTTTCCTGGATTACCTTGGCACTCGTGTGACCAAGCTTTCCCAACAAAGCAGGCAAGCAATTAAAGAGCTGAGGCCTCATTAAAAAAACTAACCACACCACATGGCTTGTGACAGGTAGCTGGTGTCTCCAGCACAATTGCCTGATAAGCGTAAGGCTTTGGAAAAATCCAGCATGGAAGGGGTTAGGACCTCAGTTGCGTAATTCCTTTAATAAGTTGTTTTGTCATAAACCATATGATAAACAGGCAGGAACAGGGGCAGGAGGATGGGAAGGAGGAGGAGGAGGGTGAAGAGGATGGAAGGCTCCTCATAGCCCCCGCAGGCTGGGGAGGCTGTAGGTCGTTAACTGCTGGTGACTAATGTTGTTATCTATTTTTTTACCCCTTTGAAGTGGTAATGTTTCATCTGTGGTTTGGCCTCTTTATCCTTTTGTTCATAACAAGCCTTGTTTGCCTTTTCCTTCTTATGCCCCATTGTTCCCCTCCCCTGAGATGGGAGGGATGGGTGGGGGAAGCTCACCGGCTCCCTGAGGGTGAGGATGTTCAGCCCCGCACAGCAGACTGGAGATGAGGGGGAAAAAAAAGGGCAATTTATGAGTTTTGGACCCGAGGTTTGTATCCTCTCCAGAAGAGCTTGAACCCTGTGCAGCAAGAACCTCAACCCATCCAGCTTCACTGCCACCAACACTTCCCCAGCCGAGCAGCAGATCAGAGAGAGGACACCATTGCACTGCAATGAGGGTTTTTAAAAAAATTTAACTGTGAAAATAACTCCTGTTGGCTTTCTGCTAGCCCAGATTCCCAGGAAACACCGTTATGGGGACCCTGTGCCTCCCCACTCCTGGGGCAGGGCAGCTGATGACCAGAGCCAGCTAATTGCTGCAGGAAGCTGAAGATGCATGCAACTGTGTGGTGGCCAAGGCTCTCTGAATGTGTTAGGCAAGCTGGTGTCCCAGGCTGCTTGGTTTAGTTCCCCTGGGCCTGGCTTTCCACTGCACCAGGGTTTTTTTTAGCACATCTATTGTATTTTCCATCCTATGCTGGGGATGGTGCCTGCTTATCAATGTCACCATTACCCCAAGAGGGAGAGATGCCCTGTGGCACGATGCACCAGCAGGAGGGCTGGAGGTGCCTTGCCTGCTTTCCAGCAAAGTCCTGGGAGAGCAAAAGGGGCTGGGCAGCTTTGCTGGGCAGCAATTGGGTGTGCTGGGATGTGCCCCTGCATGTTGGAGCACCTCAGCCTCTGGTGTTTGCACACACGTGGCTGTGGATGTTCAGCTCCCTGTGAGACCAGGTTTTCCTGGTGGTGGCAGCGCTGGGAGGGTGTGCGAGCACACGTGTGGGGTCACTGGGTCTTCCTCCTGCTCCCCAGGGTGTGCCACAGTAAGGCAGGTCTGGCTTGTTTTGGGGAAAAATTCTAACTGGCTTGAATGGCATAAGAAATGGCCTGAAACAGAGCTGAGACACACTAAAGCACGAAAAATATAATAGGAGCTTTCTGGTAGTGGCAGCCTGGGGTGTTTCATGGTGGCAGGTCAGTGTCACAAGATGGGCAAGGGGAAGGGGGACCTCTCCCAGTTCATGCCTACGTTTTCCCTTTTGGAAAGGTGTTGTTTTTATATTTGACATCCAAACGCTTTTCTCCCAGCTGCTAAGTGAAGCTGTGAGTGTTTTACTCCTCTTTTTGAAGGGGTCAGGGAGGGGGATGAAATGTGAGCCTGGATACAAAGGTGCAAATTCAGCATCACAGACTACACTGAAGGAGCCACAACTCTTCCTGCTTCTGGAGGGATAATTAATCCCCTGAGGTGGCTGCTGGCTGCTGTTTTGGGGAACCAGTTTGCAAGTCAGGGACTAGAGCATTAAGGAGCCGCTCTTAGAGGCAGCTGAGGGTGCAGAAAGGGAGGAATATTTAACTTAAACAAGAATTTTAAGCTTGGGGCCAGAGAGGCTGTGCCTGTGAGAATGGAATGGAGTGGGATCTAATTTTTAAATAAGTGCCACCTCACCTCTGCCTCATGCCAGCCTCCCCCACCCCCTCCCCAGTAACAAGCTCTTTACCACGATNAAGAAAAGAATAAAAAGAGAACAGGGAAATTCTTGAGATTCTTTCCGATGGAAAAAATGTCTCCACTTATCACTCAGTGTCAACAGCAGCAGACACCTGTGCTTAAACACCCAACAACAGGGACAAGCCAAAAGGTAACCTAAAGCCTCTGCTTCTACCTCCCCACGGGCACGCAAGCAGGAGGATGGATTTGGACACGTCTCCATCATCCCGGTGGGGCTGTGGCCAGTGACTACAAAGCTGTGCGAAGGCAGGCTTTGAGGTGGCAAAGCTGGCAGCATCCCGCGGCCAGGAAATGCCTGCAGCCCGGCTGCTGGAGCCAGACGTTATCACGCGGCCCTTAATGAGACTGTCAGCTACTTATCCCTCCCTCCTCCCCATCCTCCCTCCGGCTCTTGCCTCATCACGAGCTGTGGCACTCACTGCTTGCCCATCCGGCCAGCCTGAGCGGGAAGCTCAGGGAGGGGCTCGGTGGCCGTGGAACAGAGAGGTGGGCACGGGGAAACCTGGCACGCTGCTGTGGAGTGACAGGGTTATTGGCTCTCGTGGTGCCACAGCAGGGCACACCTGAGCCGTGTGCCGCCCATTTTCACCTGCTGGGAATGCCAGGCCCTTCAGGTGCTGCTGCTTTTGGGGATTTCTTGGTCAACCCATCAAAGCACCTGCTCTTTCCACGGCCTCGTCCATCACTCTCACTGATAACCAGCACCCAGGCTTTCCCCCACTCCCTTCCTGCCTTTCTTCAAGTTCTTGTCCATGGAAAATATCACTGTTTTGAGGAAGAGGATGTCCAAGCATTACAGCAGCCTTGTGTTTTTTGGGTCCTGTGCAATGCCAAGCCATTGGCAGGAAGACACTACAACCTGACAGTCTGGTCAGGGGATCACCTGCTTCCCATCCCTCAGTCCTTGCTCATTTCCTGTGTGATGTTGAGCAAGCCGCTAATTTTCCACATTAATTTCTTAATGCTAGCATTTCAGCTTGATTCCTACCTGTGAAGAATAGAAGTAATGATAATAATATTAATAATGATAATAATAATGATAGTAATAATAACAACAATATTAATAATGATATTAATACTACTAATAATGAAGGCCATTCAGAGAATGCGCAGAAACTCCCTGAATGTGAAGACAGAGAGATGGTCAATGATTAGTGAATGTATAATCATAGAATGGTTTGGGTCAGAAAAGACCTTTAAAGGTCTTTAAAAAAAATCTGTCCAACCCCACTGCAATGAACCTACATCATCAGACATCACTGCACGTCTCCATCATGTTTCTTTCCTTATTTCTGTTGCTGCTGCATTCTTCCTGGCTTGGTCAGTGATGATGCTATTGAGATGTTTTCTAAATAGAGAAAATTATCTCACACAGTCAATAGGATTTAATTTGTCCTGCTAGAAAGATACATCTTGGTTAAGGTCCATGTATCCCACAGCCTCTGAGCCAGGAAATTTGGCTCAGACCTGCCTCTGACCTAGTACATCTTGGCTGATGTTGTTAGCTGAAGTGCTTGGATTTGGTGTGCGATTGCTCTCAGCACCTTTAACAGCAATGCAGATGTGCCAGGGGGATGCCTAAACCTCACCTTTCCCAGTGCAGGTTTGACTGTTTAATCCCCTTTTTATTTTTTTTCCCCTAATAGAGATCAAAACAGTGAGAGTTTACTGGCATTGCTCTATCAACTGGAAAAGTGACTTTTTCTCCTGTTATCCAGCGTTTTCCCCCAAAACAACCACCAAGCAGCATCCGCTAAGCGCTGCATAATTCAGCATCATTTGGTGCCTATAATTCTACAATTACTCTTCAAGGCTCATTTGCTTCAAGGTCTTCAGGCTGTAAAGTTATGGGAGTGTGGTTAGTTGATTTTCAGGAATGTCTACTCTCTGGCAGGGGCTGGAGAAGGAAAGAACCGAAAAGAAATGAATGCAAATTCAATGACATAGCAGGAACTTCAGAGACATTTCAACACAGCAATACCCACAGGCAAAGGAATTGTAATTGTGGAGGGGAAATACAGCCTCAGCCAGCTCCTATGATTTTATCAGGAGTCTGGTAATTTCCAGAGTGTCCTTAAAAGCCCAGCTGCTAGAGTCATCTCATTGTTAGGGAGTCTCAGCTTCCTTTTAAAAGAAAAAGAGCATTTCCAGTCCTTTTTTTTTTTTTTTTTCCAGAGAAAATCTTTAGAAAGTTAAGTAAGCTGAAGGTTCAGACATGGAAGGAAAAGAGAACTCAGGTCATACCAAAACTAAATTGAACATTAATGCAAAGATCCATGATCAAAGCCATGCTTATTCAGTGGGGTTTTTTGTTTTTGGAAAAACTCAGTGCCAAAACAAAACCTGTCACCATTTTTATCTGAACATCTGATTTGCAATCACTTGTGCTTGGCTGTCCCAGCCTTCTGTCCTTGCTCGGAAAAGCCTTTGGCAGCTCCAGGGTGGGGCAGAAGGAGATGTCAAGTCTCTACCCTTGCTCTTTTTCTTTCTCCTCTCCTCATTTTCAGCTGTGACCTGCAGTTTTCCAGCTCTTGGGGCTCTAGAAGGGTTTGCAGGGCAGCTGGGTCCTTAATGGGATGAGTCCTGAGGAGTGCAGGCTCCAGGACCAGTTGAAGTCTCCATGTGGACATGGTGGAGAGGGAAGGAAGGGAGGGAGAAAGGCAGCTGAGCATAGGGCAAGGGGAGGAGAGGAGTTTGCTTTGACCAGAGGACATCCATCCCCTTCCCCCTTCCAGGGAGGGTTGTTATACACACCTGAGGTGGGAGGGATTCCCAGACAGAAAGAAAAAAAAGACTCTTTGCTTTTTTAAGCAATGCATCTTTCCCTCAGAAAATGGCTTTTTGGTAGAGGCCATGAGCTTTTACATCACCTGTCAGTAGTATCGTAAGTCTGTCCCCTCCTTCCTCAGAGCGGTCACTTGAGCAAGGCTGGAGATAAATACAGTCAGAGATGGGAAAACTCAATGTTTTTAGAAGCTTCACTTTGTACTGGATTGACATCCAGAGATTTCAGCACTTATTTTGGGTGTGTTTGGACTCAACTGGGCCTCCTGCCTCCTGGAGGCAAAAGATGAGCTCTGTCACATCATGTGTCCTGATTTCAGCAGGCCCGTGGCAATGCAAGCACAGTGCCAATGGGCAATTCCAGCCCTCTGGAACAGCCCAGTGGCTACCCAGGACACTTCCCCAGCTGGTGACTCCAATCCTCTCCCAGGGAGCTGTCAGCTCTCACAGAGGAGGTGCATGCACGGTGCGCTCTCCACAGCCTTGCTGTTGGTCCAACATCCAAATCCCAAACTTCCAGAATGGGTTTTGGGATTTTTTTGTGTGAGTTCTGCAGGACATTTCTGGAGGTGCAGCTACTGTGATGTGATGAACTGTTCTGTGTGAAAAGCATGTGGAGCAGTCTGAGCCCTTTCCTGCAGTGCCTTTGTGCCAGCAGTGAGGGCTGCGTGGGAAGGACTCCTGCACACTCAGTGCAGCACTGAGCTCTGATCCCCCTTGCTCTTCATATTCCCATGACTGTCTCACTGCCTGTGCGATTCTGCCAAAGGTTTGGGTTCATAATGCTGCCAAAATGTCTTGCTTAAACCTAAGAGTGAAAATATTTCTGTTTCTGAAAGGTCCCACGTTGCTGCTGACAAGGAGTGAACTCTTTCTTCCCATAGACAAAACCCTAAATGTCTGTTCTGGCTCTAGCAGACATTAACTTCAGCCTAAGGAAAACAGCAACAAATCAGGAAAGCCAAGTTTCCTGCAGAAAGCCCAGTGTTTGGCCAGCCGGTAACTGAGTGCTAATTCCAGGAATAAAACAGCTGCTATCCTTGCACACAGGCAGTTGTCTTGGAATTTAAAGAGGAAATAAAATGGGGAAGGGAAACAACAACAAAAAATTCTTCAAACATCATCTATAAAACCATGCCAAAAGTAGAGAGCAGCAGAAGTTCTCTTTCAGCAAATTGCTTGATACTGCAAATACTGCAGGTGAAATTCTGGGTCCTCTGAAGCTGACTGTCAGAATTGGAGGCTGGCTCTTTCTCACAGACCAGGCTGTGCATGTGTACCTCATTTTGCCTAAAATCTGTTTTGCCTAAAATCAGATTGCAAAATTTGCCTTTTGCAATCTGTTTTCATGCTGTTCATGGGAAATGCTGAGTCTCAGTCGGTGGAAAAACAAAGACTGAGATGCAGCCTACATCAAGTCAATGTGGTCCTACCAGAACAGGTTCAGAGAGGCTTCAACATCTAGGAAAAAAATAGTGACCAAACAATTTTCACTGCTGATTGAGTTGAAACAGAGAGTTTTACCATGGTGGGAGCTTGCACAACCCTCCATGACTTTATCATCTTTGTGCTGTGTCCTCTTTATTGCATTCATTCTTGTGCAGCACTAGAAAGTGCAAGTCTCTCCTAGCACAGGTGAAACAAATAATCAGAGATATTTACTGAAGTCTCTTAATCTGGCTGTAAAAGGCCTATAAAAGGCCTTTGTCTTCAGCTGTGGCTTACTACTGATGCAGGATCTTTTTCTGGTGCACCTCTCTTGTCTCTGCCCCTTCCTCCTGTCAAGAGCAAAATGGCTTCCTCTGTATTTAGTAGAGGTGCTGTGCAACACTGAAGAGCAACATCCTGAGGTAAGTCTCAAAATAGCTTTTATTCATGCTGTGCTGCTTCTTACTGAGGGCTTCTGTGTGCACAGGAGCTATTTCTAGTTTCCATTTGCCACATCTGCTTCACCCTCCTGTCTTGTATTCCCCTTTACTCCCCAAATTCCCTTTGTGAGACTCCCATTTTCCTCTCTCTCCCTATTCTGCTTTGCTGTCCATCCCCCCTGCCATGCGTGGCCTGGGGAGGGTGGGCTGGCAGGGTTTGCTGCCGCTTCCTGGGGCACCTCAGGGCCCTGCTGATGTCCCCTCCTTTTGTGGGAGGCTCCTCTCCTTGCCCCTGCACAAGGGCACCGGGCCTCTCTGTGGCGTGACATTGATCTGTGTGCATTAGAAAACAGAATGGCTCCGGAGGAGGGATGGCTTTGGACCAGCTGAGAAGCTGACATCACTCAAAAGCCTTTAAAGCTTCTGTCGTTGGGTCTACAAAGACTTTGGAGTGTGTTTATAGATGCAATCTTATAGATTGCCAGAGGGGAAAAATATTCCCCTGTCCTTTTTGCCTTCTCCATTATCAGAAGACACCTGGGGAAGGAAAAGCTGTGCTGCCAGCATCTGACTGCCCTCTCTGTGCTGCTCTGTGGCAGGAGGGGGGTAGTCAGCGACATCACTGTTCTGCTTGCTTTGCCTCCCTGCAAAGTGCCACTGCTGGCAGGGAGCCACGGCTGGGGCAGCCTGCTGAGGTGCTTTTCTCTCTCTTCCTTTCTCCCCCTCTGTCCCCAGCAGCCTCTTGCCTTCATGGGAACAATGGGATGATGTGACTGGAGCCTTATAAATACGAACTCGCCTTTGAGGCTGTCGCACCAAACAGGAAGCACAGACAGCCCCAGAATAAAAATTCAGTCCTTGCTCTGCTCCTGGGCAGAGGCTGCTCCCAGGGAATGCTGCCTGCAGCACCCCTCCTCGTGTGGCCAAGCTGCTCTGCCCCACACTGTGTTCCCCAGGCCTGGTGCTTTGACAGCACTGTGGTCACCAGGTGGTCATCCCCTACCTGCAATTGGCAGGCAGGTAGATTTTGGGATGTGCTCTGCCCTAGCAAGTGATGTTTCCTGGAAGGATGGAGATATGTCGGGAGAGTGGCAGGAGCCTTGGGAACAAGGAGGTGACCCTGGTTTTGAGGTCAGATCTCAGGGGAGGCTGTGCCGTGCCTGCCCCTGTTACCCCGGCTCTGAGGTAGGTTGCTTGTTGCCAGAATTGCAAATATCCCCTTGACCTGTTAATAACTCACCCTCTCCAAACTCATTTTCCCTTTTGCACCAAACAGTGGGGCTTTAGCACATGAACTTGCAGTTGCTACTGGGGTGTTGTTCCCTCTCTAATACATTTGCTGGGACATCTGTTGAAATCAATAGACCATTAGGAAATACCCTGTAAGGGTGTTGATCCAAGTGGGGATGCACACCAGGTGGAGAGTTTGGATGTGTCAGCCAGACTGCAGGACCTCTACTAAAGCAAAACTTTCACGCCTGCTTGCTCTGAACTACCCTGAGCATCCCGAGTAATCCCCTTGCTCCCTCTGCTCCTCCTTCATACCTGGTGTGTTTTCAGCTCCTGAGAGTGGGCATGCAGCATTTCAATGAGGCTCCAGTCACTGAGACCTGCTGCTCCCTCTCCTGCAGCCCAGAATCATGTGACAGTGCTGGATTTTGGATGTCAGGTTAATTTCTGCTGGGCACGTGCTGCTCCATGGTCATGTGGGTCATTGGTGCTGAGCAGGCACAGAATCACATGGTGTTGAGGACAGCCATCGCCTTCCCATGAAAATCCTGTTGTCCCCCAGGCTGGGATTGGCTTCCTGTATGAATGAGGATCACTGAACTATACCTCTTAGACTGAGCTATTTGCAGCAAGTGTCATCTTCCAGTCTTTGTGCTGTAATAAATATCTTTATGCTGGAAGTGAAGTACCTGCAGCACTGGCCTCTGGTATAAAGACAGGAACCATGTTGGCCAGAGCTAAATCTTTGGTGTTTACTTTATTAGAAAGTGTTTGGGCTGGGAAGGGTCTCAGTAGAGATGCTTAGGAAAGACAATTGCAAGAGAGGTGTTCCAGTGTGTGTGGATGAGTTTCCCCCCTTGCTGAAGAAGGATGCAGTGATGTCTTCCTGAAGGATATGGGTTGACTTCCTAGCTCAGGGACCCATCAAACCTCAAAGTTTTCCTCAAGACTGATGCACCTCCAGGTTCGGGGTGTGTGAATGGACTCTGGAGTTGTAGTCATGTCCTTACCTGACAGCATGGCATGTCATGCCTCTACCCAAACTGAGACTCTCCATCAGTGTCTGAATTGCTTTAGGCTTTACCAGGTTGGGGGAAGAGGTCAGAGAGCTGGGGACAGGCAAAGCTGTTTCTCCCTTTGTGCTATTGACGTGTTTTAGCACATTATTAGCTGGTATTTCCCAGAGTTTGTCCTAAGCAGCTAAATGTAAGTAAAAATGGGAAATTTCACATGGAGGAAGAAACTAGTTTTGGTAAGCACCAGCCTGGCATCTTGGATGCTTCTAGGCAGCCCTTTGAAGACCCATTTTTAGGGGCTTTCACTGACAATGGGGACATACCGACCTAAGTTGGTTACAGCAGACAAAACTTTGCTTTACTTCCCTGACCATCCTCTGTGCTTCTGTCTCATTTCCATGGCTATTATTTAACGTCAGCCTTGCCCTCTCCAAAAAGTGCAGTAGTGATGATAATGTGCTGCTTTCATCTGCAAATCGTGCTGGTATCTCTTAGTGGAAGCACCTAAAAGACGCTGCTGTGCTGCTGTTAGGGAAAGGATGTCAGGCCACTCCCCAAATCCTCTGTTCAGTTTTTGGGCCCCTCACCCCAAGAAAGACATTGAGGTGCTGGAGTGTGTCCAGGTAAAAAGCAATAGGACAGGAGGAAATGATCTTAGGTTGCATCAGAGGAAGATGAGATGGGATATTAGGGAAAATTTCTCCACCGAAAGGGTTGTCAAGCCCTGTGCAGGCTGCCCAGGAAAATGGTCAGTCACCATCCCTGGAGGCATTTAAAAGATATGTAGATGTGGCACTTAGGGACATGGCTTAGTGGTGGGCTTGGCAGTGCTGGGTTAATGGTTGGGCTGGATCATTTTAAAGGTCTTTTCTAACCTAAATGATTTTATGATTTTCTACCCTCAGGACCTGCCAGGCTTCCCTTGCATGCGTAGGTAGTCAGGAGGGCCATGAAGCTTGCAAAGTTTCAAGACAGGAACAGGATTTTCTGACACTTCCAATAACCACCTCTGATCATGATTTTAACTGGGGGAGAAGGGGTTGAATTTGCAACTTGTGACAGTTGCAAATTCGGCTTTAGCAAGCGGTTTGTACGATAGTGACCCTCTGGGAAATAGGCTGAGATAAAAGAACACATCACTGCATCTTCCTATGGCTATGTCTGAAGTGCCCAAGTTACAACACTCCTTATTCTCAGCTTCATGCCCCAGTGCTACTGATAATTCATGTTTTCAGTTTCTATCATGCACGAGGTTAAACATGACATCTCCTGAAATGCTGAGTGTCTTCTTCCCTGCACCTCAAGGTGATAAACTAGGGGCAGATATGCTGAGAAGGAAATAAATTAAAAAAAAAAAATGAAGATCAGGAAATGTATTTTCACACTCTGTTTGTAAGCTGAGAGTGAAGGAGAAAAAGAGCAGGCACTGAATTTCTGTGTGGCAGCTGGGAACTGCATGGCTCAGGAGGCTGGGTAATGGGCTATGAAAGTCCTTCACTTCTGGGTTCACAGTGCTCATCCAGGCCAGCAGTGGGGGAATATTGTTGCTCTGGCAGAGCTACTCAGTGATTTCTATCAAATTAAAAGGACTTGATTCCTCTCTGAGAAGACCTATTCCTGCTGCAGCAAGTGCTTAGGGAACCAAGAGCTGGTTTTGGCAAGACTGTTGTTACCTGTTGGAAATCACCAGGCTGCAATTAGACCAGCTGATACAGGTGTGCACTTGTGATCTGGGCACACAAATCTTATCATCTGCTTGGTGCCAGGTGAGAAAATGTGTGTGCTCAACTCAAAAGTACTGAAGAGATGGGCTGGATATCAAAAAGCAGTAGCTGGCTGGACTGGCAAGACAAGAAGTGAATGAGAGTGCATTCCCATGGGCAGATCAATCCTTGGTGGTGGTAGCTGGGAGCCTGGAGAACCATCCAGGATTACAACCAACTCCTTGACTGTGCCTTCCTGGGAAAAGGGTGGCTTCACATGTAGGTGCAAACCATTACACACTTGTTATTAATACCATATCAAAATGTGGCTGTGTCAGACCCTGGAGAAATTTGCATTCAAGATTAGAGAATTTCTGGCTGAAGGACCAGTCGTATGAAATTCAGGAAGGGAGAAGTATAAAAAGCACTTGCTATTCAGAAGAGGGGTGGGGAGGGTGGCATATGCTTTTGTTGATTTTGCAGGCGTCAACAGTGATAAAGTGTAAACTTCCCAAGTCAGGCTGCACGCGGCTGGAGGTGGTGGAAATGCTAAAAGATTGGTGCAAGCTGTGACTGCCTCAGCGGCTCTGGGCAAGGAGTGAAATAATTGGCTTGACCTCGGGATACGTGTCAGACAGGTCGTGCTTGAACACTGGTTTGTTTCAAAAAGACTTCAGAAAAAAATGTTCAAAACAACCACTGATGGAAAATCTACAGGAGGGAGCTTTGGAGCCCTCAGAAGATGGGAGAGCAGTTAACTGTGTGCCTCACTGATGAGATTGGACTAAAGAGAGCTTTTGCAGCAAGACTGATGAAAACTTTTGGGGGAAAAAGGTTCATGAGGAAGAAGGAATATCCCTGGATTTCCTGTGCAGATCCTGAGAGACTGCAATGCTTTACCCATCCTATGTGTTTTAGGCACCTTAACAAGGAACTTTAGGCATTGCCTCAAAATCTGGTGCAGGCAGCAGTCTCATCTCTGATGCTGGGGTTGGGAGGGCTGTGAACCGATGTCATGGGCTGAAATCCTTCTGTCAGCGATCAGAGGGAGGGTTGGGGCCCTTAACATCTGATGCCAGCTCCCCAGAGCTGCTTGGGGCTTTCTGAGCCTATGCATCGCATTATTGCAGTGACCTTTCTCGCATTGCTTTGGGCTCGGTGTCTGCACAGTCTCCCCGTGTCTGTATTGAAAATCGGATTGCTTTTTTCCTTTCTACCTCAAGAGGCAAATTGAAATCCATAGAGCAGGATTTAAGCCGTTAAGGCATTCCTATTAATTAGTCTCCTGAAAGTAGAAAAGGCAGAGAAGTAAGATGCAAAGCCCCTTATCTCTGGGGCGGGCTGTGCTGAGTCGTTGGGGGCTTTTCTGTTTGTACTGTTTCTGAGGTAAGTATGCTCACTAATATCCCGTGGGGGAGAGCAGGGCTCAGCAAACAAAGCCCTGTGAAAAGGGAGAGCCAGAAATAGAAAGGCTGTGAATATAGAAGCCCCAGGCAGTGTCTTCCTCCGCCTGGAAGAAGCTTTCCTTATTAGAAAAGCCACCCTCTGACTGGATCTCTGATGGCTGCAAGCAGTCAGGGGAAAACAAGGCCTTCAAGAGGCAATTTGGGTGGTTTTGTTTTTTTTGTTTTTTTTTTTTTTTTTTGAGCCACAGTAAAGACATATCAATAAAAGAAGAAGCAGGAGGGAAGGCGGAAGAGGAAGAGAGGAAACAAAGGGAAGTTGTAGCCAGACCTTTCACTGTCTGAAATCAATCTCTGTGTTAACCTTTTAACAATGCTTTGAGCATCCTCAGGTCCTGAAAATCTGCTAATTAATCCATGAGCTTGTGTGAAGGTGAAAACTTGGCACAGGCCAAATATGGACCATGTTTTGCTGAAGAAATGCTCTGCTTGTGGTTGATTCAGTGGTTCAGAGAAGTATTGGGACCAAGGAGAAAGTTCCTGGGACATAACTTTGAATGGCTGAAAGGCAGTAAATCACTGGGAAGGAAAGTGATTCCACTGCCAGTGTAAAGGTAACATCTCACATGCCCATGTTAAGGGTGTGGACTTGAAGTGCTCTCTCTCTGGAGAGTGTGACAAGCATTAAAGGGTTAAAAAGGATCACAAGGCAGAGGGACTTCTGTCCTTTACAAAGTGATGCTCATAGTACTTAAGTGGTTCCCACAGAAGACATTCTGTAACATTCCTCTGTTAATCCACATCTTAGGGATTTTTAAAGAAATGCTTCTTATTTGGAGGGAGTAATGGAAATTCACAGAAAACATGTGAAAGCTCAAACTGATTTCCAGGATATTTGCTAGTAACAGGTTTTGATTTTGCAGGTAGCAGTAGTCAGATGCAGCATGAAGGTGCTTTGTAACATCCCAGTACCTTCTCTGTTATTACCCTTCTGATAAATTATGTCTTAAAAGGGTTGTTATTATTATTAAGCAACCATGCTTTTTGTGTCTGTGGCTTCAGAGGACCTGCCCCTCACCAGCTGCCACAACCTCTATTCCCAGGAGAAGGGTTTTCAGGGATCCACCTTGGAACTGCAAGCTCCAAACAGAACTTTTCTGCTTCCCCGGTCCCCTTCTCAACCCCTGTGGCCCTGCTGTGTCTGACACAGAAGCTGTGCTGGTGTCTTTTTGTGGACACCTCCAATGGGGAATATTGCATGTGAGGAGGAGCAGGTGTGGGGCAAACAACCCTAGCAGAAAGAAATCCTGCAGAAAGCTCCGAGGAGATGTTCCTTGTGGGCAAGTGGCTCGCTCCATTTGATCCACTGATGTTACCTTTCTTGTTGATGATTTGCAACAGAAAGTCACTGGGTAATTAAAGACACGAAATAAGGGACATGTGAAAGGCATAGGAACACACACCTGCCTTTTGGGGCGCCACATATGTTGCTAACCTGAATTACTTGCCCCTAAATCATATCAGAAATGTGTATGGCAGCTAAATACAGTCAGAGCTTCTCAGGGTGATGAGGCTGTTGAGGAAGGGTTAAGTAGAAACAATGGGATAAACTGGGCGAGGGGAAATGTAGGTTGAATACCAGGAAAGCATTTCTTCACACTAAGGTCACTTGGGCTGGGAGAGAGGGAAGTGGCAGCTCAGCCAGCTGCCTTCTCCAGGCGCAGGGTGGCTGTGGGGCTGGGGATGCTGGGAGAAGAGGGATCGGGTTCTGCAGAAACGCCGCCTGGCAGCGTTTTCTGCCTCTGAGTGCTCATGAGCGGCTGGAAAGGGGAAATGTCCTAATGCTTCTGTGCCCCCTGAGGGTTTTTTTACTTTGGCCCAGCAGCAGGGATGGGCTTTGAAATAAGTACGAAGGAGAGCCAGGGATTAAGAAAGGAAAAAGGAGTGGTCTTAAAAGAATTCATTGGAAAACTTTACCTGAATAGGCAACAATCATTGCCCAGAAATATTTGCAAAGAGAAGTGTGAAAGGGATGCCTTTGTCCAGAACCAGGCTGATTCGGAATCCCTGACTGTAGCCTGGGGCAAGGCTCAGGCTTGGCACTGCAGTGGTGCTTTTGGCAATTTGGACTGCAACAGTTCCCTGCACCGCTGTCCTGGTCAGGTCAGCACATCCAGAGAGAATCCTGCCTCTGCAGCCAGGTTTTCTGCCGAGCTGGCAGAAAGTGTTGCTCTAAATGGTAACTAGATAGGCTGCACTATGGATGTGTGAAGGTAAACCTGTGTGCAGGTATGAAGGAGTCTGTCTGTCTGAGGAGAACGTAGATTTAGATAGAAAATATGAAGGATAAATATGGAATCATGGAAGTTTTATTTTTTTCCATTTAGCTTTTGAGAATATTCTGCCCTTTGTGCCGAAGACAGTTTACAGTATATGAGTAACAGGAAATGAGGCTCTGAAATAATCCCTTGTTTTTCTGTATTGTACCTTGCTACAAACCCCTCCCCACCACCCACCAAAACAATTAAACAAAACCAAAAACTAAAAAACACTCCACCTTTGGAAAACTGATTTTCCTTTTGTTCCTAAAGATTATGAAGGATATTTTTGGATCGAACTTTTTATTGCCCTTTGAGTGTTGTCTGAGTGGAGATGGATTTTGTGTGTCAAAGCTTGATTCCACCTTCTGAAAGGTTGCTGGCACAGAACAGAGATGGGACATTAAATTAATTCTGCAATAATTCAGCTGCCAGTCAGCCAGTCCAGCTGTGTCCCTCGTGTGTCACCCCAGTTACTAGAAATCCTCTTTCATTCTTCTTAATTTTTAGTTGCTAATTCAGATGTCGTCTGAAGTATCAACTTTTCTTATGATTTCATCTGAAGAAAACACAAAGACTTAAAGAAATTACTTGGGAGAGCCCCTCAAGGTATATTTGTACACCTGGGCAGTGTGAATGAGGCCACTGAACTATTACCATTACCAGGAGAATCGCAACCAAGAAACTTCAGAAAACCATCCAGTTATTTCAGTCCTTCTCTGAAGGCCTCAGAAGAGGAGGCCAGAATGGAAAGGAATTTGTCATGGAATCTGACAATACTGGCTTCTGGTTTCCTTCTGGCCTGGGGACAAAATGTCTGAGTTAGTATTTGAAGGCTACTTTCCTGCATGAAATTGTGTGGTGAAGACATGGTCTCATCCCACTCTGTGGTCCAACTGGCCTTCTTGAACTCAGCTTAAGTAAAGATGTTGCTGCCTGAAAAGGTGTTGGGGGGAGCTCAAGCCTCCTCCCTCTCTGCAGAGTCAGGTGGGAGAAGAACAGGTTGAGGTTGTTCACTCCCAGGATTACTTGAGGCATCACTTCCACACTCTGTGTGGAACACCACTCCTTGGCTGGGCCTTCCCAGGCTCATTGGAACTGTGGTGTCAACACCTGGATGGTCCCAGCTGGTGATGGGGCAGCTGGTGGGTGACACTGACTGCTGGCCATGGGTGACAAGCATGCCTTTTGTTAAACACCTTTCACTGGCACCAAGAAATACCAAGTGGGTACCACTGGCAGGCTGAAATGTGACACTTCCATATGGATATGCTGGCACTGCTGCAAGCCCCCTGCAGAGGTGTGAGCCAGGAACAACAAAACCCATATTAGAAGGGATTGCACTGCCTGGGAAAGCATCAGGGCTAATGCAGGTCTCACATTTTCTGCCACTAATGACCCCAAGGCAATGATATCAGTGGCAAGGCATTGGGTAGAGTCTGCCCAACCTGCCAGACTCTCTCTGCCTCCCCAGTATCTTCTCCAGAACCCACTGTGACTTCAGGCAGGGACTGAAACAAATGATGCAGTTAATGAACAGGAGAAAATTGAGGTGGTGAGAGGCAGGTGTCATCTTAGCTGGTGGCAGAGTGTAGATAAATGATGGTGGGGTGAAACCATCACCACAGTTTGGAGTGCCTCTGGTTGAAGCCAGAGTGGGTCCTGGGGCAGCCACAGGGAGCAGGCAGTGTTTGGCTGGGTGCTGCACTGCCTCATCGTTGCTATGCTTTCTTGCTGGAAACCTTTCCCCTGCCTGAAAGTCCTCTCTGCCTCCCTTGTTTTGCTTCTCCACGTTGCAGTAATTCTGCTTGGGTGAGAATTTGGTTTGCTTCTAGCAGCAGAGGAAATCCAGCAAACACTGTTGGACCTGGGATGAAATATGCTTGTTCTGTAAGGCTGAGTGGGTGGCTGTGAGACACTTGGCTGCCTGGAGATGCTTCAGATGAGTGAACAGGGATAGGAAGGCCCTATCCAAAGAGAACTCAGAGCAGAGATCCAAACTGTACTTGTAAGATGACTGAGTGCAGAAAAGCTGGTTTGATATTGCACAAAGTTTAAAGCTTTGGCTGTGGAAGACCTTTGGAGGGCGAGGGATCCCTAGGAAAGAGAGATGAGCCAAATATCCAACAGGATAGGACATTCTCATGCCCCATGAGACCAGCTAACTGGTGGAAACAATCTCTAGTCCCCTGTCAACTGGAGAAAGCAGCCCACTGCAGCAGGATTACTAGAGACTTTGAGATTTGCAAAGGAATGGCATAATTTTATTTTGTTTCCCTTTCCATTTTAAATCAAAGCTAAGTTATTCCATCCTCCTCAAACCACCAGACTGAAGTTCCAGTCTAGCTTGCACCCACAAAACCACACTGACTTGAGCATGTGTGCTGAATCCAGCCTCTGGCCCTAACCCCCATAGAAGCTGAGACACCTCAGTTCTGGGTTTGGCCAGATCATGTGAATGTACACTCACAGTGCAGCCCTGGAAACTGGGGGAGGAGCTTTTTGTTTGGTTTCTGATATTTACTTTCCCACCAAGCTGGTGCATGAAGAGCCTGGTGCCTGCAGCAGAGTGAGCACAGGCACTCGTTTCCAGAGCCAGCTCTGGCTGGAAGCAGCTCTGAGTTTCCTGCATGGTGTGATGAAGGAGCCCTACTAAAAGCATCCTGTGGCCCTGACAACAGGGAGTTAACCAGAGGAGCCAAGTGGCAGTGGCCTCTCTAGAACATTTTCTGCCACCTTGAAGATCAAAAAGCTGTGATTATTTTTCTGCTTCCCAGTCTAGTAGGTGCTGTTGAGCAAGGAGAGCTGAGGTCAGGCAAAGAATTGTATTCGGGCATCTGGGGAGGTGGTTTGGGGAATCACAGTTTATAACTGATAAAACTGAGACTTGGTTGGCCTGATTTTTTTTTGGAGATATGTAGCACATGTGGCCCCTGTGTGACTGCACTTGTAGCATGGGCATTTGCTGATCCCACTTAGGATCAGGGCCTGGATATGTTGGGCTGGTGGGTGGGTTGGATGCTGGTAACCACCACTTCCATAGGTGGTTATTTTTTCTGCTCACCAAATGCCAGTCAGTGTAAAACCAGCACATGCTGGGAGCCTAAACACATAGGATTCCATCCTGAAAACCTTCCCATGATAGCTCAAAGCATAGAACTAGAGAAGGGAGGAAAACCAACTATTTTCAATTCTGTTCTCTGTTTTGTTTTTTTGGCCTTTGAAGGAGTCTCTGAAACTCTGAGAGCAATGGAGTCAGGACCTTCGGGTGAGCAGTACTCAATGTATTCTCCATGCTCCCATAAGACCTTCAAGAGTCTTTGGGTAACTGGATCAAGGAATCAGAGTTCTTGCACTGCAAGAAGGATGAGCTGACAGGTTTTGATCAAGTACTGGGTTTGATTGGGAGGTTGGGTTAGACTGAAGTGTCCCCTCTGCCACATATAACCACTTCATTTCTGGCCCTTCGTAGTGCAGTGACAAGACTCTGAGTTCAACAGGATGGAAATTCAGCTAAACAGTTTAAAAGTTACTATTTATTTCATGATTCCTTGCAGGAAGTGGCATCACTTGTTGGATCTGAGCTCTATACAAGCTTGTGTCTCTGACTCTGGCAGTGAGAGGTTGGGGACAAGGACAATCACTTTTTTAAACTCCCTAACATGATTGCTATTGTCTTGGCAACTCCAGCGTTTGAGTAATTCTGTTCTTTCTGTCCCTGCTGGTTATCTCTTTGCTGCTGGTGAGATGATTTGATATGCAGCAGGGCCAGTACAGCATTTCAAGCCTCCTTGCCTCTGCCTGCCTTCCTCCCAGTGTGGTGAGCAGAGTCATCACCCTCCCAGACGTCGAATAGGGTGCTTTCAGAACAAGCCCCAATACCTGGAAATATTTGAAGCAGCACACATGAGGTTTGGGTTTTTTTTTAGCTCTGCATTGACATTCCTGTGTTATCGGACCCCCAGAGCTGGTTGCTTTCATAGGAAGGAGAGCTATGAATGGTCCAGGAATGTGATGTTCCACTTAACCTTATCTCTTATCAGCACACATAAGGCTGCTGTGTCTCGTGGAGAGCTTTTCCATTGCTGTTAGCAGCTCGTTTAGTCTCCTAAAGTTGCCTTTCACTTTATATATATCCTGCCTGTTCCCCTCCCTGAAGTACTCATCCTTCTCAAACAGCAGCCACCTCATTTCCTTCGAAATCCCTTCAGCCCTGCCTGCTCCTGCAAGCCCAGGGCAGGTTATTCCAGCTTGCTCTGGGGGCACTCAAGTGATGTCCCTCCCCACCTATTCATTTTGGAAAGAGCCTTCTCTGAGGCAGTGCCAGTGTTGTGCTTCAGGGGATGCTGACGGGCATCCTGGGGGATCCGTGGGGGTCTGGTACAGGGAGCAGTTTCCTGCAGCCAAAAACCAGTGCCAGCTGCACCCCCTTAGCACGGTGGTGGGTGAAATTGTATCTGCAATAAGCAGGTATAAATATATAGGTAGAAAGCTGTCGGGAATGTCTTTCTAAGCCTTGCAAAGGGCGCTCCAAGGGCCAGACTTTGCCTTGAGCATCAGTTGCAGCTCAGTTACCATGGTG
This sequence comes from Phainopepla nitens, assembly GCA_013400175.1. Taxonomy (NCBI): domain Eukaryota; kingdom Metazoa; phylum Chordata; class Aves; order Passeriformes; family Bombycillidae; genus Phainopepla; species Phainopepla nitens. The sequence goes on along the minus strand of VXBQ01008789.1, from coordinate 1,184,611 downwards.
GGCACCACGAGGACATGTGGTGGTGGTGCTTGTAGAACCTGACTCCAGAGGGAGTCTTGTAGAGAGACTGATAAAAACAACCAGGCCATAAAAAAGAGATAAAATAAAAATAAAAAAGCCCTTTGGTATTTATTTAAGAGATAAGCTGACAAAAATGCAGAAGACAATTGTTTACACATGCACACAGACACATACGTCAGGAAGAAAATTCTTTTCCAAAAATAGCTGCCGACTTTTTATTTATAGACTTTTTTTCTCCCCTTTCTTCTGACATGTAGCAGAACATTTACATAAGGGGCAAAGAGATCTGATGATGAATAACTGTTTCTTGAGCAGACCAAAGTCCTCATTAGACCTGCCAGCAGGGACAGATGTCTGGGCCCAGGGATAGCACCAGAATTAGCAAGAATCATTTAACTGTCTGAAATCTTCAACTAAGAGTAGACAACCTCCTAGAAGTTCAGTGGGATTTTTTTCAAAGCATCAAAATTATGGTAGGTCTGATTTATTCAGCTTAAAAAGTTTCATGGGGCACAATAAAAAGTTTAGTTTGTGTCTGAGCTACACCTTATTTATTGTGGCTTCTCCTCCCAGGCCCTTGACCACCTCCTGGCCAGCAAGAAAAGTACAGTGGGAGCCCTTGTTGAGTCTGGAGTGCTGGACTGTGGGCTCAGGAGTGGGAGAAAGCAGAGGAGGAGGAGGAGGAGGTTACAGAGGCGAAGCTTTGCACTTTGCAGTGCAGACAGAACAAGATGCCACCAGCGGGCAGAGGATGACGGGAGCAGGGGCACGGAGAAACACGCTCTTGGGCTTTGTGTGCGTGTATTTTTAGTCTCGCAGAGCACAGACCCAAACTTTGGACTAAAATAGCTATCCACTTACATAACATCCTTGCTTACAGAACTCCCCCCGCTGAAGCCCTGGGAGGCTCCTGGAGCAGGGGGCTGTCGGCCACAGCGCAGCCGTGACTCAGCGCGGACGCACGCCCCGGCGCTGCAAGGCCAGGATTGGCAGCGCTCACCCTGCACAAGGCAGCAGTGGGACAGCAGATGGGAAGCAACATCCCAGCTCCACGGTCCCAAGGGTGAGGCAGGGTGTTGACCAGGGCAGAGAGAGGCAGATGGGACAGTGTCATCGTTTATCCTCTTTTTCTAGGGTCGGGATTAAATGAGCGAGATGGTATGTCTTGTTTGGACTCAGATGTTTATTAGTTCTTATCTATATTATAGTTTCACACACTGTGAGTTCTATAGCACTTCAAGTTAAGAAATTAAAAATGGAGCTGCATCTCTCTCTTTATAAGGCCTTTTAAGGTTTTAAGAAATTAAGACCTTAAAGAAATTAAGAAATGTCACTTAAGTTATTTTTACTTTTAACCCAATAATTAACTACCTGTGGCCCACAATGTGGATATTTTTTATCTAATTACACAATATTACTTAGACCTGTGAAGAAGAAGGACAAACCTCTGCCTTAAAATCTCTATCTTGCTTTATATATATATTATTATATTCTAAAACCTTTAAGTTTTCCACTATGTGATACTGATCAGTTCCATTTAAACCACACATTCATAATCCCACTTCTATCCAATTGTGGATAGAAATTCAATGAAGCCTTCTCTACGGCCTCAGGTCAAGTGCAGTGTTCTCCAGGGGGTCAGTGCCTGTCAGCACAGAAAGTTTAAAATTCCCAGTGGTCAGGGTTCCAACAGGACAGTTCTTCCCCTTTTTTCCTATTTGCCCATGGCAAACGGGCAGGATGAAGAAAGGACAAGGGAAGGGTTTCCATTCTATGGGTTCTTGGTTTTGCTTTGTTTGGGTTTCTTGAACAGTAGGCAGTCCAGATACTGAGCCCTTACTCTCTTGTTGCCTTGCAGTGGGAGTTGTTGGTCTGCCATGGCCCAGTTTTAGTGTCACTGTATCTCTGCCACTGCCCTAACTGACTTCTCAGAAGTGAGATTCCAGCTCAGAAGCTCTGGAGCTGTCTGGAGTCACAGTTCACCCTTTGACCCCCTCCTTAGGACAGAGGCATACTCGTGCTCAGGGGAAAGTTGCCCGGTCACATCCCAGGCTCCAGTTATTCCGGTGATAAACAGGGGAGTGTGGTGTCAAGGGTGCTCATTCTTTCCATTTGCACTTTGAACATGCGTGGTTAGAGATTAGTAATGTGTCATCCTTTCTTCATCCTGTTTTCCCTTGGCAGCCAGGCTGTAAGTGGATGAGCCCGGGCAAGTAGGTGATACTGGTTTGTTTGCCAAAAACAACATTACGTGGTGATAGCACTCGTTGGCTCTGAAGGACCAGTTCTGCTGAACGTGCTTGTTTTCCTCAGGCACCAAGGTGGAATTGGGTTTCGGTTAAAAATAACTGACCTCCCCGTGCTGAGCCTAAGCATTTTTTCCTGGGAAGCCATTTTTAACCACAGATGGTCACCAGACGCAGTGGTTATCCAGGAGATCAAAGCTGGAAGCCCACCACAGGGAGGAGTTGAATTCTTTCCTTTTGCTATCAGACCTTCTCAAGCAGAACATCTTCCTGGTTATCCTCTGGTGTGAAGGGAAACGTTTGGGGGGAATACGTGGGAGCATTGGGTCAATGAGCGACCCAGTGAGTGCAGTGGTGAGTGTGCGTGTGCATGCTTGGGAACAAACACTGACTGCTGATGGATTCTGAGAAAGCCAAGGCTGTCCACCGTGTCCCAAAATAGCTCATGTAAACAGGTGCCCTTACACTGCATCCATACTCTGTGATGGAGATGTACAGCCCTGAAACGTAATTTGTTACGCAATCTATCAAAACAGTCATCCTCCAGGGGCTTTAGGGCCTTACTGGGAAGAGACAAGGAAACATGAGAGACAATCTTGCTTTATTGAGATAAATAGTAAGGCGTTTTCTAGTGCCTTGAAGTGAGTTTATTGGGAGTCTTGTGCGACGTCAGAATACAGTGGTGCATTTATAGAAATGTTATTTTTATCTTAGCTCTGTGGAGGGGTGGTACTAAAATATCCATATTGTTAGTGGCCCTGAAGAAAATATCTTCCAGCTCCCTGTCTTTTCAACATCATCAGCTTTGGGTGCTGGTACAGGCTGGGTGCCTCAGTCATTCTCGCAGAGGCACACACACACACACACACACACACACACACACACGCACATATCACATGTAGGATGCAGAGAGGCTCTGTGGGTGTGTATACTGGGGGCAAAGCACCGTCTGGCAGCTTGGGCAGCAGGCAAATCTGCTTTCTGCACTGCTTTTCTTGATGACATCACAGCAGGTGTACTGCTTGCCCACAGGCTCAGTGCTGACACCGAAATGTGGGGGGCCCTTCCCCGTGTCTGAGCTGTGATGGCACAATCCCCTGCAGCTTTGGAGGTGCTGGCAGGGGCTCATTATCTCTCCCACAGCAGGGCTGAGCTCTGATCCATGCAGGGACTGGCACGTGCTTCCCATTTGCTTCGGCCTCAGCCTGACATAGCTCACCTTGGCACATTCCACCTCCAGCTAGTTTTTTTTATTCGTTTCTTTAGAGATATTCAGACATTTCTGAAAATAGAGGGAGTGAAAATGCAGTGGTTTTCCCCAATTAAAAATCTGGCTAGCTTTTTCTAGAATAGCTCTAATACTCATACTGCTGGGAATTATGAAATATGTTGGGACCTGGTCTGTTTGCCAGCCCAGTACCTCTGGGTTATGCTGTGTCTAACCTTGGAGGACAGGAAAGTAGTTTGCATATGCTCGTATGGATTTTACAGAAAAATTCCCAGAAGATTTTATATGCTTTAAGCAAGTCCAAGCCAGGGACTGAGTAAGACTTTGGCAGCTGGCATGTCTGTGTCCAAATACCTGAGTTGGAGGCAAGAAGAATGTCTTCCTGTGCTGTTAGTGCTCATCCTGTTAATATACAGACAAAGAGAATATGAATAGAAGTATCTTCACCCCAGAGCCTGAGTATGGCACAATAAAAAGGTGCATGGAGTGGCATAAAACAAAATGAAGAATACTCATTCAGTGAGCGATCATGATCCAGAGCAGGACCTGAATGTGGGAGGGGGAAATGGTCTGCAGTCACTCATTTGGTGGTTGTACAGTACTACCTGCACAGTGAGTTAAGGAGTTAAAATCCCCAGAGGCCTCAGTGAACGTTTTGCTGTACCCTCAATAGTCTGTGTTGGATGTTCATGAAGATTTTGATTTGTTCAAGTCCCACCACAGTGGCTTGAATCCATCCTGCAAGCTCCCTTGATACCTCACTGTTGGAGGAAACAAACCCTAAAGGTCTTTGAAAGCTCCTGCTGAGCACCGATTCCTTTTCTCCTGGTAGCTTTTCTCTAACTCTGGCTTTTTCTGCACAATTTGCTGTTCTCATGGCCTGCGTTCAGGAGGATTTTGCTATTGATTTTTACAGGACCAACATGTTGTTGTAGGTGTTTCACATCACTGCTGTAGCTGTACAACCTGACATCTCTGCCTAGACAGGCTGTGGGAATTAAGTGAAGCATTTGCCCAAAAGGCTTTTCCCCACCCATCCGGCACTCATCCTGTCTGTGAGGACTTTCTGTCCCTGCACAATAGTCTTTCCTAGGATGTTCAAAGTATTAAAAGAGGGCAGGTTTTCGTGGAAAAGCAAGTCATAGGCAGATCTCATCCCTAGCACTGCTTTACAAACAGGAGAACTAGCCCAGAGATGTAATTCCCTTACCCTTGTTGAGTAGCACCTTGGGCACTTGCAGGCTACTCAGGGGACAGGTACTACCAAAAGTGGCACAGGACGTGCATGACCAGCTCTCCTTTACATAAAGCCCCATGAACCAAAATGAGCCTTTTCCAGCAGAGGAAAGGCAGAGAGATACATGTTGAGTCTTGCTTGTACCCACAATACCACGCACATGTTCCTAACTTTTTATAGAAACACTCTTGTTTCTCTGGGTGTGCTTTGGTTTGGGTTTTTTTTTCATCTGTGGAGATTTATCCCACAAGTTGGTCCAATCAGCTCCCAAAGTTGGGTGATCATGAGAGGCTGTATAGTGAAAATAACTCATGAGAACTGAAAAAGAAAACACTCAGGACATCCAGGCTATTAATAATAGCGAGTGTTGCAGATCCTGGCATAAGTTTGCTGCATCAAGGACACAGAATTTGCTACCCAAACTATTTTGGCTCTTTCAGCCAACAGAGCACTGGAGCTCATGTTGTATTTGTGATATTTTGGAGTCCATTCTGTGCAGGAGGAGTTGGTGCAAACCTGCATGAGGGCACGGGTACAGCAGCATTGCACTGGAAGGCTGTGGATCATCCTGTGGCGCCTCTCCCGTGGTGGCAGAGGGCTCACCAGTGATTTTGGCATGGCTACACCCGCAGGTGGCTTTGGAGAACCTCAGCCTACAGCATGGTGTGTTTCTGCCCCTCTTACCCACGAACATGCTCACTGCCACACACAAGAGCCAGGAGCTTCCTACTGCTTCACAAAGGACTTGCAGCATCGATTTCCAGTCTTTGCACTATGGGAGCAATAACTAACCGAGCTGTAATGTTTTCCATTGCATATTTAACTCTGTATGCACGGCGCGCCCTTGCCAGAGCTCGGATTCGCAATTCCACGGCCTGGGAAACGCGTGCACGAGGTACATTTTAGTGAAGGATCCCAGTCAAAGTGATGCCTCCTCCACCACGATTTTAAAGATCAGCGCACAAACAAATTGCTGCGCTTCCGATGGAGCACTTCCATAAATATAGGAAGAGCTTGCTTTTCTGTGATCCACATCTTCCAGGCAGATCTCAACCCCCACCTTCCGCTTCCCTCCGTATTGTGCTGATGCCAAATCAGCAAATGTTCAGAGAAACAGGATAGGCCACAGCTGTAAACCAGCGATGGCATCTTGTGCGTTGGGCTGCTGTTGTTTTTTTTAGCGTGAAAGGCTGGAGTAGTGCAACACTGAAATTGCATTGGCTAAGATAATAAATGGATCAGGCAAATATAGCTGGGCATATGCTGAGTGTGGATATGGGTTTTTAATTTCCCTTCTTCAAACCAAGATCTATAATAAGATGTTTCCTGGCTTGTGTGTGAATGTTTTTAATAGCTTCTTTTTTTTTTTCTTGCTGGATATTTCTGGACATGGCTGTTCTAGCCAAGCCCTGCACAGCAGCTACAGTGAAAATTGTTTTACATCTCTGAGCTGAGAGTACAGTAGGTGCCATAAACTATTCTTCAAGTCTGCTCTGTCAACGGGTGAGCACATTAGCAGCCTTTCTTTGCAAACTGAAACAGCGTCAGATGGCAGAGGAAAGAGGTTTTGTTTGCAGGAGAAAAGTGCAATTCTCAGCTGGCTCCTTGTTGGAGCAAAGTGGGGTGTGCTTTTATTTTATCTGCCTATGAAGTCACAAAAGGTAATGGATTTGCTGCTTGATCTTCTCCTTTGTCATTCCCAAATCCAGTCCAGTCTGGACCCCAACTCTTCTCTGAGGGCCAGCAAATCCCACAGCCATGCAGCAAGCAGGAGATGCTCCAGAACTAAGGGGCAGAGGAGCTGGTAAGCAGAAAGCTTCCCACAGAATCCTGCACACACACACCAGCAGCAGCTACAGCCATGGATTTGCATGGAACCGCACTTCTCATAAGCTTTGCTGAGTCCATACTGTGCCCATCATCTCTTAAGCTGAGCTAATTCAGTTTTATATTCCCCATCCCTGTCCCACACTGCAAAGGCAGGATGCTCAGAGAGTCACCCTGGGCAGCAGCATTTCTCCATCACTGCAAGAGCTGGTACGTCACCTATGGATAAAACAGGGCTCTGGGGCTGGAGTGAGTCATACATGGTGACCACTCCTTGTGCTGGACTTTAAAGTACCTGCCAGTGGAGGCAGCTTATTAGAAGCCCTACGAAATGTGTGTACTTGCTCAAAATCCCCTCGTCAGATGTCATCTGAATGACGAATCTCAGCTTTCACTCAAACAAAATGATCCCACATCTGGCTTTAGCAGCTTTCACCTAGGTGGCTCAGAAACCTGAAGGCATATCCAAGGTATGTTCTTATTTTAAACAACAGGATTTATTTTTAAAGTCAGCATCATATCTGGAAGAGGCCGGAACTGCAGCCATCTTCAAACTGCAGCAAGCTGCCAGGTCTCAGGGAGGACATTTCTAAGCCTCCTGCATAATACTTGAACTTTAATTTGACATGAGTCAGCATTATAATGATGTTATGGGAAAGGCAAACATTGGACTAAGGAAGTGTGTTCCACAAGAAAAGATCAAACTAACTTGACCTACCGAGACTGAGGGAAGGACATTTCTCCAGGACACAAGCCAGCTGAGAGAGGGAGAGGTTCCTGCTAAGACACTTGCACCCCACCTCTGTGCAATCAAGTACAGGAACAATCCCTTATTGGAAAGAGAGACAGTGGAGCAGTGGAGCATTAGCTCCTGCTCTGACTAAGACTTCAGTGGGGAAATACTTTACCTCTGTATCTCTTCTCCTCATCTCAGAGATGGGATCAGCACCATCATTCTGTCTTATTCGTGTTAACAGAACAAGCAATCAGACCTTATCATTTCAGGGCCATGTCAGTCCCTCTGATAAACAAATTTATAGCTCGAAGTGGGTGCAGAGTCAAGTGTAAACAGTGGCTTTAGGAAAAAATGAGTATGAAAGTGGGTTCTCCCGTGGGTGGAGAAGGACACTGCCCTGAACAGTTCTGGTTGTCTTCTTCTGCAAGCAGTAATCCACATTCCTCCTGGACCTCTGCAGCAGCTAATGGTGGGCAGGGGAAGAAAACAAGACCCAAATATTTCCATAGAAATGCAGTCCACTCCTGTATCTTAAATGCCAGCTCCCCACCATGATTTTGCCACTTCATCCCCAGTGTGATCCCAGCTCTGATGAGTTGAGCCCTAACAAGTCCTCTTTTCAGGGTGCACGTGTAGGGCAGTATGTCTGGAATCAGCTTTACAAAGGGGGTCTGTCCCTGCCGTCCCCTGCTGTGTCCAGCTGGGCCATGTCAGCTGCTGGGATAAGGAGTGCTGGGAGCAACTGCAGGGGCAGCTGCACTGCTGAGGAGCACACCCCTCACACCCCTTCTGCTCCCACTGGAAAGGGGCTATCCCGCTGCTGGTCCCACCACGGCCGTGCTGCCATCCCCAGGCTCTGCTCCCACTCCTTCAGACCGGCTGCAGGCCTGGCTGTAAGTGCCCAGGGCTGGGGAAAGTGCTGCTGCTGCTGCTGCTGAAAAGGTGGCTCAGCAGTGTATGCTGAACAGGTTCTGCCTGTAGGGAAAGGGCTTTCTGTAAAATCTGCCTGAGCTGGCTGGTGTGTGTGGAGTTTTACTGAGGGCTCTGCCCTGCTCAGCCTGCACTGTGGCTGCAGCTGCAACAGAGAGATTATATTATATCACATTATCCTGCAGTATATTGAGAATTAGCCCCTGTTCCTTGGACCTCTTGGGTACCAGGTCTGCCTGGGCTTGTGTTTCACCTTTGTGCTGAAATGTCCCATGGCCAGCTGTCAGGAGCATATTCTGTCTGTGCTCAGCTCATTTATCACAGCCTCAGTATTGCATCTATCCTCATTAATTATCCTAGATCTACCAGGTGGAATGGCCAGGGTATCTCATGGCAGGAGGGAATCCTGGGCTACAGGTGCATCCTCACCCTGCAGCTGGAGGCCCATGGCACAGCCTCTGCTGGGGGTACCAGCATCCTCTGCCTGCAGGAAGAGCACACATCTCACTGCCCCAGCAGGCTCCCTACAAATGGGCTTTTGCTCCCAAACATAGCCATGGTGTTTGTGTTCCTTCCCTCCGACAGTTCTCGCTTCCCAGGTAATGCCAACACATCCATGCATCCAAGCAAACCAAGCCAGGAGGCCGTGAGGGTCTCCCAGGTGACTTCTCTGTGTCTGTGCAGACTGTGCTTGACCTGTCTCTTCCTATAGAAGTGGAACAAACCAGGAGTTGAGATTGCGTGATTCTTGCTAAACAGCGCAGAGACACCTCTGATTTGGGAGGGTGCTTAGGAAATTCTTGTCGAAATCAACCAGCAGCTGGCTGTTTTCCTCCTGTGCTGGCTTGTGCTTCCCATTTTCCTCAGATCCAGCTTTGCAGATGTGCATGGACACCTCCCCCAGCCCGAGACGAAGCGGTGCAAGGAGACCATTGTGTCTGAGACAGCCTGCACATGTAACATCTTATATAAACAGTAATGGGCTTCGTGATTACTGCTGCTGCTGCCACGGCATCATCCCTGCTCGGCATGTCAATCACCGCCTTTCCCCGGGGAACATTCCGGTTTCCCAGCAGGATGTGGAGCTTTGATCGCGTGCCACGGCAGCGGGACGGAGCACATAACCATCCCTAAGCCCTCCCCAGGCTGACACCAAGCAAGATGACCCTGAAAGTGGCTGGCAGTGGGATGGCAAGGCACAGGGCAGGGTGCACTTCAAGTGCCTTGCATGCCTGAAAGCAGATGGGAGAGGTTTTCCCTGTCCTTGGAGCAAGTGGGCTTGGTAGCAACGTCCTTTCTCTCAAGCCATGATGGGAAAAGGAGTTAATTCACCCCTGACACCAATCCCAAAGTGTTTGTTCTGGCAGCCAGTGCCAAGCAGCAGGAATACACTTTTGACAAAGAGAAATTAGGTAAAATAGAGTGGTTACCCAAGGTGTAATTAGCTCTGCTGTCACATAGGAAAGGACATGTTTGTACAGATTATTTCCAGTTTCTAACAACACCTGCTCACTTGCTTTAACCAGGTTTCTCAAATAAGGACTAATTAGCACTTCCTTGGAAGCCCAGCTCTCTCCAGGCAATGGCTTTACCTTTCAATTGGTATTGCTTCTGCAGGAAGGCACATTAATTACTGTATCAGGAAAAGCGAATGGTAGCAGGAAACCATTTTCATGCCTAAAGCTAATCCAAGGAGAAGGCAGAGCTCACTAGATCTGGACTTTCTTGCTCATGCCAGGGCTGTGCAGTGAGTTTCCTTCTCTGCATCCTTGAAAGAAAACAGGAGCAGGTAGAGCAGGAAAAGGACTGACAGTCTGAGCCAGTGGGGCAGCTCCTGCATATCTGTGCTTGTTGTCATGTCCCTGGGAGACAGATGTGTGACCTTCCAGACAACAGAAATCCCTATTCCTCAACCAACCTAGTTGAGCTTCACACATAATTTAGCATGCCTTATAATATTTTATAGACTCCACTGTGTAACTCAGCATTGAGCTATTATTTAATGAAATGATCCCCAATAGGGACCTTAGGAGAACTAATTGTCCATAAAAGCTTCAGGTGTGGGATGGTGGGAAACATCCACAAATGCTTTAAATACAAAATTTTTCATCTGCTAATATTTATTAATTTGTAGGCTCTATTCTGGTTGCAGCTCTGCAGGTACACTTCAGCATGGTGTTGATTAAATCTGGTACCAGTGCAAACCAGTATCAGACTCAGGCCCCGAGAAGTAGTATTTTAATTGTTCTAGAACCATTTTGCCAGCTGGGACCATTTTTTAATGGCACTGGTAGATGTGTGAAAAAACAGTAGCAGGAGACTTCTAAGGGAAAAAATTCAGGTTAAGTCTCTTTATCAGTGCATCCAAGAATTCTGGTACTCTTCCAGGCAGTTTTGCTTGAGTCTTCTTATGAATCTCAGTCTACATCCATAGCAGCAGAAGGCTGAGCAATGGGTTGGGCAGCACTGAGAGGAGCCTCCTCGTGAGAAAAGAACATATCTTTATTGTTTTTTCCTGTTTATTCTTCTCAACACTGAATTTGCAAAATAAATGCGATCCGTTGGGTTTTGGTGACCACCTGAATGCTCTGCAAAAACGTGATGCCTTATTTTATTATTATGTTATTTTTTATATTCTTGATTGGTTTATTATATCAAATATCTCAGCAGACCTGCCAGCTTACAGCAGACTCCAGGGAGCTCTGGTGTGTTGACACAGCTTGCAGAGGATGACACAGAGTCGCCCATCGTGACTTTGCACTGGGGATGGGGGAATGAAATGGAGCAAGTCTTACCCTCAGCGACCTGGAGAACAAAGAAACTTGAGAGGCACCTGAGTGCTACTGGTGGTATGAAGTGCAAGAGGACATAAGAGCTCCGGTTCTTGTGCCCCAAAGAGCTTTATAGCATGCCAATTGCTGTGAATGAGGACAACTTCTGGTACAGGCTGATGAGTAATATTTTTCCTACTGCTGCTGAAGCCACTGGAAAAATCTGGTTGATCCAGGATGCCACGTCAGAACCTAATTCCCGTTTCTGCGAACACCCATATGCTTGTGTTCAGTGCTTAATAAAAGGTAAGCTCCAGTCAATGGGAAAATGTGCTTAAGAGCTTTATTCCCTCTCTTAAGCACTCTGCTGGGTCTGGCCTCATGCAATGTGTCAAGCACTCATTACCCTTATCTTTTATTGTTTTAGTACAGATAGTTGTGTGGGAATAACCCTCTCACCACAAAGGTGGGGATTTTTTGGAGGGCAGGCCACCCCATGCATAGGCACTCACTCATAACGACGTGTTTGGGTGATGTTCTGGCTTTCTGCTCCGAGGAAATAAAGGGGAGGAAACATGATTGTCTTGGAGCAGGTACACAGCTTTGAGATGCCTGGCTTGGAAGAAACTGCAGAAAGTGTTTCCCTTTGTATTGCAGGGCTCGGCAGCCCGGTGAGATAATAGAAGATAAAGCAAATTGTACGACAATGGAAAATGCTGAGCTCCCTGAGTAATTAAAGGTTGTGTAAGATGGTTGCATGGCTTGCAAGGATTATTAATGCAGTCACGTTTGCATTATATAAAGGGTAATTAAAATGCAGCCTGCTTACCACTGATTACACCCTTTGCCTGGCACGGGTAGCAGCGGCTGCACAGCCAGGCAGCAAAGGTGGCTTGGGAAGCAGTGACTGCCAGCAAAACGAGAGGCTGTGGGCTGCAGGATGCCCAAAACTTTGGGACCATTGCTGTGCTGCGGCTTTGGACAAACCTCCCAGCAGATTGTGTCCTCTCCCTCTCATGCAGGCAGGAGAGTGCCTTTTCATCCCACCATGCCACAGTCACTTAAGCTTCGCTATAAGAGCTTTTTGGGGTCTGCATAACATGGGCAGTAGAGGGGTACTAGCAGTTCTCAACAGATACTTAGGCTAGCCGTGGATTATAGATGGGTGCACCTGAAGAAATTTTGCCAGGGTAACCTGAGGAAGCTGAGAGGTGAGTGAGGAGGGGGGCCACTGGCAACAGCCACTGCACAGCTGGGAGCCACCCTTAGCCCTAAGAAGGCTGTCTTGCTTTTGCAAGGGTACCTGTGGTACCTGTGGGTACCACTCAGGAGCATGGGGTGGCACAGGTCAGAGAAGGGCAGCCTCCTGAAACAGTGTAGAGCAGACCAGGCTGAGGATGCCAGCTGGTCCCACTGGAATTCCCAAAGCCCAGTTTCATCAGCAGTGAGGTGTGAAGGATGGGAGTGGGCCTGGTCATGGTTTTCTGGCAGCTCCATTTCCAAGACGAAGGGCAACTTCACTCATGTGATGCTGCACACGAAAGTGAACACCAAGAAGGGCCTGAAGTGATGTGTTACTTGTGTGGAGGTTGCAATGAGCATTTTCCACTAGTCCCTACAGCAGGGAGAGACAGAGTACCTGGAGCAAGGAGAAAGGAGTGTAAACTCCCTAACATCAGCTCCTGTAAGCCCTTGAACCCCTGGCTGCATGTTCTATGGCAGAGGGTACCTTCTGGTGCTGAAGAGGGGCTCAGGCAGAGCTAGGGAGGCCTGGGCTCTGTAGGATGCCCTGCTTCCTGGAGCTCTGTGTGTGTGCCCTGGCAGGACAGGCAAGGAGATGCCTCAAACCCACATCTGAGGCTGTTGGGATGCTGTGAGCACACTGTGTCTCGATGTTCCTGATTACTTTTCTGTGTTCATGATCGTTTCCCTGGGACTCCTGTCCTCAGTGCAAGGGTGCTTTTTGAGCAGTGACAAAGGCAGTGCCTCCAAGGGAGCTGCAGATAAAAGTACATGGGAGAATGAGCTGGACCTACTGTTTTCTCCATGGAAACATGATTGGCACTGAGCTGCTAGGCCCAGTAAATCCAATTATGGCTGTAGGCAGAGATATGTTTAAAGAAAAAAAGTCAAGCTGGTGTAGATGAAAATATAACTGTGAGCTGTAGAATTGTTTGGGCTCGCTCTTTGTTTTCTTTTCTACAGTCCCAACAGCTTACCAACTACAATTTTGTGGGATGTGTGTGTTGAGTGACGTTTCCTGTGAAGCCATGGTAAACTACACCTGCCCTGAATTATGGGACCATCAGCCAAACATTAAAAGAGTGAAATACATATGGAAAGTTAATTTCCATGTAATGGACCTGAATAACCAAAACCTGAGCTCCTGGAGATGATCCTGGGAGTATTTAGCTTTCCCTCCAGCCAGTCCTGCCCCAAAAGCCCTCCAGTGGCTTGTGAGAAAAAAAATCACTATTAAATACACACTTGCAATTCAGAGGACCTTTTTTAAAGACACTTGAGCTACACAGAGAAATGCTATGAGGTGAGGAAGACACAAACTGAGTTTGAAAACCCTGGTTACAGATGGATGTCTATCCCAAATAATCACCATGAGCTTTCCCCCTCTATTTTTGTAATTCCCCATCCCCACAGGTGACGTGCTCTCTGTTTGGCTGGGAGTCAAAATAATTTCTTTCAGCTAAAAAGCTATAACTGGAGTCTGAACACAGTACTTCTCCATATAAACCCAGGCAAATTAAGAATAAAAGTTCCCCCAACTTCAGCTCTACCCTTGACACAGTGTTTTAGCCCACTCAGCCTCTTCCACACAACCTGGGGTAGCACTGTTGGCATCTCCTGCTCCCCAGACCATCCTACCAGGCAGAGCAAAAGCCCTTCATCCCACCTTTTCTCATGGAGAGGAAGGTGCCTACAAAGTCACAGACTTCAAAATCATTTTTTTCTCTCCATGGAAGGAATATATTTCTTTAACTGCTCATTGTGGATACAACTCAGTATCTTTTTAATTGGCATCTCAAGTGTTAATTGCATTTTCTCATGAAATCTTATGATTGGTTTGAGATCTATTTTGCTTGTTTAGCCACTGGGTAGCAAACCTGTGGAGAAGTTAGGAGATATGATGGCTTTCCCAATGCTGCTACCAGCTTTGCTTGACTTCCTTTAGATGCTTATCCAAAATATGATTTGTTTCTGCATCTGCAGAACAGAGGTTGTTGCTCAATCCCCTCTTAAAAACTTCTTTGAGAACTTGGGGTAGAAACCAGCCAGTGGGCTCCAAGTTGAGTGAGTTTCCATTCTTCAAACCCATAACAGTTTTAATTCTGTGCTTTGAAACTGAGAAAAGTATGGAAATGTTCAACTCTTTTTTTTTTTGTTTTTTTTTTTTTTTTGAGGGGGGATGGTTTTTAAAAGCTCTATAATTTTGGTATGGTGAGAGAGTTAAAAATAAATTCTTCCCACAAGACTTTAGCCTAGCACTGCACCAAATCTTGAAGGAAGCAATATTGCCGTTGATTATAACTGTCAGGCTTCGGCATTTCTGTGTTGTGGAAAGCAAGTACCAGGGCTGAGGCGTGGGGCCTCATCCCAGCCGTACTCTGCTTCCTCATCTCTGTTATTCCCAGCTGAAAGCAGTAAAATGCCTCTTGTCTGAAGGGATCCATCGCAGGCTGCTCAGGGAGGAGCTGCCAAGCCCGTGCTGAGAGGCAGCTCCCTCTGCAGAGGAGCACGGTGGCACAGCCAGGCGCTCTCCCGGGCGCTGACACCTGGCGAGGAACCGCTCTTCCGTGCGGACTCTGCCCGCACAAATCAAATCCGGCTGCGCTGGGAAAGCCATCTCTCCCATCCTCACAGTGCTGGGCGGGCAGGGGTCATTCCATGGATTCAGGGAGAGGTGCACAGCCCCCTGCATCGTCAATGCCCTTTGCAGGCCCGGAGCAGGTGGGACTCCTCTCACTTCAGCAGCAGCTGGAGCAACCCACTGCCGCGGATTGTTCGTGAGACTGTGCCCTCCCGCCCTGGCGGTGGGGCCAGGCTGGAAGGAGACACCCTGGAACGTGGCCACCAGAAGTTCTCTGGTTACCCAGGTGGCCCCACGCAGGTAGTTTTGCTTAATGGTATTAAACAGAGGGGGATAACGTTACCTCAGGGATCAAGTGGTGAGCTTTGTACAGCGTGACCTGCAGCAGGCCTGGGATGTCACAGGGAGCCAGCAGGTAGGGGGCAGATTTGCTGGGGAAAAAGCTGGTTAAATCCACCTGGAAGGGGTGGGCTGCTCTCAATAAAACCCACCTATTCCCAAGAGTGTCGCCCCTCTGTTTAAGCACAAGGGCTTAGTTTAATTTTATAAAATTTTAACTATTATTTTGTGATTACCTTCAAACACGCCAAAGCCATTTATTCTCCTCTACCTCCTCTTGGCCAGACCCATCATCAGCCCAGGTCTACCTCCAAACATGCTGGAGCTATTCATCCCTCTCCATCTCCTTTTGCCACTGCTTTCCACCACTGCTGCTGCTGGAAATGAGCTCCACAGTTAAAACCAACCGTTTCAGAGGTGGCCATGTGTCTGCAGCCGTGTGAGTCCAGCGTAGGAACCAAATATCAAATAACAAATCAGCGAGGTGGTGTCAGGATCTGCTTGCTGGCATGTGGGCGGAGGGCAGGTGGACAACGTGCCCAGAAGTTGCTGGCTCGGCTCTGGTGACACTGGCAGCTTGTCCTGTGCCCTCCCTGAAAAGCTGGCTCTTGCTGGGGTGGGAGCCACAGTTGCCTGCTGTCACCTCACATCCAGATATAGAAAGAAGATGCTATATGGGGGAAGTTATAGTGGATATGTATATGTAGATATATATAAAGGGCTGCTCATCTCCATTGTCAACCCAGAAAATGCCAATTTCAGTCACATTAAACCATTAAAAGAGGTGCTCCCTTGGCTTCTGTGAAGGCAGGACAAACTTCAGGCGGGTTTCTGTTGGAAGGGAGAAGTGATGAACTTTTGATGAACCGAGGCTGGAAGCAGACAGTCGCTCCTATTGAACCAGCATCGTGTAAGGCTGGCCTCATTAATGAATGTCAGAGAGCCCGCCTGAATCAGAGGTTTCAGGCCTCTGCTTTTTCTCTTTTAATTGCATTTTCCAGAGTTCACAGGCCAGAGTAAGTGGGGAAATTTCTGATGGGTCAGAAATGGCTGTGGTTTGGAAAGAATTTCAGGCATCCTTCATGTGACCTCCTCCTCCTCCTCCCTGTGCACAATTGTTGCTTTTGAAAGAAGCAGCAATAATGGGGGACCAGTGGATCTGCCTTGCAGAAATCTTGCCCTCAGTCTGGCTTCTTGCAAATCCCTTCTTTAACCTGTGGACAGGGAGAGGCCAGGAAGATGTCCAAGGGTAGGGGACTGGCAGTCAGGCACCCCATGCCCTGCTCTTCTATGTGAGCCAAAGCCTACAGCAGCCACAACTCCCGGGGTACCAGTGGAGTTTGGGGTTAATCTGGAGCCAAGTCAAGGTTTACAGAGCCCCAGGAGTGGATGGGACTCTCCCCCTTAACAGAGATGGGGGAAAGCCCCCCTGTGCTCCCTCGCTGACTCAGCTGGCCTGGGCAGCTGGCCTAGCTGATCTTAAATAAGCCAATTAAGGCTGCACGGTGGGAATGCCTCTCAGCTGAAGGCTTGATTGAATAAAGGCTGCAAGATTTAGCTAATAGTGCCTCAAATCCCAGCAGAGTGTTCCTCATTTAGAGTTGGTTGTGCCCCCTCCGCCCTTCCTTTGCCACGGGCAGGACATGATTCAATTGGCACCAACCCACCAGGGAGTGAGTGGCAGACTAAGCCTGGAGCAGGGCAGTGAGGGGAGCAGAACAGGTCTCCCAGACTCAGTTTCCCCACCTGCCAAACCAGTGGTGCTCCTGAAAGGTGCAGGTCACCCCAGGCTGTCCTGCAATGGATGTGGGGTAGTTCTGGCACTGGGTTAAATCACAGGTGTGTCTCGGGGGGACGCACGATGTTATCACCATGTGTGAGGAGGGAAAAGAGCTGGGCTCTTCAACATCTTCTAGCAGCCTGGTGCTGATCTCTCCATAAAGTGTTTTAGGCTTTCTGATAAAAAGGTGAAGGAAGGTATCCTCAGCTCTGGCTGACTGCCCTATGCTTCCTACCATGACTGTGGAAGAAGTTGGACCCAGCATGAACAGGTAACTATTATCTCTGCAAAACTCCAAAAGAAATTGCTTTCCTTGGGCCCAAGATTCTGACATGAGGGCTGGCTGCTGCTCACCTCTGTCTGTGGTTCCCAGGCTGCAAAACCTGGTTAAATCTAAGAGGCAAGATGATGTGTAAGGACCCAGATTCTTACTACTTATATGTTGTACTGCAAAACAGGAGGAGGGTGTTTGCAAGATAGGGAGGGATGGGGATTTTTTTATTTGATTATTATTATCATCATCATTTTAATAGTAAGGGGAAAAAAGCTCCCTTCAAAGAGTACCTCCTTATGAATTTATAGTCCTCCAACCCAGTATTTTATGATCTCAACAAGAAGCTCATAAAATCAAATATTTGGAAAGGGTGAGGAAAAGAAAAAAAAAAAGGGGGTATAAAAAAGGTACCGGCAAGTCTCAACTGAAAACATGGAGGGAGGTTTCCTGTGGCAAGAGTTCCCATAAAAAGAGCTGGGCTAGCTCAGCAGGAGAGGGTATTTTATGAGATACCTTTTACCCAGGCTCTCTTCAGTGCCAGTGGGTCGGGAGGCTTGGCTGTGGTGGTGAGGAGCTCAGCACAGGGGCATCCTGCAGAGGGGAAGAGGGAGGACACAGTGGGCTTTGCTTCATCCTCTGGCAAAATCCTTACTCATCTGGGGGGTCTGCAAGGGAATTGTCCAGCTAGGAGAGGGAGTGACTCAGCTGGAGGAGGTGCTCTTGTGGGGAGGGGGAGGCACATGCAAATTGCTCAGAGCCCCTAATTTCCCCAGGGATACAGGAAATGTGTTTAGTTTGACTTGGGGCTGGAGGGGGTTCACAAAGGTGGAGTGGTGCCCAGCAGAAGGCCCTCTGGCAGGTGGGCACAGGCTCTCTGCCACCTGCACATGGCAGAGATGTCTCTCCTTAGAGACACCGACTGCTACAAATGACAAGGCAGTACATGGTAAAAAAACCACAGAAATGCTGAAAGGCTGGTATTCAGCAATCTGAATTTCTATGGGAGGGAGGCTGGGTGGTTTCTTTCTTTATTTTTCCTTTTGTCCTTGGTGCTCCCCAAAGGCTCTGCTGTATTTTATATGTTCTGGTTCAGGAACCTCTGAACACCTTCCCCTTCGGTGCTGCTGGAGAGGAGCAGACTTGGCTGTGCAGGAGAGCCTTTGCTGGGTCTGGCGTCCTGAGTGCAGCCTGGCCACAGAACTGGGCTGCCTATGATCCAGGGAACTTTAACACCAAAGCTGCAGGTGCCTACTACCTAGATAAATTCAGTGCTCCTTCCAGACACTTTAAAGCCAGCAAGGAACATCAGTCCCGTGCTCTGCCCTTTAGCCACAGTGACTGGTTTTCTTGTGTTTAGTCTATCACATTTCTGTGCTGGATTAGAGTCCTATTGGTGTCTCCATGAAAGCAGATGAGCTGTAATTAAACCACCTCCCAGGATCACCTGTGCCTTTTGGGGTTCTTCCTTCCTTTCTCTGGGCTATTCCCACCTTTTCAGTGCTGTTTCCAAATCCCAGACCTCAGCACCCAGTGCCATCAGTATGGGCTGGGTAAAAGCAAGGCCTTCTTTCCCTCTGTACCCCCACCACTAAAATGCTAGGAGCTCATTTACCCCTTTTGCTATAGGGCTGTGCTGGGAGCTTGGATTTGCTTCTCTGCCCTCATGAGCTAAGGGTAGGTCTATGGTGGTCTGGGACCTCTGGGTGAGCAGGCAGCTGTCCCCTACAGCCAGCAGCAGGAAGGGGTGGCCTGCAAGCCATGGCAGCAGTGCCTACCCCTTTCCACAGCTGCTCTGGAAAGGCCATGAAAAGATGTTGTACCTAAACAGGCACTGAGGACTCACTCCTCACATCACAGAATGAGTCAAGTTGGAAGGGACACACAAGGATCATCGAGTCCAGCTCCTGACCCTGCACAGGACACCCCAAGAGTCACAGCCTTGGGACTGAGAGCATTGTCCAAACATTTCTTGAACTCTGTCAGGCTTGGTGCTGTGACCACTGCCCTGGGGAGCCTGTCCCAGTCCCAGCCACTCTCTGGGTGAAAAACCTTTTCCTGATATCCAGCCTAAACCTCTCCTGGCACAACTTCAGGCCATTCCCTTAGGTCCTGTCACTGGTCATCACAGAGAAGAGATCAGTGTCTGCTCCTCCTCTGCCCCTCACAAGGAAATTGTAACTGCAATGAGGTCTTCCCTCAGCCTCCTCTTGAGGAACACACAAAGTGGCCTCATCCACTCCCCATATGGCTTCCCTTCATCATCATCCTTCATTCCCTTCAAGGCTCTTCATCATCCTCATTGCCCTGCTTTGGACACTTTCCAATAGTTTAATATCTTTCTTACATTGTGGCACTCAAAACTGCCCCCAGCACTCGAGGTGAGGCTTCCCCAGAGCAGAGCAGGACAATCCCCTCCCTTGCCCAGCTGGTGATGCTGGGCCTGATGCTCCCGAGGACAGGGTTGGCCCTCCTGGCTCCAGGGCACTGCTGACTCATGTTCAACTTGTCACTGATCAGGACCTCCAGGTCTCTGTCCATGGCACTGCTCTCCAGCCTCTCACTCCCCAGTCTGTCCATACATCCAGGTTTGTCCCATCCCAGGTGCATAATCCAGCACTTTTTCCACATTGAACTTCATATGGTTGGTGATTGCCCAGCCCTCTGATCCGTTGAGGTCTCTCCTGCCTTCAAAGAAGTGAACTGCTCCTCCCAGTTTTGTATCATCTCTGAACTTGCTCAGTATCCCTTTCAGTCCTTCATCAAAGTCATTTATGAATGTGTAGAAGAGCACAAGGCCAAGGACTTCCCTCCTGAAGCCATCCTGCTTGTGATTGATGAGTGTGTTGTCCTTTGGGTGTTTTTCAATACCTCCCAGAATAATCTTCTCTATAACTTTACCAGGCACTGAAGTGTACACGTAGCAGCATCTCTTGCTATTTCTTTATTTCCCATTAAACTTAAAGATGTGTAAGAATGGCTCTTTCACAATTTGCACTTTGGAAATGGGGAAAGTGTAATACTTCCCCTACACGTGCAGAAATGTGCTCAGTTTTTCCAAAACAAGTATTTACTTCCTGGCCAAGGTCCAGAATGGAAAATTCAAGAGTAGTAAATATTTCTGAGCTTGGGGGTGGGGGAGTGGTTTTGATTTTGCACATTCTTTTGTTTGTTTGTTTGTGGGGCTAGGGTTTCTTTTAAGTTGTGCAAGCCCTTTCCCCCAGCTCCTTACCCAGTTGCAGCGGGGTGTCCCTGTTTTGGGAGGTACAAGCTGATGTGAATCTCCTTGTTTTCCCTCACGCCTGACTTGGGGGCTATGAAAGAAACTTGTAGGGGTTGATAACCTGTGTAATTCTGTCTGTGCACACACTGGAACTCCCAGCCAGGTGAGGCTGGGCAGGGCTATGGTAGATACCACCTGTATGTATATATGTGTATAGGACCATGAAGATGCGTGTTCTTCCCTGCACTGCACCCATACACATATAGACATAAAGAAATGTTTTTATAGGCTTTATTTTCTCTCTTATCTGTGAATGTCCTCAGAAATACTAATTACTGAGTGTAAATTGTTGGGAAACAGCTGCACAAGTCCATCCATTTGCTGGTAGACTCATTTCCTCTGCATCCTTCCACCCCTGCATTTTAGAGAGGAAAGGGATTTATTATAAGGCAGGGCTGTGGAAAAAACTTCCTTAGAGAAACCCGCTGGATAATCTGGGAAAGGCTTGAGTAATGGAGCTTTTTGTGAGCTAACAGAATCAAACTACTCCACAAAAATATTATCGTTGGGAACATGAGCTGAAAAGGGAATGATTCATGTGAAATCTGGGATGTGCCTGTGTTTCCTATGAATCAGTGCTGTGAAAAGTAGGAGAGGGCTGGGGCAAAATGAGCACCCGAGACCTGCCCCGAAGCATGGAAAAGATAAAACACCTTTATTAAAGACCTTGTCAGGAAGTAGCAGGGAGTGTGAGACAGACTTGGGAAAATCACAGGATGGAGAGTCCCTAGAGCTAAGGAGAAAGCTGTATGAGGAGCCTGCATGATTGCTGATAGAGTTATGATTAAGGACCAGCAGGCAGAATTTCCTGTGATACTCCATGCGAGTAAAAACAAATCTCTTCACCCCTCTGCACTTACGCTACCTCATCCAGGAACATGAGAAAAGAGACTGCTGCCAAACCAGAGCTTTGTGGGCTATCTCTGCACTTTATTGGGAGATACTGCTTTACAGGAGGCTTACTGGAACAGGTTAGGTCCAGAGGAATCTCTGACCTAGCAATCTTTTTCCTATCTTTCTTAAGGAGGAATTAGTCCCATCCACTATTTAGTGTTTCAAAGGCAGCAAAATTTGTGCTCCTGACACACCAAGGGCTTTTGAAACTTTTGAAACCCCTAATTTCTTCTCTGATGCTGCCACTGGTTGAGATGATGGAGGAGAAGCAGGAGGTTTGGCTTTTGTGGCATCTTTGCTTTCTTTGTGCCTTGCCAGAGACTTTGTGGTAGCGCTGAGCTTACCTGGTGGCGCATGCAAGCCCTGGGCCCCAGGGGAGCCATGGGGCCAAAAGCTGCTCTGTTTCCTCTCCCATACCTTTGAGGCTGGGCTGCTCCTGCATCTGAGAGTCCCCTGAGGTGCTGTGTTGCTGAATTTGGACTGGGACTTTCTGTCACATGCTATATTTAGGCTGTGGATTTGCATTGTTAACTTGTATATCTTAATGAGCAGGCGCTTGCTTGTGGCACCAAGCACTTGCCTCTCATGGGCTCTGATGTGGGACCATCTCTGTTGTGTGGTCAAGGATCCTGGAGTAAGGGAGACAAAATGAAAATCCCACCTTTTTTTTTGTCACAGGCAGGTCTTAGGTACCCCTATGTCCAAAGCCCTTGGCAGGTTATGGGTAACATCTATGGCTATAACTCACTCTGAAGTTCCTGTGCTGCCTCACTTTTTGGAGGTGGCACAAGTGTGATGCCACCAGGCAGGGCTAGGGCTGTCAGATGCTGGGGCCAGGGGGGAATCCCTGGCTGCCACGATGGTCCCTTCCCTGCACACTCATGGTTTGCACTGCTTTGCAGGGTCCTTTTCTGAAACAAAATGGTCTGGGTGACAAAATGGAAAAACTGGTCATCACCTATTCACAGATACATCCTAAAAATATATGGCTATTGTTCCTTTCCTTATGACCCAGCTGGGATGAGTTGTTTTATAGAGGAAGCAAGAAGATAAACAAACAACTCTCGTATGCAAGGGTGAAGGCTGTTGTCCAATTATTTTCACCTTCCTGAATCTGACTCCTAGATCTTTCTCTGCTATCAGGCTTCCCCTCTCCACCTCCCTTTCTGAGCAGGAAAACAGGAAAGATGGCTGAGGACATTCATGTTGAATGCCAGGCTGAGATACTGCCTGTAGGGGGACACTGGGGCCCTCGGGCCGTGGAGCTGCTCCTCCCCAAGTCACTGACTCAGCTGTGGGTCATCAGCGCTGGGGAAAGCATGCATTGTGACCCTGGCATGTGTCACATGCTGGAAGCTGTCACAGATGGGAAACCCACTGGTGGATGTCACTGATCTGGATGTGATCCTTCTGCAGCATCCAGAAGTCCTCCAGTGCTGTTGGTAAGGTCTGATGGGGTATTTATGTGAAAGGTTCTTGCTAGCCCCAACCGAGATATTCCTGCCTGGCTGAAACTGAGCCACTCCTTTCTTCCCACCTCCTAGCATGGCCATCACCCTGCTCAGCAGTTTAACCCTGTCACCTCTAGTTTGGTCTGAGCACTGGGAGGAAGCACAGCACTCCTTAGGCTGGAAAAAAAAACAACTCAAACCAAAGCAGATGGCATGAAGGTCTGGGCACCAAGATACAAATCCTTGCTCATTTTAGCAGCAGGTTAATCTGTGACAGCTCATTTCAGGTTTGGTGGTGTGGGTTTTTTTGTTCCATTCAGAGGGGTGCTGGTCCCTCATGTGGTTGCACATGCCTGCGTTTGCACACATTTCCTAAATCAAGTGGGTGATTTAGTGCAGAGCCTCATATGGCCTTGATTTGCCCCCTGATATTATACAAAATAAGAAAAATGTGGAGTGAGGCAGCACTGCTCCTCAGTCACTAGCTCTGCAGCTGGTGTGAATCAACCCAGCTCCTTGGGTTTCTGCAGAATTGCACCCCTACACACCAGAGATGGTGCAACTCCTCACATGTGAGGGCTCCTCTCAAACCTGCCTCAGTGTCAGACCCTGCACAAGCACCTGGACAGCAACACTGAATTTTGCAAGCACCATGCCAGCTGCTGCTTTGTTTTTTTTGTGCAAGTTGGCCATCATCAGCACGGCAGGAACAGCACATCTGGGCTGCCCGTGTGCCACTTTGCTGTATTTCGGCCCGGAGGCACTGGAGGCAGTAGGCTGCCTCAGCAGCTCCAGCCTCAGTTTTTTCTCTCTGATAGTTGCTTGCCACATGGGGATGTAAAGTCAGTGTGATCACTTTTTCAGGGTAATGAGGAAAAAAATATCTGTGCAAGAACCTCAGCCCTGAGACTTCAGCCCCTCTGCTCTAAGCCTGGAGCTGGAGTTTGGTTAGTGGTTTCCTGGTGCATTGCAGTGCACCTCTCAACCAGAGCCCCCCCAAGCCTCATGGGTTTGCCAGCTCAGACCCTGGCTCTGCTGCTGAAGAGTCTGCTCTTGAGCTTGGGTTAAACCAGTGAATTTAGGAAGCAGGTTGCCCGGGGGGCTGCCATGATGTATCCCATTGTGTTCAGACAGGAGCATCCAGAATTTGAGAGATTTGCCCTTAAGCCCTCAATAAGCCCAAAGAAAACCCAAATGTATCCTGGCATGGTTGTGAGTCTGTAATGTTGTTTTAATTCTGTTATGTGAAAAAAAGAACATGCTATTCTGAAATACTTTTAATAAGCTTCAGTAGGCTGGTACCACATGTCAGGTGGGGCTGGGCTTCTGGCTGGGAGTTGTCTGACCCCTCCAGGGCAGCCTGGCCTTCATCACACAGCACTCCTCACCTGGAAATCTCCAGTGCATTTTGATTCTTCCTAAAGACCTACTTGTGACACCATTCTAGTGGCATCTGGAGTGCCATTGGAGTATTACCTTCCCTGCAGCTTTGGACACCCGTGGGGTTTATGATATCACCTGATTGCTGGCTGGATCAACATGAATTGCCCCAGGGGTGCTGCTAGCTTGAGGTGTGTGTAGGGAGGGGAAACTGGGGAGGCTGGGACCGTCTCTCATAGTGCCTGTCTGAGAACATCAATCAGCCCTCAGGACCTTCTGCCCATTTGCAACCACATGAGCGACCAGGGCTTCAAGCACCAGGAGGGCTTGGGGAGCAGTTCATGGGATAGGAGAGTGTAGGGGAGAAGCCATCACCCTGATGAGGTGCCTGGGTGCCTTGGGCGGTGTGGGCATCTCAGGGAAGAAGGGTGAGGGGTCTGTGTCCCTCCAGCTTGCAGGGAACAAAGGTCCCTTTCCATCAAGTTCCATTGTGATGGATTTCAAGTGAAGCTGAGACAGAGCTCTCCACCAAAAGGCACGGCAAGCAGCTGCCCTTGCTCAGCGTTTGATCTCAGCCTCCCCCTGTCTCTGGCTATCTGTTCCTTTCACCGAGTACCTGCAAACAGCTGACTAATGGAGATGTGCAGATGGTCATCAACTTCTGCATTATACAGCACGTGGCTAAAAATAGCCAAGGTTGCAGGTCCAGGCCGCAGCTCTGCTGGGAGAGATTTGCAGGGCACCGTCAAGAAGTGATTTGTCCCCTGGTGCCATGACAACAGCTCTCAAATGTGAGCAGCAGGACAGCAGCAGCATGGTGCTGCTCCACTGGTGCGCAGGATGACCTTGGAGAAGTGGGAAGCAGCAAGGCGGGCCCTCCACAGCCCCCTTCCCCAGCCTGCAGCCATCAGCTCTGGCAGAAAAGAAGAGACATGTGAAGGATGGACTAAAACAAGGAAAGTGTGCCTCGTTGCATTTGCATTTAGATGGCAAAGATGAGGATAATTAGGAATTACCAGTAAAGATGATACAGGAAAAATGCAGTAGAGAGATTTGTCGTTGTATCACTGAGGGTGCCTGTACTTCTTTTTCTCATGAGCTTTTTCTGTTCTGCTTGGTTTTAGCTTAGCACTATGCTGCCTGTTAGCCATGGTGCTGTGGGTTCTTGCTGGAGGACAATTTAAGTAGACTGGTTTCACTAGGAGATGGAACTGGAAGCATTGTAAATGCTGTCCAAACCAAAGGTCCATCTGCAGCTCCTCAGCAAAAGCTGTCTTAGCACATTGCAGCTCTGCTGTTTGTCATGTTGTCACACGGTCTCTGCAGTCTGACAGGTAGAATGTCACTTTTCCCTTCACTGTGAGGGAAAAGGAGACGGGAACTGAACTGAGATAAACAATTCAGGTACTTTTGCAAATATTTTTTCTGCAAAGGGCTGAGGTGTAAGAGTTTAATATTGTTCTTCACTCCAAATGGCCTTTAAAAAAAAATCAGCATTTGCTTCCAGAAAGTTGTTGGGTGCATTGTTTTCTACTCTATTTTCATATGAGGAAACAGACTGGATATTCTGGACCTTATTTTCATGTGTGACATAACCTGTCTCAGTTTTCAGGGGGTGCTTATGATTAATTTTTTTTTTTTTAGGAGCTTCCTGTTTTTCATAATCTCAGCCCCAAACTCATTAGATGGCCTGGTTTGTATTTGGCCCAGCATCACGGCAACTCAGGCCCCTTTGAAACATCCCTGTGGGTACTCAAAACGAGACAGCCCCAAGCACCAGACTTAGGTATACAGGCTTTTAACAAGACTCCCATGAGTATTTGGTGTCCTCATTTGAGAAGGGGAAGTAGTGTAGGAAAATTGAAATGGAAAGGGGCAGAGGCCCAAATGTTTTGTTACAGGAGAGGAACTGAAGCATAGCCATGTTTCAGAATTCTCCATCTCCACCCAGGCTTGTGCACAGCACTGTGTCTCCTCCTGCAGAGAGCTGCTCTCCTAATGGAGCTGGGTCCAAGGCATCAGTTGGAAACTGAGTTTTGAGGCTGGTGAGCTTGGTTCTGCTGAGTGAAAAGATAGAAACCATTCAGAAAATATACAATCCAGATTTGGGTTTAAATTTCATGTGCATATTTGCACACTGAATTTTCTTTTAGGTAGGCCTCTCTGTCAGTAAGGCTGAAGAAAAGTCCCTGCTTTATTCTGTCCACCTCTTTTATGGGAAAGTTAAAGAAATGTTTACCTTTCACAACACTGCTTATCAAATGTCTGCTGAAGGATAGCCCTGCCTCTGAGAGAGGGACCTCCCCTTTCTCAGAGTGTGCTCTTGGGCAGGTGTCCCAATTCCCTGTTCGGGACTGAGCAGGAAGCATGGAAGGGGAAGTGAAATAAAAGCAATCAAATAAGATATTTAGGAAGTACAGTCACCAGCACTGCTTCTGGGAGTGGGCAACCCTTAACTCCCATTCTGATGCTGGAGGAGATTAGGGTGGGTTAAATAATGAAGCAGAAAGTGGGTTAAGTAATGAGTTGCTTGAAATGAAAAGCCTCATCCTCTGATTCAAAGAGCTCTGCAAGAAGAAAAAATTCTGCTAGAATCAGACACCTGCAGGATTCAGATGGGTCTCCCACAGCTCTGGCTCCCAAGCTGCTGTGTGAGGGTGTTTCTGCATATAGACCTTGAGAAAAGAGCACATGGAAATGCAGTTCCCCTTGGCTAGAGGAGATCACACTTGTCCTGTCATGGGAAATGCTGGTGTCTCTCAGACCATGACCAGAGCCAGCAGCTCAGTTTTGCATCTTTGCCTGCATCTTTCAGCAACCAAATCAGATGGCTCAGAGCTGGCATTGCCCTGGAATGGTGGCACCTCCCTGCACTTTTCTCACTCATGTTCTGCACTGCTGGATGGCCTCTAACAAAGCAGAGCTCAGTTCCCACAAAACCCAGATTTTTCCCAGTGATACCAGCTTCTTCCCTTGGATGACAAGAGCCTGATGAGATGGGAACTGTGTGTGAAATTGTGCCCAGGGCACCTGGCTGGGCAGGCAAGGAGCTGTGTTGCCCCAACAGGCACCTGCAGGAAGGCTGGTGGAGCAAGCAGAGTGCCTGCAGAAGTTTCCAGGCACCAACAGCCCACCCTGCCTTCAGAGATCATCCATCACAGCAGCCACGATGGGAGAGTATTTACCAGGCACAGACTTGGCTGCTCTTTGAGCTGCTCATTGAGGCAGTGGCTGCAAGTTGGATCATGGCTTTCTGGCATTCCCGCCACAAAGTCTCTGTGACCACCCACGTTTCATTCACAGCAGAGAAATCGAGGACAACCTGCACACCCTGCACACTTTCTTCCTCCCCCAAGCTGCCCCTGCACCCTCCATAGCCAGCCAGCCTTGGGGCTGGTTTCCAGCTCAAGGCCAGCAGTGGGTCTGGAGGGCTCTTCACCCATCCCATGGAGACCACGCTCCACAGGAGGTGCTGCTCTAACCCCACTGTGCTTAGCAAAGCATCGCTGTAGATGTCTCTGAGAAAACAAGACTATTGCTAGGGGGGAAATGGTCAGCAGGTGCTGCTTTCAGGTGGGTTTTGAGCCGTGGCTGCCCCACGGAGGGAGTACACAGAGCCCCCTCCCCAGTGACTGCAGCACCTGGTGCTGTGCCAGGTGTGGGCAGGGGCAAGGCAGCTGCAGTGGCTATTAGAGGCCCTCATCAGTCTTCAGTCAGGGTGGATGTGAGACAAGGATGTGATTAGGAAATGGGAGCCTGAGTGAAAAGTCATCTATCAATTGGACTTATTAACCCAAATGTGTCAAGTAAGTTTCCACCAAAAGGAGAAAATTTATTTATTTTTAATTTGGGCCGTTTTAAAAATGGAGAAAGAAAAAATTTGTATTTTTTTTTTATTTTTAATGTAAGCAACAGTACTTATTAAGCTTCAGAGAGTACATGGTTATTTGTTTACCTATCTCCAGCCTGAAAACAGCTAGCAGCAAAGAAAGCCATATTGGGATCCCAAGGAGAACAGGGTGAAGAATCTAACTTTTCAAAGTTCTTTACAGGGATTTCCAAGTCCTGTCTACCAGACTAACACTGCTGCAGCACTCTGTGTCTGCCTCTCGCCTTCTCTGCCTACACAGTGTCTTGTAGGCAGCTGCATTTGCACTGCCAGTGCCCTGAACTGGAAGGACACGAGCCAGCCCAGGCAGAAAGGCACTCAGCCACAGTTAGCTTGGTTGCCCTCCAGCTGGCCTGGTGTACCGAGAGAACACACATGGGCAAGGACTGCAGATAGCACCTTGCTGCCTTTTGGTGGCTCACAGACAGGATGGAGTCCTTCTAGGGAAACTCACCCAGCTCTGGGAGCTGCTCCTGGTTCAGAGTCTCTGTATCAACGTGTCTCAGGGCATGTGATACTGAAGAAAGCAGTGAGTTTTGAGGTCCTGTGTGTCATATCAGTGATTTCCCACAGTCAAAATCTACTAAATTAAAATCTGCATCTCAATGTATATTCTTAAATTAATTTCTTCTTGGAATCTAAGACTTGAGTTTGGTCATTACAGAGAGGTTTTTAAGACGGTCCATCTTAAGAGGTCTCTTCCTAAACTTCGAGGATGTTCATATCTGGAGTCTTGATTTCAGACCAATCCTTGTTTAAGATCTCTCTGGACAGGACAAGTGTATGTTGTTTTTTTTTTTTTTTTTTGTCTCTTGGGAAAAGAAAAAGCAGAAGTTCCATGTCAGTGAGATTTTTTTCTCTTCCTTCCGTCAGACTTTATTCTGTACAACACACTTAAGTGAAGTAAATCAACTTTCTGCTTTCAGGACCTGCTGCCTCCCTCTCCAGAGCAGGTGCATGGTGGTCCCTTGTCCAACATGTACGGTGCTTCTGCATGGCCACTGCCCTCCTCCTGTGGCAGCTGTGCACCCTACAAAGTGTATGTGGGAGCGGGGTCCTGCTCCTTCTGTGGAGGTCAGCACTGTGCAGAGGTGACCACTGACGAAGCATGAGGCTTCCAGGGCTGAACCCTTGCTTCAGAGTCATACGTTTGTGAGAAATTAAGCATCCTTCCAGTCCTGTGCAGCAATTTACTATGAAACCAAGAAAGAGAATGAACCACAAAGTTGCAAAGGTTGGAGCCAGTTCCTGTTGTACCCCTTGCAAATTCATTCCATCCCCAAGCAGCGAAAAATAACGCAGCTCTTCCGCTCCCTCTGATAAACTCCAATAATTTTTATAAGCAAATACTGAGTGCAAATAAAAATATTTTGGAAGTTCTGAAATGTTGATTCACTTCATGTTCCGGCCATAAAGGAAATAAAGGGCTAGATATCAAAACTGTTTGCACAGTCTTGTCTAAAATGGGAAAAGGAATCATGGCAACCCAAATGTTTTTAGATAAACTTTGCCTCCAGTTGTGAGTTTATGCCTGGCTACCACATTATTTTGCAGGTGTTAATTTCTGTCAGTATTAGATGCATTGTTACTGTTGGTCTTCTGCTGGCCTCTTTGTCCAACCTTGACAAGACTGAGAGAGTCCTGCCCTAAGTTTGCTGGACCACTGAAGCACTGAACATTGGCCACTGGAACAGACTCCCCAGGGCAGTGGTCACAGCCCCAGGTTGTGACAGAGTTCAAGAAGCGTTTGGACAATGCTCTCAGGCACATGGTGTGACTTTTCAGGATGGTGCTGCGTGGGGCCAGGGGCTGGACTCCATGGTCCTTGCGAGTCCCTCCCAACCACAGCAGATTCTGTGATCTGGAGCTGAGGTCTGCAAGGTGCTATCATGGATTTGGGTGCTTTTGGAGCCTCAAACTCTTTGATTGGGTGTACCTGTACCTGTATCTGTTTCTGGAGGCAGCCACCCCACAGGGTGTCCCCAGCCCACATGGATATGCAGTGGCTGGTGTCAGTACTGCTGGAGGCTGGGTCCCATGCTGCAAAGCTCTTGGCTTAGGCCTCTCCTGGGCCACAAGCCATGACCTTGACACATCATTATTAATCTTCTGTGGGTTTAATTTTTTCTTTTTCTTTCTCCCCCTCCCCCATCCCCCCAACAAAGCTTGAAAAAACGTCAGTGGGAGTGCTGTAGCCAGACAGGCTGGTGCTTTCATTACGTGGTGCTAAGGGTATGTGCTGCATGCTCTGGGATATTGTGTGTGAATACTCAGAAGAGGTCAGTGTGGAAGGTGGTCCTGGAGGAGGTACCAAAACTGGGGCCTTTCACACCTGCATTCCCTTGCCTCAAGGGAAATGTAGGGAAATAGTCCTGTCAGCTGTGCTTGTTTTTCCTTCTGGAAGGAAGTGCTTTGTGCAAACAAGAAAGAGGTTGCACAGAGAGGTGGTTGATGCCCCATCCCTGGAAACATTCAAGGCCAGGTTGGACAAGGCTCTGAGCAACCTGATCTAGTTGAAAATGTCCCTGCTCATTGCAGGAGGGTTGGAGTAGATGATCTCTAAGAGGTCCTTCCAACCCATATTATTCTATGAGTATGGGGCATGGATGACCACAGACTTAGGGCCTTGGAGAGAGGTACAGAGCTAAATCTGTCAGTGTAGACACACTTACTTACATTTTAAGCCAGAATTGTATTGGTGGCTTACAAACAAAAAGGGGAAAACATTGGATTAGTCTTCTGGGTTCAGTGGCTGCACCAGAAAAAGTCAGAAAGAGGAAAGGAGGAGGAAGTGACTTATTCCTCCTGAAAAGGTAGTGTGGTAAAATGCAGTGTGAAGTTCAGCAGTGGTAAATATAGCTAAATCAATTGAGTTTAGTTCATATCCTGAGAGCCATAAATGTACACAGGTGAAATTTTATGAGCTTTTAAAAAGAGCTTTATGAGCTTAGAGGGAGAAGCAGTATAATTTGAAACTAGCAATGGAAAAATAATGTAATATGGATTGTGGCATACCTAGAAAAACCTGCTAACTTACCATACAGAAGGACCATAAGGGATAAGCAAGGAAAAAAGATCTAGGAATCTCTTTTATTCTTCCCCAGGACCTTGATCTAACCTTCTTTCGAAACTGTAGCATCCACTGGAATTACTCTCTGGGCAGTCCAGGAGTCTAAAGAACTCCCGGGGAAAAAGTGAAGAGGAGGTAAATGTGTAAGTCCTTGGTAGGCTCTGGTAGTTCTCCATCACTGCATCCTCTGGTTTTCTTTCCAGGAATTCGAGGTTGCCCTACTGCATGCTTGATAAGAAGCAATGTTCTAAGACACGTAAAGATGCGTGGTTTTGTCTGCTTGGTATAAGAAGGGTGGCTTGGTTTTCAGATACCTGAGGCATCTGAAAACCAAAATATGGTGTCTACAGATGCTCTTCTTGTATGAGTGGCCTGAAGAGCAGAGGACTGATAGCAGCAGCAGAAGGCTCAGAGTTGTGCAGATGCTCTCCCATTTAAGAGACCCGGACACGTGTCCCCCTCGTGCCTCCTGGTTTTCTGCTAAGCTCTGCCAATACCTGGAGCTCTCAGTGCTATCTCCTCCTCCGTGCTGTGTTTCAGCAGAAGGTATCAGTTCCTGGGGATTGCAAAGCAAACCGAGGAAGTTCTTGGGAGGGGGGGCCACTTGTGTCTTAGCTTAGTGACAGACTGGTCAGTACCAATCAACTTCTGTCCAGCCATGGTGAGATAGGGCTGAGAGCCATCCTGATAACTGCCAAGCCAACTGATCAATTTTAAATATCAGCATTTCCACAAGTTCAAATACTAATAATGTTATTTGATGCTGTGTGGGTAGGTTGTTTTGGTTTGGTGAGGCCTTGCTTGCTCCTGACAGTGCTTCCTTAGACCTCTCAGTCCTCTGAGCGTGGTGAGACAGGCTGTGCCCTAGAGAGTTGCACATCAAAGCAGCAGCCTTTGTAACTAACCAACCCAGTCTGGTTCAAAATCAGATGTCTAGGAGAGAATTTTCAGCAGACAGCTAGATCTAGAGCAGTAATTAGGTCAAGAGCCTATTATTGACCTCTTCTCACAGGCAAGAATTTATGCAAGAACAGGAGTAGCCATCCAGCACTGCATTTGAGACATGGTCTTCTGAAACAAAGGATTTATTCCAAATAAAACATTTCCCCCATGTCAGTAATCAGATCTGGCTTTGATAGAAAAGTCATCAACAGGATCCTCGTATGGTGCTAATATCTTAGCTTTTCCTTCTGCAGTTGTGTTTGGTTATATATAAATATATATATGTATATGTATATGTATGTATTTAAAGCTCCTCTTGTTAATGCACCAAATATGCGTAGGCAATTAACAGAAGATTGTGTTTGATTATGGCTTACAAGAAAGTCTCCAGAGAAGTTACTGTTCATTACTCAGTGAGCAGTCCTTTCAGCTATGAATGGTGACCTTGGCAGAAGGTCCTGAAGACCACAGAATTAACTGAGAAAGCTTTAATAAAGGCTGGTGCATGGAGAAAAAAAATCTATATGACTAGTGCATTGTTGGCTGGTGAGGATATGTTTGGGAGATACCTATCCCATTACAAAGTCAGATACTGAGTTCATTGCCTCACTGTGCTTTCAGGGTAGATTTGATGACAAGCTAGAGAAAGGCAGCTTTAAAAAATGTTCTTTGTTACATTCTGAAAGATGTCTTGCAGTTTGACAAAAGTGTAGGCTCACTTAATAGGAGTCTGTTGCATTTAGCCATATGCTTTCTTGGAATAGCATTTTTCCATAGCATCATAGTTATAGAAGTGGTTGTGAACACATTCACTAGCTCATGTGGCCTAAATGGGTTTTCTTAATGAAAAAAATAGCCTTATGTGTTGATTCCAGTTGCTGTTGTTTCTTCAGTCTCAGTTTGTTGTTTGTAAAAGCTCCGAAATTCTCTGTGTCTTTGAATTCATTGAGCCTTCATAAGGAGGCAAATATCAGTGCGGATGTAATTTCTTAAGCAGGCATGGATAAACTTCAAGAGGGGCTTGGATCTTCTGAGCTAACACTATGGAAGTACAAAGGGCTGGCATACACTAAGAAGGTAGTTGGGGTGTCTTTATGCACCCATTGATTCATGTCCCAGCACACAAAGTGATGTTGTCAGGTGCTAATTTCCCCTAAAGTGGCAGCACACTCACTGGAAATAAGGATCAAAGGAAGGTTTTGTGTCATAACTTTCTCTGAATCAGAGTATATTGGAAGGATTGCACTATTCTCTCTCTTTGCAAAGCCAAGATTAAGCAGTTACATCAATATTTGTTCTGAGATCGTGGCCTCTGAAATCACAGGACTATGTCACCTTGAAACATGTGGACCATGACCGTGGGGAACGCTGAGCAGTCATGGAGGACGTGAGGTTTTAATCAAAGCACTGAAATATTTGAGACTCTTTATACTGACTTGGATGGGTTTTAGATTGATCTCTTGAAATCCAGCAAGTTTAGGCAAATAGACGTGAGTAACAAAATGTTTTTCCAAAGCTCATTTTGTCATCAACAGAAAAAACACACTGCAGATGCTCAAGATGCACAGTTGAAGCAATTAAAGTAGTTGTTGGTTTTTTTTCTTTTAAACAGAGAACTTTTTCTCAAGAATACTGAAACTTTGAGGGTTCTATCAACCCCAAGCAAAGCTGTCCCCACTTCCACATCTCTCTTTGGACTGAAAACTACTTTTTTGGTTACTATTTAAGGTGAAATGAGATACGCTGTTAGCACGG
This sequence comes from Phainopepla nitens, assembly GCA_013400175.1. NCBI lineage: Eukaryota > Metazoa > Chordata > Aves > Passeriformes > Bombycillidae > Phainopepla > Phainopepla nitens. The sequence goes on along the minus strand of VXBQ01008789.1, from coordinate 1,150,738 downwards.
TTCACAAAGATTTACTCCAAAGGGGATAAAAAACCTGCATGTATGCGTTAGACTGGAAGCCAGCATGTAACTGGCGAGCAAGCAGCCTGCTCCTATAGCGTGGGCTCAAAGTTATCCTGTGTGGTTGGACTTTTATGCCTTTTTTTTTTTTTTTTTTAAATGTTCTCCTCAAACAACACTGACGGGTTCGAGAGGAGCCAAAATATCCTGCCTGAACACCTGCGAATTTTGGATCTGGAAGCGAGCAGGGGGGGTTGGTGCCAGCTCTCTGCTGGCGTGATGGATGGGACCGCAGCCGCGGCCGCCAGGTTTCCAGGGGCTCGCGGCCGGGCCTGGCGCTGAACTTTGCCTTTTAGGAAAGGTCAGCTCCTTCCTGCCGTCCCACCACGCGCCAAGCGGTGGGATGAGCCAGGCGACGGGGACAAAGCGTCACACAGCACAATGAAGAGTGCTAATATGAGTAATTATTGCAGTATGTCGCTGCACTATTTTAAGGCTGCTCGCTGCATGCCAAAGAGTGCTCTGGGCAGGGTTTTCATTACAAAACCCTGCCAAAACACTTCCTGAGGGGATGGTGATAAATATAGATAGCAGAGAGCCAGTCTGAATCCACTGCAGCGAATAGCGAGAATGCACATGCCTTAGGGTCCTCAAGGCTCATAAAGCAGAAGATACTTGAGTTGGCTGAGGTCCCTGAATAATTCAGCTGACTCCACTGAGGGATTTTCAGGTAGCATTTTGATATGGTACATTAGACATGCTCAGGAATCGGCTCCCAGCTCCCCCTACCAGTGCAGTGGGGGTCACTTTTATTTCTGGCCCTTGATTAATCGTGATGGATCCCAGACAGATGTTTTAGGACAACCGCTTTTCTCTTTTGTTGCACAGCTTCATTGTTGACCATCTGTAGAGCATTGCTCTTTGCCTCATGTCATGGCAGAAACAAATAAAGAACAAAGCAAAAATGTCTGGCTGTTTTTAAACTCTCCCTTTATAGCACGACCATTACCAATTGCACACGCATGTGAGCAGCACCACCACTGGTTTTGCAGGCAGCTTTATGTTCTCCTCGCCATCCCCAGGGCTGCCAGGGTGCCTAACCCAGGTGTTGTACCTGTAGTGTTGTCTGAGGACTACTGAGTGATCCTGATTTCCATCTCCCAGGGCTGCCAGACCTTGAATTTCTACTCAGGCAGTGCAAAGCAATGACTGCATTAAAGCATCTGTATGTAGGGGCCTGAGCAGGGTCACCTGTCCTGGACCAGCAGAAACCAAGGCGCTTCTCAACTGCAGAAGTCATGAGGAGCAGTAGGGAAAGCTAGCAAAGGGGCCCCATTCCTCCCACAAGCCAAAAGCCATTCAGGGACAGCAAAAAGCCCCTTCTGTAATAATTCCCTGCTGTATTTTCCCTTCTCACCTAATTTCCTTCCATGTCCTGGCTCCTGGAACCACCTGAGAGACCCCCAGGGAAGGCCATGTGGGCTCCTTTCTGCCACTCACCTTCTCCTATTCTCATGCATTGACCAGGTGTGTGCACAGAACTCTTCCGGAGCACACACAGGGAACAGAAAGGTCACAGCAAGTCATTCCCACAATGCCTTTTGAGTGTGGCCTGTTTCCTATGCTTTTCCAGAAAATACCTCTTTGTGCTTTGAAATGAATTCTGCCATGATGGCTCTAAATTCTTGAGGAGAATTCCAGTCAGCTCATTGAGAAGGATTATGGCGCATAAGCAGTAAATAAACCTTGGTGTCTGTATCTAGTAGACCCCATAGCTCTGAGGGCTGCAGGAAGACAGAAACCTTTTTTTTTTTTTTCTTTTAAGATATAAGGCTACCATAAATTCAGAGTTGTCTGTACTAGATAAGGGGTGTGTTATGTGGTTATTGATGTTTATTTTTTGTTATTCATGACAAGCAACCTGGATCAAAGTTAAAGCCTGTTCTCTTATCTCCTGTATAATTACATGGGTGAAACAAGCCCCAGAAGGTCTTGTTAAAGTATGAGAGATGCTGGTTTGCTCGTCAGTTTGTTTGTGAGAGGGCAATGCAGACAAGGTATCCAGCAATAACTCTAAAAATGCAGGAAAGGGTGCTCTAGTAAGGTGATGTCTCTGCAGCATCTGCACTGCTTTAGTTGTAAAGCATAACAAGTGACTATGCAATAGGGAAAATGTCTACTCCAGCCGTTTTGTTCCTCACAGAGAACTCCCTGTACCTGCTGGGACGGCTGGATCAGTTGACTGCTACCTGCTCTATTTAATCATCTGTTTTTGTGAGTGCCAAGAGCTGGAAAACAGGAACAACAACATTATTTGAGGTCTGATCCTTTCTCATGACCCACAAGGACTGTTTCCACCACTCATTCCAAAGGGAGAGTTGCAGGTAGTGGAAGTGGAAAAAGTTATGAGGAAAGATAGCTGTGAAGGTTTGATTTGGACATGTTGATCTGAGCTAAAAACAATGATTATTTCCACTTCTCACCCTCCCTGTCCCACTCTCATTGTCCCCACCCTCAGCAGACTGACCTGTGGCTGCCTGTGAAGACACGCTTTTGAAATACTTCTCTAATGTGCATAAGTCACGTGAGAAGGGGAGATTTGGGATTCTCACCTTTTCTCCACTCTAACCCTCTTCTCTGGGCTCTCTTTTCCTCAGCTCTGTGCTTCAAAGGAGCTGTTTACAAAATAGTGAGTTATTCCAACCCCCAGAAGGTACCACCTCTTGGCCACAGCTACAAAAGCAAGACCAGCTATGGCACCAAATAAAGTGCTGCCAGAGTAGCTCCAAGGACCTGTCATAACAGTGTCATTCCTATTCCATTTCCATTTTGCCCCTTGGTTTCACACAACCAGATTAATGCAGGAGGTGGACCAGGTCTCAGGCACAGAGAAATGATTTCAGTAAGAAACCCTGATTGTCACCACAGGATTCTGGTGACCTTCAGACTCACGAAGCTGCTCAGCCTGTGGCCATCTGAGACAGAGAAGAAAAGCTTCTTGAATAGAAAATTCCAATCATTGACCTCATCAGTACAAAATTCATATTTTGTGGGGGGGAGAAAAAGCCCAACAGTAAAGAGCTGCAATCAGAAAGCACAACCTTGAACCATGACCAAATGGGAATTGGAAAAACCTGGAAGTGACAAATGAATGTCACATTTTTCCCTTATACCAAATTTAATGTTGTCCGTAGAGACTAGTGATTTTTCTTTACTTCACAAAGCTTACAGCAGCAGACCTCAGCACTGCATTCTTGAGCATTTTGATTTGTGGGGCCTACAGACTTCCCAGCAGCACTGCTCACATAGTTAATCTAATCCTCCTGCCAGCACACCCAGTTTTCTGTCTTGTGCTGGACCCCTGGAGCTCCTCCAAGACGCTTGGGGACCTACAAATGACAGGCTGAATGGCTCTGTCCTCCAGCTCTGAAGCAGCATCCAAGTTTGAGGGTTCTTTTGTAACCTGCATTGACTGAATGGAACTTTGGATTATGTTAGAGAAGGTGGTGCTCTGCCTCCATCATCACTTGCCTAGGAGAGCAATGTATTGCTTAAGAGCAGCAAGTAGGGAAGCAGCAACTGTGGTCATAGCTCAGCATCCTGAAAACTCCCCAGAGGCAGAGAGCTCCTCCCCAAGCAGAGGACAAACTAGGCATGAAATTTCCTTTTTTAAATTATTATTATTATTAATTAAAAAATACTGTTTTGATCTGCCTTTGCCACAGCACAGATTCCTTGCAGGCTGAGCAGATTGCACTGGTGAGGCCACACCTTGAGTGCTGTGTCCAGTTCTGGGCCCCTCAGTTTGGGAAGGAGGTTGAGATGCTTGAGCACATCCAGAGGAGGCAACGAGGCTGGAGAGGGGCTTGGAACACAAGCCCTGTGAGGAACGACTGAGGGAGCTGGGGGTGTTTAGCCTGGAGAAAAGGAGACTCAGGGGTGACCTTATCACACTCTGCAACTTCCTGAAGGGTGGTTGTAGTCAGGTGGGAGTTGGTCTTTCTCCAGGCAGCAGCTGACAGAATGAGGGGACACGGTCTCAAGCTACATCAAGGGAAATACAGGTTGGATATTAGGAAGACGTTCTTCAAGGAAAGGGTGGTTAAGTACAGGAATGGCCTGCCTGGGAAGGTGGTGGAGTCACCATCCCTGGATGTGTTTAAAAAAAGACTGGATGTGGCACTCGGTGCCAGGGTTTAGTTGAGGAGTTAGGGCACAGGTTGGACTCGATGATCTTGAAGGTCTCTTCCAACCTAGTAATTCTGTCATTCTGTGATTCTGTCCAGCTGAAATACGTGTTGAACAACAAGAAAATCCCCTGCCAGTTATTTAAGCAAAGTGCCTAGTGAATCTGTCTGTGTGGGAGCTGACTTGGTGCAGACAAGCCTGGAGCTCGTCTGAGAGCTCAGGGTCCATTTGCGGAGTCACTGTGACACTGGCTTGATCACAGCCACTCATTTCCCTGCACCATCCTGACACAGAGCCAAGCACAGCACAGGAGAATTTCCCCAAAGCCAGATAGCTCTTGCTGCTGGGAGCAACTAGTTTGAAACCCCACACATGTCCAGTTTAACCAAGACCCTTCTTGTCTGGGAGTGCTGGTGATCGACAACTAGACTGAGCTCCCATGGAAATAAAGCCAGTGACCTGCTGCAGTTCTTGGCTGAGTGATGTAACTTCTCAGCAATTTGGTTTCCCCAACTGTAAAACTTCAATAAAAACTTTGTGTTGTCTGACAAAGACGTGTAAAAATCTAGGCAACTTTGACTCCCTCTGCTCCAACACAGAATAACTCACTTCAGTTAACTATACTACATTTTAAGGTTTAGTCAATATTTGTATACCTACAGGAACGTATTAAACACTATATGCATGCTATGAAGTTTTACCAGCATTTTTTGTACTTGTGATTATTTAATTTTTTTTTCTCCTTCTTCTCTCTCCTCGCCCCTTTTGTACAGTAGTAAGCATTGAGAAGGCATAGGAAGGGCAGAAGAGTAGCAGCAGAGCCTGTGAATAATTTTAGCTTTTCGTCTACTGGGGTGATCTATGTGAAATTCACCTGCAAGCATGAGTTCCCTAAACCTTGGAGAAATTGAGAGTGCAGAATCACCTAATAAGGAGACTGGTTCAAGAATTGCTGTCTTAGAAACATCTTCTTTGCAATTAACTTTCAGACTAAAGTCTGCTGCTGGTGGGTAACTTTTATCCCTTCCTCATCTCACTTCAGTAAATTGTTGTCAAGAGTCAACAACCAAACCCCAGGTGAATCTACAGCTCTTGCCCTGTTCTGTTTGGAAGTTTCATTTCTTTTGATCTCTCTGGGGAAGCAGCCTGGCTACAGTCCACATGTTTTTCTCTACAGCAACAGAAACTGGTGAGCACTTTGTTCAGCACAGTGATGGTAAAGGGCAAAGTCAAAGCAAATCTGGCTTTGTCTACTGTGGAAACACCAGCCAAGGGTGAGGTTCCTCACAGGGTTGGGTGGGAAGGGCTGCACAAAACTGTCAGATCCTGGATGGCTCTGGCAATTCAGCCAGCTCAGTGATCACAGTGTGGGTACCACTGCTGTGGAAACTGCAAAGGCCATGCTTCCAGACAGACAGGGGTCTGCCCAGTCATTAGGTAATTAACCTTGTTGGCATCCTTTAGAGACTAGGAGAAGGACACAGCCCCAAACACATACCCCAAGATACACAGCACTTGACAGAGCAGAGGTGTTGCCAGGAATTTTCTCAGCAATACCAAGTTGCATGCCTGAAGCTAAGTGCCTGCACCTGTATTGAAGGACTCTGAAGTCAACTGGTTCATCGGAAACACTGAGTGCCCATTATTTTTATTGTCTTCATAAGATCTAAATTTTCCTAAAATGAAGCAAAGGAAGTCAGAAAAAGGGAATGATGTAACACACACATCCATAGAATCACAGAAGACTTGGGGCTGGAAGAGATTTTTAAAGGTCACTTCCAACCCTCCTGCAATAAGCAGGAATATCTTCAACTAGGCCAGATCCTCAGAGCTCCATCCAGCCTGTGCTTGAATGTTCTCAGGGATGGGGCCTTTACCACCCCTCTGGACAACCTGTTTCCATGGTTCACCACCCTCATTGTAAAATTCTTTTTCCTTATATCTAAACCGAATGACCCTCTTTTAGTTTAAAACCATTACACATTCCTTTGAAATAGGCCCTGCTAAAAAAAGCCTGTCCTCATCTTTCTTGTAAGCCCTCATTAGGGACTGGAAGTTGCTATAAGTTCTCCCCAAAGCCTTCTCTTCTCCAGACTGGAAAACCCCAGCTCTCTCAGCCTGTCTTTGTAGCAGAGGTGCTCCAACCCTCTGATCATCTTCGTGGCCTCCTCTGGACTGACTCCAGCATGTCCATGTCCTTGTCATGTTGGAGCCCAGGAGCTGGATGCAGCACTCCAGGTGGGGTTTCCCCAGAGTGGAGAAGATGGGGAGAATCACCCTCTTTGAGCTGCTGACCACTCTGCTTTGGATCCAACCCAGGATGCAGCTGGCTGGGACTGCGCACTGCTGGTTGAAGTCCAGTTTTTCATCCATCAGAACCCACAAGTCCTTCTTGACAAGGCTGCCTTCAATCCCTTCATCCCCCAGGCCGTACTGATGCCGGGCATAGCCCTGAGCCGGGTGCAGGAGCTTGCACTTGCTTTAGTGGCCAGCATGCAGGGATGCCATTCCCCCTGCTCAGCGTTGTGTGCAAGCCTTGAGTCCCCCTGCAGCAGAATGAGGCCAGAGCTCACTGCCCATGGATGCAGATGGTTGGGATCTTCGTCCAGCATGCTCTCACTGCACCCTGGCAGCCTGCTCCAGCTGCAGACAGGTATTGATTGGGGTGGCCAAAGGCTTTGCCTTTCCTTAAGGGGTTTTGGCAGAAAAGTCTGTGATGTTTTTGTCCAGTCACAACGGGTTTTCCTGGTACACCCAACCTGTTCCACTGCTATCTTGCATGTTCATTGGTTTGAGCTTGGCCTTGGGTGCATTTCAGATTTCTTTTCTATAGCTGTGCTTTTCTCTTCCATTTGTAGCTATCACAACCCTTCACCCTCTGCCATGAGCTCTGCCTTCTGCAGCCTGGCCCTTGCCTAATCAAGGGAGACAGCTTTCCTGTTGTTACTGTTGGAGCTGCAATAAATAGCATATCCATTTCTCCATTTATCTGCTTTTTGAAATCCAGCCTGTAATGCCAGCAATAATTACTCTGTTTCTATATTTAGAGATCATCAGCACCTCATGAATATCAAATTGTACTGTTATTATCTCTGTACAATATGGGACAGTCTCCTATCAGTGTAAACATTTATAACAGTGATTATCAGTAGAACTGCTAGAGATCCCAAAATAGACAAGGCTGAACAGGAGTTCTGCCATTATTTGTTTACTGGGGGAGGCAGGGAGAGAGGCAGAAGAGCCAGCTGAAGGTCTGACAGCACAGAGCCCATCTAGCACCAGTGTGGGAAGGCTGGTATGTGGGGAACTGCACCTGGTGGGACCATTAGGAGCAAGTGTGGAGAGTCTGCTGAGCCCACGCACCATCTTAAATCTTTGGAATTAGGTTGCCATCTGCACAAACATCCTGCCCCACAAGAAAATTCCTCAGAACACTTCCTTAGGCTATGTTTTTAGCATCTTCATTTGTTCAGAAGGTGTTTTTTAGAGCTGTAGTCTGACTGGTTGGGTAAATAATAGAAACAATTTCTAAATTACAGATTCAACTAATTTTGCTGTCAGTATCAGCTTGCCAAGGGGAAACGGTTGATGTCTCATCTTCTGTGGCGCTGAATGGTTGCATCTGAAGATGTCTGGCCCTGCCAGGCAGTGCTTGCTCTTGGCTTGAAATAAAACTGTGCTCTGAGCTCAGGCAAATAGCAGGATGCACAGACAGGAGTGTGGTGAGAGGCTGCTGGTAAATGTTAAGGGCATGGGTGAATGCCAGTGGGTTTTTGCACTCACAAACTTGTTTGGTTTTTTTTTTGTTTTGATGGACGTGCCACATTGCATTGAGAAGGGCTGATCTAAACCTCTGTCAAACAGCTGAAGCTCAGTGGATCTGCCTGTCTCCTAAGAGACCTTTCCCCTGCTCTGAATCTCTAGGAAGCTTCCAAGGAACAGTCACTCACCATCATCATCTTTCAGAGCTGTCAAGATGCTTCAGCAGCTCAGCTCTTGGCATGGTTCTCCAGCCCTTGCCTGCCCTGCTGTGGCCCTGACCATGTGTATTGTTTTCCATGCAGATCAATGCCCCTCCACCTCAAAGGCTTTACTACCACCAATGACTGCAGACCTTAACAGAATTACCTTTTCTTTTCCCTTGCTTTTGCCACGAGTTATTGCTCCTGAGTGTTTACTTTGCAGCTCTGTGGGCCACCTGGGCATGGCTAGGCAGAGCCACCTCCTGGCAGGACAGGAAGGAAAGCTCCAGATCTGCTGGCCCAGCACTTGCCACTGCACAAACATTTGGCCACTATCATTAGCATGTCCCCAGCCTGTAGCCTGAGACAGCAGGGTTACAGCTCAGTACCCAGCTCTTCCCACCCATAAATCTATGCTTCATAGCACTTGTTTTGTATTTTAAGTGGGGGTGCTAAAGTGCAGGTAAGAGAAAATCACTGGAACTTGGAAGGAGTTGGGCAGGAAAGTGATTGTGTAACACAAGTCTGGGCAGGTGTGCTGCTTGGAGACGGGGCTGGTGGCACTGAGGGACACCAGGAAAGCAGTAAAACCTTCTGAACACAGTGGATGCTGTACAACTGCAAGTCCTGCTATCTCACATTATTTTGCCCCTAGACAACAGTATATCCACACCTAAACACATCCTTTACACTCTAGCTGAAAACACTTGAATGACACTAAAACCAAGCCCTAGAATCATGTTTTCTTTTCTGAATATAAAAAGTTAGTAAATAAAGCTGGCTTCTTATCAATTGCTCATCCCTGAAAGTGCTGTAATACACCACTCGACAGTTTCTGTTCTAGCTAATTTCTAGAATCAGCTCTCTTTTCAGAGAAACTGCTGCCAGAAGAGGACATGACTAAGCAAGAGAGGAAACTCAACTGTAGCAAAATGTGAGTGAAACAGAAAATAATCACTGAGTAAACTAGTACTTGTCGGTTCAGCAGGGGAAACAAATCTAGATCATTCTCTGCAGCTTTGGAGAGACCTCGCTGGCTCTTGCACAGCTGGCTGGGAGAGGCAGACAGAATACAAAACAGGAGTTAAGGGCTCCAGAGCTGTGCACGGCCCCTCACACTTTCATCTCTTGCACAAGGGGACGTGTCCTTCCGACAAGAGAGCTCTTGTACACATGTTTGTGCTGTGAGAATGCTGTCTATGTTTGGTTTGGAAAAGCTATGCTTGCTTAACAAAACCTGAATTTATCCCTGTAATCCTTCCCTGCATCTCCATGGCCAGATTGGAGCAGCCTGTGGAAAAAATTCCTGTCTATTTTCAGAAATAGATAAAAGCATTCAGATTACAGAGTGCAAATCTCATCTCAAAACGGCTGGAAAAATCCATTCAGCGCCACTGTCACTGACCCTCGCGACCTCTCCAAGTAATGAATTTCAGTTGCCTGTGCCTCTCCCCCACGCTGCCTCCTTCTGCTCCTGCCGCCACTGCCGGAACTGCCTGCGCTCCCAGCATCTGCAAAATGTCAGCCTTGAGTCCCACTGTTTATCCCACGGGGAGCAGCGAGGGAAGAGTTATGTAAAAGAGCCGGGTGGAAATTATTATTGATCTCACTGCTTGAAACCACTAGCGAGATCTTTTCAGTCCAGTGTCCGCGCTCACAAATTTTGGCAGAGCGCTTGTGTGCCAAGGAAGAAGTGCTCTTTACCACAAAGGTAAAAGTGCCAGGAATCTGGCTCGTTACCCACACTTGTCCCAGGGCTGTGCTCTCTGCTGTGCCTGGAGCTGGGTACAGTGCCATCCCCTCCACCGCCGAGAGATCCCAGAGCAAACGAGCCTTTAGCATCACTTATTAGTTCATGAGATGGAAGATTCCATAGAGGAGATTACTGCTCATTTAGAGGGATTGCATGCTTTAGATAGCCCCTGAGGTTTGATGAATTCCTGCTCATGGTGGATTAGATGCCTTGTTAGCAAGCAAAATATTAAAGACAATTGCAGCAAGCTTACATCTCACTCATATTTTGCTTATGGATTACGGTCTTTGTAATTAATACCAAGGAAGAAAGCACCCAGATGGACTGGCTTTTCAAAGATTAACCTTGACGGAATTTCTTTTTTTAATTTAAAACTTTATTAGTCTTTCTGTGATGTTCAGAGCAGACCTGGGATGCTGATAGCTTTGTGTCTGGCTCATCAAGTGTCTAACAGGAATTCTGTGGTCCTCCCTTGGGATTCACACAGCTGACAATCACCATGCTTGTGTTCCCTCTGACAAAACCAGGCTGAATCCTACGAGGTTCTGAACAAACCATTTTCAGAGCTGAGGATGCTTCAGATGTCTCTCCTTCTGTTTCAGAATGATGAGCAGGATATGAAAATCTAAAAGAGGACTGTGTGGTGAAAAAGGGATGTTGGACAGATCAGAAGCTCTGATGATGAGTACATGGTGTAGGGTGATAACGTGTGTGTTGATCCTAGCACTGCTAACCTTCCAGGACCTGGGGGAATCAGCTCACTTCACTAGGAAACTTATATCCACTTTGCAACAGTGATGAGAGGCTTAGTTGTTACCTATCCAGTGTGGACAGAGAGAAGCACAGAACTGAATGAAATGTATGGAGAAGGGACAAAGTATTTAAATGACTTCAAAACACTTTGAGATCTTGGATTACAAGGCAGCAGGTGCGCTATAAGCACAAATTCTGCATTTATTGCATGTGCATGTTCAGAGTTTGATTTATCTCTGTTTGCAGGCGCATGAATGTGCATTTTCATGCATGTCCTTTGAAGCCCAAACACGGCTCAGCTGAACATGCAAGTGAAGAAAATTGGGCAGCACGTGTGCATCCACAGATATACACATTCCACATGGAGTACAAGCGCCAAAACACACTGGAAAGCACAGCACACCTATTACAATCTGGCTGAAAGTCTAATGCTAAGATCAGAATTGGTTTTATCCCACTGCCTTATTTTTAAAGCCTAGAGAAATACCCACACTAGCCAAAACAATCTGATTCTTGAGCTTGCTTTGGTATTTTCCACAATTTTCAACCAGGTGTCAGGTGAAATTTTCAGCAATTGTAAATGGCTGTTGAAATTTTTAAAAATGCTCCAACTGCACCATTTTAAAGAAAGGCTAAATGGTTCTTCTTTTAAGATATTATAAACATTTTTTAATTTCTAACAAAAACAATAGTGGTTTGGAAAATCATATATCTGAAGCAATGGGTGTAACTTCATTATTTCAGATAATGGTGCAAAACAAAGATACCACAGGAAAGGTCATTATAGCCTATAAAGTTTAATGAATTTAATACCTCTTAAAGTAGTCATGAAAGGGTACATATTGATTCGAGGTTACTAGATCTATATATATGGAATACATAAACCTGAACTATACTGATATATATAGATGAAGGTGTTCATTAGAATAAAGAACCAAATTGCAGGTTATAAAAAAATTATTTTAATTATCTTTGGAAGATCTGGAGGGGTTTCTGTTGTGATCATGAGCCTGAGAACTATAACAATGCCTTCTCCAAGTGAAAATCTAACCTGTTAAGAGAAAATGAATGTGGAAATCCAGTAAAAGATTCAACTCTGACACATTTGGAAGACAAAATAAGCCTATGATATCCTGTTCATTCACCAGGGAGTCATACTTATCATTGAATTGTTACAGCTAGACAGAACACAGGTATTTATATATTCTGTATGATCCAAGAGCTTAAAATTGCTTTCAACTGTTGACTTCACTGGAGATGAATGAAAGACATTAATAGGACCGCTGCAGTCCAGCCTGTTCCAGCACTGTGTAATGGCCCCAGGAATATCTCCTGTGTACATCATTCCCATCCGTTCCAGGAGTTCCCATGGCACTGTGCAAGCCCCACAGCAGAGAGGTCACCACAGCTCCTGCTGCCAAGCTCCCCCACCAGCTGCTGCCAGCTGATGGCTGCTCTGCAGGAAAACTGCTCTACGACACAGGCAGCTCGTGGGGCCACTTGGCTGGGTGCCTTCTGGAACAAAAAAGAGGAGGGGAGGGGAGGGGAGCTAAAGGAATGGAAAAACAAAGAGGGAAAAGAAGAGAGCTTAAATGAAATGCATGAATATGGGTGGGAAAATGTGTTCTGTTCCTCGCTGAAGCTGCCCAGGCAGTTTCTCTTACCTGTGTCCATGCCACACAATGCGTTTGGCTAGCCAAGAGAACAGATATGTTATCCAAACACCAAATAATGCTCTTCACTGCTCCATTGGGATACTGACCAGTCAACACAGCTTCCCCTGGGCACCATCCCTGTTTGACTGAGGCAGAGATGAGCAAATCTTCTTGGATAAATGCCCATGGACAATTCATGTTGCCTCTTTGCTTCTGCCTGGACTATCTCTGTCTTTTCCATGTAGCTCTCCTCCTTTACTCTGGAGTCCTGCTGTTTCTTGCTCTACATTCAAAACTATGTATTTTTGCAATGAGGGATGTCATGAAAGGAGAAAGCACCTTCCTTTTTTTCCAGGAAAGGTAGGTTTAAAGGGTCTCAGAGGGATTATTTTAGGTCTTCTGAATATGTTTCTAGGTTTAGAATGGATGTAATGTATAAATCAATCAGATAAAAGGTTGAAATACGCAAAACCTGGAAAATGTCCAAATCCCCCACACTTAGGATTTTCCACATACACCTTCCCAATAATTTCTAACTCCACAGCTCCAGCTTTGAGAGTAATGATTATTTTTGAACTTAGCTTTAACTAAACGTGGTGAAGAATCCATCCTAGACCTCAATGAATTGGTAGCCAACCCATGGGTATTTCAGTAAACTCCAAATAGACCCAGTAAAACAGAGTGGAAGGGGAGAGGAATAGACTCTGTAATTAGAAAGCTGTCAGTCTCCTAACACAGACTAAACACATTAAGTCCTCCAGGACTTTCAAACAGAAGATCAGCATTTACAACTTCAGACCCAAATCATTCATAAGCAGTTTTAAATGATGGCACCCATGTAAAAATCCCTGTCATGGTAAATACTGCCCAGGGCACAACATAGTTAGCATGAAGCAGCAGCTTCCAAACAGTTTGAAATTATAAGTTCTGGGCAAAGCAGGTTACAGTAACCCAACAGACAGGAGAGGTGAGGTTCCCACCTCCAAACTGGCATGATGCAACCTCCCAGTAAAGCACAGCTGAGAAGATAAAACACTTCTGGAGACCACAGTGATTCCTTTCCAGCCATCTGAGGCCCAGAAGCCTTAAGGACACACTGAAATGAAAACCTGACTTTTATGACAGTGCCTTGGAGGAAGCAGCATCACAGTTGCCTGGGAAAGTGGTCTGTCCTTTGCACACCTGGATTGCTTTCATGACATGCCATAAAAAGGGCTGGAACAGTGTTTGTTCCTCCACCTCTGCCTATAGGCACCACAAGGAGGTAAAAGTGTGGGTACACTGCACTCCATCATCAGTTTGTTGGTAACTGGAGGATATGAGCTGATGGTACTCTGCTGCCTGAACTCCTGCCTTGCAACTCTGTGCTCCTCTGTGGCCCGATTCACCCTGAGTTGTATCAGTGTGTGCTCTCACCAGGTCTTTGGGTGGTTGTGCAGGCAGCTGAGAGATCTCTCCATGGCACTGGCAGCTGGGGGCCTCCATCATTCCTTGGATAGGACTGCTCCCTGCTCCTGACTCTGGCTGAGGTGCTGGAGCCATGGAGCTCTCCTCGGGGCACCTTTTCACTAGACAGGGGGAAGGGAGGTGGACCTCTGCCAACAGATTTGAAATAGTGGGTTCTTTTGCTCATTATCTGGATATATATTGCCATTGCTGGCTTTGCCTGGCTTTATGACTGTGCTCCCTCTTGCCTAATAAAGATCTGGGAATGCAAGTGAGTGGTGGAAATCCATCTCTTTAAGAGCTCCCGGGGAGGGTATGTTTAGTTTTCTCAGGTTTCTAAGTGGAGATTGGAATTTAGTCCTTTATCAAGAGGGGCCATGGGTATATTAAATCCAAACATTTTTCTCTGCTGTTAACCACCTGGCAGAAAGGTTACACTAATTACATCAGATGTGTTTTCTCAAATTTTCCTGCTTCTACTATAAGTGTGAGGCTTATGACAGGGGAACCAGTCTGACCACTGGGAAATGCAACCTGTCTTATTCACAACTCAGTTCCCAGATTAACCAGGAGACAGTGATCTTCATGGGAGGTAAGGTATGGGGACAGAAACAAAGAGGTCATGGGAGAAGAGCATGGCAGAAATGATCCAATTCTGTCACCACAGAGCTCCAGGTCCATACTCATGGGCAGGGAGCGGACAGGCACTGTGCATGAGAGCATAAGACTATGGTGCTTGGAACTTGCAGCAATGGAAGCAATTTCTATGTTGTGCAAATGGCTCTTTGCCTTCCTCCTAACAATCCACAGACATTTTCTGGGGTTGCCATTGTGAGCATGGTGGGAATGGCGATGCAGATGTTGGCTTGGTCTAGAGATGGAGGAATAGAAAGGAATGAGAGGTAGGAGAGAGGTTTATAACACTAAAGACGAGCCTTCATACTCTCCAACAAATGTGTGCCCCTCTGGCAAATGCCACAGCATGGCCAGCCATCATCTCAAACCCTGCAGTACCACCCACGCAAACTGGAGTGTTTGGCCTTTTATCACTTTTCCCTGTGTAGTATTTTTGCTAAGGGTGTCTCAAAACTTGGATACGTGGGCCAGGCTTTGGTGGAAACTTATGGTTCTAGGATTTTCCTGGAAAGCAACAGTGTTAATTTTTATTTCCATCCAAAACCAAATTGCTCAGAAGTGACAGTGGTGAAAACAGTATTTAGGAGAAAAACATTGCACTACTCAAAAGAGACAGAGCACAAAAAAAAAAAAAAAAAAAAAAAAAAAAAAAAAAAAAAAAAGGAAAAAAAAAAGGAAAAGAAAAAAAAAGAATCACAGTTAAAAAAGTAGATGAATAAAATATGATTTGACCTTGTTCTTTTAAATGAGACTCAGGCATTAAAGTGCACTGAGGGCTGAACTTCTTACATTTAGTGACAGATCTTCTGACATGCTCCCACCAGATGCTTCTGTAGATTGGAAATAAGCAACAAGGAAGAAATATGGTAGGTTTTTTTTTTTTTTAAGATGCAGCAAGAAGTTGTACTTCCTGGCCACATGTAAAATGAATTTACAACGGAAACATGCCAGAAATGCCTGAGGGTAACACTAGCCATAGAAGAACGCTGAGTCTTTTTTTTTCCTCCAGCATTGAATAATGATCCTGAATGTCATTTTTCTTAAAACAACCCCAGCATGGGTGAATGGGGAGTGAGATCAAAGTTCCATGTTTCATAGGGCACATCAGGAAAAAGTTATTGTGCAATCTGATCTCAACTGCACATACGTCCTCTGTCACATACACTAAGATAACTCTCAAGGTTATTTATTGCAACAGGCCCCTAAAGCGATGACATTGTGAAATTAATATTATTACTATGAATAATTGCATCATTTTCTCTGACTCTAGTTATTCTTGTTTTCTGCTAATACATGCATGTCAATGCTGTTCATTGCTGGAGTGACTGGAAACATTTCACATGGTTTGCAGAGAACAGTTTTAACATTTTCCAAGCAAAGGAGAAAAATGCTCCTTGACTCTTTTCAGCCTCAAAACCACGTAACAGGTTTGCAAAATATTTAAGCACAGGGCTAGCAGGTCTCTGTCAAGGTCACTGTAACCTTAAAAACATTCCCCCTGATTCATGAGGTTTTTGATTACACTGAAGTGAGTGGAGCTGCCTCTTAATTCAAAGACGAGAAAAGAGGGACAGCCAATCTCATCATGTAGGTACAACAGTAAATTACCCTGCACCAAGCCCTGTGTGCCTCAGAGGGCTGACAGCAGCACTGAGCTGTGGGTGATAAAGAGCCAGGGCCATGCAGCCAGAAGGGCAGATTCAGGTGCTGGTTACAGCCCTGCAAATCTCCCTTTCAAGCACAAGCAATGCTTTACACTTTGCACAGGGAACAGGAGAAAATACCACTGGGCAGTAAGTTTAGAGACCTGGAAGATCTCTATGTCTTAGTTAGGGCTCTTTGCATTAGTGTCAGCTCTTCCACACTGATGCACATACGATTTCCTAACCACAATGCTATCCGAAGCCTCCATCTTGGTTAGCATTTCATCATTCACACTCCGGGAATTATCATTTCCTCTAGACATGCTGACAAAGCTCATTGTTTATTGCTCACAGCATGTCAGAACTGCTGGTTTTGCTTTGGACTGCAAGATGTTTGGAAAGCCACATGCTTTTTCTGAAGCCGGCTCAGTCCCCTCTGTGCCAGCTTCAGCTGCTGCGTTCACTTTCGGCCAGAATGTCGAATCCTGTCCAGATGAGCCAGAGCAGAGGAGAGCGTCAGCTTCAGACTGACCAAACAGCCCTGGATTTCATGTAACCATGGCCAAAATCTTCTGGCAGCCACAGGTACAGACTTTCCAGCAGAGAGGGCTGGCACTTTACCACCTTGGTCCCCTCTGGACCCACAGATAAACCTGCTGGATGAGTGAGCCAGTGAGCGTGACCTGGACACGTGCCTGTTGTGCCATTTCCCAACCCTGGGGAGATTACAGCTCTTCCTGGCAGCAGAATTGCCCATGGAGAGACTATAACAGGGAAGGAGGCCATGCACCACCCCTTCTGGAAAAGAAAATCATCTTCGGCCACAGTCCTGTGCTCCAGGTCTCCCCAACCAGAAATGGGAGCAACACCTGGCTGCTCACTGACCTATTACAACACTGCAGTCATGAGCAGTTGCTAAATGGTGCAGAAATGCATATCATTATTTATTAGTTACTGCATTTCATATGACAGGATATATATTTTCTCATAAGTCCCTGAAAGCTGAACTAACAGAAAACACAGGACTGGTTCTACAGATCTCTACAGCATTACCTCTGGCTGCATGGCTGAGCCCTCCTCTCAGTCCAGGAGGGGTGGGAACTAAGTATTTTGATGAAGGCTAAAGTTCTGTCTTGCAGGAAAAGTCCTGAGCCACATAATCTGACCTCCCCGGCTAAAATGTCTCCTGGAAGATATGTCCTGCCCACAGCAGTACCACAGGCAGGAGAGAGGACACACGGCAGAGGAGCTGTCTGTCCCAGGAGAAAGAGAACCATGAGTGGAGGCAGAGCAGCAGGAATGGACTGAGAGCTGCAAGACCAGCAAAGCAGCTGGCCTCAGCACACAGCAGTTAATGGCCAGGGACGAGCAGGGTGATCTCAGCACTCCTTATTGCATGGGGTAGACATGCTCAAAGGCACAGAACACATCCTCTGCAGGATGGAGGCCCTCTGCATCCAGTGATTGCTCCCGAGGTTGTTACTCCTCCCACAGTAACCCCAGAGGGACTAGTCCAGTCCAGGGAGGTAGTAAGGGGTGGTGGAGAGTCTGTTGACAGTGGGAAATCAGTAAGTGGTTTGAGTAAGTTTTTTGGGAGAGCAGACAACTCCTAAGGGTCACTGGCACTGATGACAAAGAAAAGCTTTACCACAAAGAGCACAGGCAGATCCGTGTTCCTGGGAGCACTGCCCTTCCTCACCCCTCACCTGCACCTCACTCTGTCTCACTCTGCTGCTTTGGCCTGACAAGCCCCTGTAGCTGTGACCTGTCTCTTGGAGCTTGTTATCCCACATTTTATTTGCATCATGCAGGATCTGTCCAGGTGGTTAAACAAAAGACATCTTTTCATTATTGTTGTTGTTTTTACTGTGCCATTGCTATGTCCTTTATAACAGCTTTGCTTTTCCTGTGAGGAATAATCTCTGGAAACTTGGATAGAATCCTTTGGCTCACACTAGAAAAGGTAATAAAATCCTGGGAACCCAAAATGTTTCTCTGTTGTTTTCACCAAACATCTTTTTCCAGCTTGAAAAATGCATTTCTTGTTTCTGATTTGTTTCCTGATTTAGGGAAAATTTCTTCCTAACCTGCCAGTTTTCCTCCTGTCCAGCATGTCTGGGCATTTGGAAGACTGTGCCCAAGTGCTCAGAGGGCTCCTGAGACCTTTCTCTTGCTCCCACCACAACTCTGACTCTCCCTACAGTTACAAGGAAGCCACTAATTTCCTCATTGTTCTGGTTTCTCCATCTGCCACCTTATGATATAATATTTACTTATCTTTTCAAAGCATTTTAAATCTCTGTAGGAATGCATTATAAAAGTGCATTAGTGTTATTACTTTACTCCGTTGTGTAACTTTGAGAAATGGCTTATGTAAGGCCAGCTCCTCTATCCCCTCTCTGACCCCCATCCATTGTCCTCCTGCTGTTGCTGCCTCCTCCCATGACAGCAATAATTAAGCTCTGGTTTCCCAGTACCCTCCTTGGTTCCTCCCCAGACTTTGGGGAGTTAGCATCCAGTTCCCTCTACATCAGCCCAGCTTTGGATTCAAATGTTCTGCTGCTTCTCTCTCCACACCTATGTTGCCTGCATTAGGGTCACAAGATATATTTTCAGAGGCTCCAGAATTACTTGTATGAACTCAAAACCCCTTTTTCTGGCATCTGAGAAGTACTCTATCAACAACAATCTTTGCTACTTCCTTATAACCATGACATGAGTTTTATTGAGAGAGCATTTGTAACCTCTTAGCCCCATATTCTCTCAGGTTCAGCCTTCACAAACCAAGACAGCAGGACCAGAGGAGCAGTCCAGCAGGAACCTAAATCAGAATGTATTCAGATGGTGTGGTGAGAGGAATGGAGCTCCTAATGAGAATGACATAGCTGACTCCTGATGTGCTACTGTGACCTTTTTTTTTCCCCCACAGCATTTTTCTTTTTAGTAGGTAAGTTAAATTTTTTTGTTCCTTGTATTTTCTGTCATGCCGAAACATCTATTTTCAGTGAGATAAAAGGCTGCCAAAAGAGCAGGTACTTGAATTAAGAACACTGTGTAGAAGAGCTTTCACTAAAGGGGCAGATGACAGAAATACAAAGGGTGCAAACTAGTGACACTGCGCCATGCTCTTCTTCCTTTTTCTCTTCCTCCTTTCCTGAAGGACATTGGTCCACATCCTGACCATTTTATGTGAAACAGCTGCCAGGTTTCATGCCAGAGGTGACTGCATTTCAGAGACAAGCAAATGTGCTGCTGTATTACTGCCAGATACTGACCTCATGTGTGTTAGCCTTGGCTTTTCAAAGGGCTCCACTGGACTTTGGTGGTGCAGCTCCAACCTGACTCCAGCATAAAAGAGATCTGAGCCCATTTCACTAATTTTTGGCATTCGAAAAATGTAAAGTGTGTGTCCTATAACAATGTGTCCATACACTCTGCCACCCTGCTAACACCCATCTCACACAGGCTGTCTCTCTCTCTCATAGTCAATTATTTGGAGAAGAACTGGTGACTAATAGAAGCAATTTGTAGGAAACATGCTGTTCCCAAGTGACCAGCAGCAAATTGCTAATGACTGACATTAGAATGACCATTCTCCAAAGAGGAATAGTTGAAAGCCCACTGTGCACAGCACTGATCACATTTAGCAACAAAACAACCCCTCCTGATTCTGGCATCTGCCATTTTTGCTGGCTACTGCTTGCTTCCTTTCCCTGGTACATCTGTAAGACCAATACTCTGAAATTAAGCAGCGACACATTATTTGTTGACATAAACATGAAATGTAGTGAAATGTACACTTTACTAATGTGACCTTATAAACTCGATGGACAAAACATTAAAAATACAAATGCCCTATAGAGAGAAATCCTGCATTTTTCAGGGGATGGATCATAGGGCTTAATAGATCATTTCCATCTCCGAAATTTCTGAGTTGTGATGAATGGAATTTCTTAGTATTTGAAGCAAGAGAGGGGCATGTTTAAACAGACTGGAGAGAACTGCAGTGTAAAATCTTTGCACTATAAAAAAGGCAGCCTTGGTTTTTATTGCCCCTGTGGGGAGTCTTCTGTGAACCAAACAGCAACTAAATCAAATAAACATTTCTGAATCAACTCCATCTTCTCTTCAGCTTTGGAGAGTTTAAAAAACCCTGTAATTTATTGAATCACCATTTATGGTTGTACCTACAGATGTCTTTTGAATTTGATAGTAAAAACATTTAAACTCATAATGTTTCCCAAATCAGCTAAATCCATTATATCACCTGTGCCAGTTACTATATTTGTAGGGCAGTAAACAGTGGCCTTTATTATTTGCTGTTCATGGGGCTGTGCATAAGAACGAGCTTAGTCTGTCTCCAGAGATATACACCTACCTTGCAGGCACCAGAAATATTATACCAGCTTAAATCAGTGCAAGCTTTCCATGCTGTCACTGCCTCCCCTGTTTTGATTTGGTGACAGTAATCTCTATTCACTGCTGTGCTGATACCCTTCGATTCAAGGCCCCTTCTCTACTTCTGCTGTTTCTGAAAGAAAAATTAACAAGTGCAGCTTAGGCATGTTATGAACAGTTAGCAAATTTCCACACCTAGGAAGGTATGTGGGCTCAGATATCTGATTTGCTTTGCAAGCAGATGGAGAGGTGAAAATCCTTATGCGGGCTTGTCATATGCTTATCTCAAACCCTCCAGAAAAGTAGGCAAATGGAGGTGAGACAGTGAATTATCCAGACATCAAGTAACTCAGCTGTCCTCACAGGCAGTGAAATTTGCTTAGAAAACCCAGGAGAGAGGAAAAACCCAGGTGAATGTGGAGCATGGTAGTTTCAGCAAATGAGATACACAAGGGCTGTTAGAGGAGAGCATGGGCATGAGGGCAGAGCCATCCCAACGTGTTCCTGTAGTAAAGGCAGTAGGGGCCCTTAGGATCACATCCGCACTGCTCTCTGGGGCAGAGGACTTTGGGGAATGCACCTCATGACTGCCCACCTCGGGCATTTAATGACCCCTTCTCATCTTTCCCTTTCTGTCATGCAATCCTTTCCTCTTCCTCTCCTTCCACTCCTTGAATTTACCATTTAATACCATCTCTGGGGCTAATTTTGCAAATGTTTACATGGTATATGACCATTAGGAAAGCAATTAACACATTCTGATGAGATTTAGGAAGTGGAAATAGCCATGTAAACAGCAGATCCATAAGTAGCTTGTGACTCTCAATTTGAACACCATTTGATGCAAGCACAGCCCAGGCCATTTCCCGACAAGAGCTCCTAGAAAGTCACTTTATTCAAGTGACTGAGGCTTTTCCAAGGACCAGGAGAACATGAGTTATCTTTCTCCTGTTCTTTGGCAGTTATAGAGAGGCGTGACTGGCTGCCTAATGATATTTTCCGTATTGTTTATCTTTTCTTCCCTTTGAGTGCCACATGGTCTATCATTCCCTCAGCACAGATATAGGCCCCAAGGGGATGTAGTCTGCAAATAAAACACAGAACTAAGCAATAGTGATTAAAACCTAAAATGTTTTAGGCATACTGCTGTTGTTAGTAACACTGGTTTCAAATTATTTCCCTCCCCTCTTAGAGACTTGTTATAAGCTCCATGATGCCACTTGTCACCAGCTGAGCTATGCCAACACAAGATGAATAGAGGGTCCCACCACAAATCATATAGTCAAAAAATGTTTTGTAAAGCTAACCCCAGCTACAACAAAAAAGTTCCTTTCTCTTGTATTCCTATGAAGATCTTAAATTCTTCATGCCATATGTTTCCAGGTCCCGTCAGTGGACGGATAGTAGCTTGTATCATTTTCTGTTTTCACTTTCCATTTCTGAGGTGCTAACACAACTTGAAAGACTCAATAATTTTCAATTTTACCTCCTTGCAAAAAGATTTTAATTGTTGTGAGTTTTTTTTTCCCCCTACTGTGGGCAACTTTTTAGTTTTTCAATCTGTTTTTTCACATGAACTTTGCTTATGTGGCCATGCTGCTTTTCAGTCTGGCTGCAAGTGTCTCTCCAAGAGCTTTTCAACCTTCTAGACGAATATTGCTCAGATTTGATGAAAGGGCAGAACGGCAAAATTCTCAGAAACAATCATGCTCTTACAAGATCTGTTAATAGAGACATTATGATAGAGGAGTGAGAACTAAATTCATGCCCTGACTGAGCAAACATTATTGTTTCTCTTGGCAGCTGGTACTCGCTGGCCCACTTGCACCTACTGCTTCTTGCTTTGCAGGGATGCTGTCCATGGAGTGAGAAGGAGACAAAATTATTGCAGTGGGAATGGAGATGGGCTGAGGGGCACAGGGAACATGTCTGTTGGGAATCAGGCCTTGCTGCTTCCAGCTCTCCCCACAGGAATTGTTTTGTGGCTAAATTAAATCTATATTGTTTTATTTCAAACACATGGAAAGCTTGACTTTAGCATCAAATGGCATTATTTTTGTGGACGTAAAGCCAGTACCTTAATATTATTTTAACAAAGCCTTCTGAAATGTACATACATTTCCAGTCAGCCGGATTCTTCCTTTTTGCTGAATACTGAACATTCTTTTCTTCCCCTCACTGTTGTCTTTGGCTGTAGAAATTGTACTTTCCACTTTCACAAAAACTGTAGGGGCATTATGAATGCCTATATTTTTCTTGAGCAGACTTTTTGCTTTCTAACAAAATGCCTACACTAACTCACTTCATGCAAGTTCAGCTCTCAGTGTATGTGTGTAAAACACGAGATGCTTATCTACTTTGCCTGTGTAGTTGCAACTGAAAATTAAATTTGCCTTTGTATTTTCTACTGGAGTGCTACGGTGAATGCTTGAAAAGATGTCATGTTCATCTTCAGCTGCCTGCATATCAATGTGATAGACTAAGAGATTTATCTCCAAACAGTACAAAATTGCTCTGGGGTTCTTCAGGAAAACAGAAACACAATTACTCATTATTGTTTGTCTTACCAATTTGTTTTCTCCCCAGTTTTAAGTAAAATATCTTAACTGAAAGTTTATATAGCGAGGTGTTGGCATTGTAAGGAGTGCTGTATAATGTTTCACGTTTTCTAATCAAATTACAAACTTTGATTATCATCTCATGACAGCACTCTCAGCAAGAAGAAAATGTCCTTATTCTTACTAGGCTAATAGGAAAGGGAGATGATTTATCCAGGGTCACCCTGGAAGTGGCAGAGAGTGGGCTGCAGTAAGATTCTGGTCCACATTTTGGTGCACGGAGGCCAAAGCTCCTTACTTAGCTACTTACAAAATCCTTCTCAGTATTTTATTAGCCCATTTTAGCATGTGTTTCTTCCACGCAGAGAACTTCAACCCAAGAGGCAATTAGCCATATGTATTTTTCCCCAGTTTATCAAACAAATCAAAGAGACCTGACTATCCTACAGTACAAATACCAAAAGCCACACATGTAGACATGACTGCAATTTCATCCCTCTTGCCTTCCTAGACAACAGCAGTATAATAATTTGGGGACAGCTTTCCATTTAGCATTACAGGGTTGCACCAGGAATTTTGCAGATACTGCAGATGCCATCACTGCCCTGTTTCTATTTGAAGTTTTGAGGCTGCCCAGGAGCCTGGCCACAAGTCTACGGCTGACAGCCCACGGCACATGTTACCCTTGGGGACATTCTGCTGATGCTATGTCTTTCATGCTAAGTTATTGCTATTTAAAATTCAGCAGTTTGCTTTGCTCTTGTCCTTATTTTCAGGAGGCATCAGTGAGGATTCATTTCACCTGGCTTTAACCATGTCATCAGCCAGAGTGGTCTCAAGGCAAGCCATTTCAGCTCCCCATGTGCTGGGCTGTTTTAGAAATCCAGTTTGGGATGGAACGGGTCACTTTTTTGGAGCTGCCTAGAGGAGGGAATCTTGGTGACTAAGTCTGACTAAATGCCTGTTTCCTGGTTAGCACAAGTCAGTTGAGGTGAATCACACAACAAAGAGCCTCCTGACTCAAGAGACAGAGCACTCCAACATGGAGTTGGCTTTCTCTTTTCAGCTAAAGCATTTTGGAGGACTTGGGATGCTACTGGTACTTTTATATAAGACCTGGTCCAGGCTGGGTTTGAGATTGCACAAGGTTTTTGGGAAGCCTGTTCCAGTGCTTGACTTTACTGCTCTAATTTTGAAGAATTCCTTCCTATTAACTAAATGGGATTTCTCCTGCTGCAACATGGGACCAGTGCCTCTCATCTGCTTGCTGTGCACCTTGGAGAAGAGACTGGCTCCACCTTCTCAACTACCTTCCACCAGTTTTAGAGAACAGCTAAGTCCTCCCTCTTAGCTCCTGCTTCTCCATGCTGAATGAAAAAATGAGAGCCCTCAAAAATGATGACAGTGGAATTTCCAACGTTTTAATGACTTTTAGTATGAAATACCCCAAAGCCTCATTCCCTATTTATTTATTTATTTTTTTATTTCAACTATTGACCAAATTGATGACTGATTCTCAAGTTCTGCAAATGTAGTCTCTGAGGCAATAAATTCTTACTGGATCATTGTAGGTGTATCAGATGAGACAATGCTGTCCTCAAAACTAGCTGCAGTGGGAAAGAAGGATCCCAGAGGGGGACTGGCTGTAGGGGAATATATCCCTAAGTGGGTTTGGGATCAAATTTTGCCCTTCATTTGTACTTCTCAGGAGCTTTGCAGAGGAACATGTTCGTCTGTGCACATGGAATTTGACGTGGAATCAGAGAGCCCCGGTTGCTTTGGTCCTCATCCAGCAGCCCTTGTCAGCCGGGCATGGACACACTTTGGTTTCACACAAACATAAAACTTTATTTAAAACCTCCCGGAGTTTCCCTTCTTGGACTGGGGGTTTCACCAGGTTTGTTGATCTTATAAAAACATACATGTGGAAAGAGTATAACTCCATCAACAGCGAGCGGCAGCAAAGGTGCCGCAATAAAAACTGAAAATAGAGCCCATTTCGGGGAAATTTTAGAGAAACCATCTCCCCACAGCAGCGGAACTCATGCCACCGTCGTTTTGCACTACTCTCCCACCCCACAGGCTGTTTAATGGCAAATTCCACAGCTGAACAGTAGTACGGTTTTCCCCCCGCGCAGCGGCGTGGGGCGATTCGGCCTAACGCCCGCCCTGAGAGCCGCGCCCCACGGCAGCGGCCCCTTTAAGGGAGCGCTGCCATGGCAACGGCGTGACCGCCGTGACCGGAAGTGAGCGGGGTCAGAGGCCGCGGGAAGATGGCGGCGGCCGTGGCGCCCGGGGGCCATGGCGGCGGCGCGGCGGCTCCCTGAGCTCCTCCCGCCGCGGCGCTGCCCCGTCCCAGGTGAGGGAGGGGCGGACGGAGGGGGGGCCGGGCCGCGGTGCTGGCGGTGGCAGCGGCGCGGAGGCTCCGCAGCTGCCCTGGCCTCGCCGGTTGGTTCTCGCCCGCCGTGCTCTCACCCGCCTCCCGTTTCTCCTCAGGCACGGTCGCCGCGCTGTAGGAGGGCCGGGAGCCGCGGCGATGGAGGAGAGCGCTTGAGCTTGTCTGCGGAGGCGTTCCGTGTGTGTGAGGCGTGTACGGTACCCGAAACCTCGGTTTCAGTGCTGCTGTTTTTGTAGCACCTAGAGGAATAAATGACCGGAGGCCTGTTGTTATAATCTCATCCTTAGCGTCTTTCATTTTGGGAAAAAAACCCAGAGTATCTCGTTTTGACTTGTACATTCACAGAAGCCAGTCAGGTTTTTTCCAGGCGGTTTTCCTTGGTTCTCGTGTCTGTTGTCACTTTTCCCGTCGGTGCTGGCGCGTGTGCTGCTGTCCGGGCTGGACGTGCCCTCTGGCAGAGCTAAACTTTGCCCTGCGTGGTCTCCCCTGAGCGCTGCAGCAAGGCTCGCGGCTTTGCACGGCCGGGCGGCTCAGCACATAGCTGTGGCTGCAGGAGGCTGCACGCCGAAAAGAAATACTGGGGTTAAGGTGCTTGTTGTGGTACATTCATTGCAGTACAGTTCTTGGTCCCTGGACTCCTTTAATCTCTACTTTAGTTGGTGCGTGGAGTGGACTGAACTAATGGGTAGTGTGTTTTGCTTAGTGATTGAAAGCATCACCATACCTCACTTATTTCATAGCAGCTGTGTGTTCTGTTCAGGACACGACCTAGCCTCTGCTTTTGGACCATTGGACTTTTCAGCTGTAGATAGCACAGAGACATTTTAATGTTTCTCAAGCATGAGCTTGTTCCACTGTACAACAGAGGTTAATAGATGTGTCCCCCACCAGCCTGCTTCTTACTTAACAAATGGGGAAACTGGGATTAAAAAAAAAAAAAAACAAAATATGTTTTAAATGGAACACAGAAACCTGAAACGAGTTGTTTGGCTTTGCAGTTTTGTTTTAGAGTATTATCTAATGCTGTATGCAATGCAAAGCTGCAGTGGAAGCTGTACCTCAGCAAATCGAGGTCCCCTTTGCCAGTGTGAATTCATGGTTTGGTCAGTGTGTGGGCTGCAGCTGAAGAGTGTGGTCTCACTCCTTTCCATTGCTGGCCATGGGCTCTTGTTACTCTCTTTGTAGTGGATTTAGTGGTTGGATGATTTCAGGGACAGTTGATCTAACAGTTTTATGGGGATGGAAGTTATTCCAGTGAGTGCTTGCTCTGATAGGAATGAAAGCTGTTTCTCCTTCTGTGCTAATGTAACCCAGCTGTGGGTCAGCCATAATGTGAAACTGAACCTTGAGAAACCAAATCTCTAACTGGTCATTCAGAAAATCAGAACTACACCTCAAACTTCTGAAAAGTTTCAATGTTTCAATTAAAAAAAAAAAAAAAAAGAAGGCAGCCATGTGTAGGGAATATGTGGTAAGAGTGAAAAGAGCATAAGCCTGTGAAGGAACTTTTTCATCTTTCCAGGGTTTTTTCTCCATTCACTGCTTGCCAAAGTGTTTCTGTGCTGAAAGAGGGAAGTCACTTGCAAACCTTTATTTAGATCTCAGGGGCTGGTCCACCATGTGTACTCAGTGGGGCAGAATCTTGAAGGAAAGATAATTTTGTACCCTACTGTGAGAACCAGACTGAGATTCTGCAGGGAAGCCTTGGTTCTAGTGTGGTCCAGCTCCTCAGTCTCAATGAGTTTTGCTTTCATGGAGTTGCCTGCCCTCCCCACAAAAGCAATCTGGAAAGAAGATTGGAAGTGGAATGAGGTGTTGCCTTCACACCCACCTGGGGTTTTAGCAGTGTTAGGATTTGCTGGATCAAGTAACCCTTTCTCCAGTTGCTCATGTGGGAGGCTGTCACGTTTCATCTCTTCCTGCAGAGTCTCTACTCCTTCAGCAGCTATTTTTAGTAAAGCCAGATTTTTAATTCTTAGATTTTTAATCTGAACTGCCATAAGTACAAATCCTCTTGTCCTTCTGCTGGCTTTCTACCTGATTCTGTCCAAGACTTTTTCCCATAGAGTTTCCTTCTCTTGTCCCTCCTTCAGTGTGCTGCTACCCCTTACTCCTCCCAACTCTGCTTTGCCAAAGCACTTTTTTTTTTGTTGGCTGCTTCTTCCAGCTTCTTGGGATGTGCAGTCTTTGTCTCAATTTATGCTTTCCTCCTACCTCATAATTATTTACAAATAATCTGTGTTTTCCTCTGTCCTTCTTTCCTTATTCTCCACTTATTCTCACCTTATTCTCCACTTACAGTCTTGTTCAAGGCTGTCCCTTCCTTGTGTCTTTGGGTTGTGGTGCTGGGAACACACAGACACGAGGCCCTGAGCTCCTTAGTCTGGTGAAATGTTTTCTTGGCACTGGCCTGAGGAGAGCTGGCTTGTTTGAGTTGTGTGTGTGGTGCTTGGTCAGCACTTAGGGCTGACAGAGGGGAGATGGAACCTTTGGAGAGCTGAATTTTTGGAATGGGTCCCTGCTGACTGTGGGCAAAGGCTCCCCATTTGATTTTACTATTTGTTGCCTTTGCCCAACAAGTAAATTCCTCCTGAAAGACAATTCTGCATTGTGAATTGTCCAATTTTTTGCTGTAGCAAGGCACAGTGAGATGTGATAGAGCTATGATAGGAGAATTCTTCAAACATACCCAAAATGTCTCTTCAGTTTCCTATTTTTTTTTCTCTTAGCTGAGCTAGTTTACTTGTGAACTTGATCTTGTTTTGATACAATAAATTTAATTTACCTAAATATGTCTGTATTAGAGTTCTTGTATGCTTAGGTGTTAAAAACTGGGGGAGTCTTTACTTGCCAGTGCAAAATTAGTAGCTTCACTGGCTTCACACACTGTTCTTTCCTGAGTTTGAGAAAATTAATTTGCCTTTAGTCTGATAAATAGGCTTAAGGCGGTTTCCCCTTGAGAACAGGACTGCTTTTTTTCACCTTGCTTTTCCAAGATGTTGCATGTGTGATATTAAAACTCCCCTGACTCTTGAGGAGCGTGTTTCAGGCATCTTCTGGTATAAAACTTGCTACTGGTGTTGTTTTAGTTATCAAGGGAGCAGATATTGCTTTCATTCCAGTGTTTCTGAAAGATTAAGAAATATCTCAGGTGCTTTTTCATTGAGCTTACAATGGTTTTATTATTTTTAAGGCATCCAGCATCTCTTACCATTGAGAGAAATTGATCTCTATGTGCTCTTCTCCTCTGATGGCAGCTCCAGAGGTGCCATGAAGGCTAAATGAAGATAGCCTCATGAGTCTGTGTGAAGCAGTTATGTGGATCACCTCACACTGCTGGTAGAAGGAGAATTAATTTTTGCTGAAAAGTTTCTCTGGTCCTTTATAAAATTACTGTTTGAATGGTGGTGGTCCTTTGAACTGCTGTGTCCCCAGATGTGCTCACAGTTCCTGTGTGTTTTCACATATAAATGACAGACTGTTGTGTACCTCTTTCACCAAATCAGTGAAACAGCAGGCTAGGCTGTAGTCAGAAGACTCAAAAGATAACTGAATACTCAGGCTTTCAAAGGAGACCAAGAAATAGAACACAACCAAGTCATTAGTTTTTCTTCCTAAATCAAAGACAGACAATAAAAGGCAGTGCAGGTACTGACAAGTACATGCAATCATGATTTTGACACAACAATGGAGGTACTTTGAATTTCTTGCAATTGCATCAAACTGTTAATGATTGTTGCAGATCGAGATTTAACTTCCTTTTCACAGTAACTGGAAGTTACAATGGCTACACATGAGATGGACAAACAGATCTGGGCTGAGCATGTGATTGTGTTTAATTTTTGTTTCCTTTTAACTTTTGCATGGTCAGTATGATAACGATCCCATGCAGATATGAATGTTAATTGTGAAGTAACAGAACATATGTTCTATGACCCTTTGAATCTATTTGAAGACCCTCTCTGGTGTTTGAAGGTAAAAATGTTGCTGTCCTGATACGAGAGAGCTTGGGTGAAATGCCTCCTGATGCATTTTTCACGGGATACCAGGGCTCAGGATCCTCTGTTCAGCTTGAGCAGCTCTTGGAGAGACAGAAACAACACAGAGAGATTCCAAGCCTTTTTTTTTTTTTTTTTCTCTCCTCAAAGAAAATTCTTGAAGTAATTAATTCCACATCACTTGGTAATTCTGCTCTTAGATTTCATTATGGTTGCTCCTGTCTAGTGTTGGTATTGATGTTTAACATTGATTTCCTCAGTCTTCACACAAATAGCCTGCATTTGTTCAGATGGAGTATTAGCATTATGTGTTTAAATTCAGAAGATAATTGCATATCTTGCAAATTGCCCAATGGCTGTTTCATCTTGAAACGTTTAGAAATCCATTTCAGTTTCTCATAATTATAATGTTTTAGTCAGACAGCAATCTAAACTTAGGACAGCACTTTGGCAGTGATATGCTTGTTTTTCTAAAATGAGCACAGTTTTTGTGGTTAAATTTTCCTTTCATTTAAGTATAGATTTTAATCAGTGTAGGCCAAACTTTTCCAACCATCTTTAAAATTAGCTCAAGCCATGTTTTAAAAAGTATGTTCTCCTGATATCATTTAACTTAGGTAGAAAAATGTATGCAGAAATTAGTGTTTTTATGCCGATTAATGCTTTTTAAGTGTTTTTGCAATTTGTTTATAGAGAGCCTCAGATAGGATACTAGTAGTCTCTTCGTAATAAATACCACTGAAATCACTTCATGCTGTATTTTTGAAATTTGTAAAGTTCAGAAAGAAACTGTAAATTCCACTCTTTAAGCAGCTAAATTACAACATCAACACAAAGTAAAATGGCTCTGTTTTTTTCCAGACTTCCCTGCAAGCAGTGTGTGAAGTTTTGGAGGTTACTGAAGTTTTCATTGGTTGTCTTGTATGTCCTTGGGCCGTGTATAATTACCATTTTCAGTTGGTGAGCTAAAGCTGTAAACAGATGTATAGCAAGTGTAAAGCTCTGGGTAGAGGATGTTCACCATTTTATATATTCATTCCCACACAGAAGTGGGAAGGAATCTGAATTGCTTCTATCAGGTCACTACTACAACCCTCTTAGTTGCTGCTAAACATTTGCTAGTTTCAGTTTCTAGAAAAGTACTAGAAAATCCCTCAAGTAAAAAGACCCCAAAATCTGTTACCAATCTTGTATCGCTGGTTTTTACCCGAAAAAAAGTTCTTGGCTATGCTGATACAGTTTTCCAGTTGGCAGAGTGTTCAGAGATGAAGGGAGTCAATCTGTCAGCAGACTTCTCTTCAGATAGACCATTTCTTCTGATCACAGGTAGAGTGAATTCCTTTCCCTAAGTGTGAGGACAAATGTAAGAGAATGATGCGTCCTCTGGATTTTCATTATGTATTTTTATATGAAGTATGCTGGTTAGCTTTGATAAACTGTTTCTGTAGTGAAAAGAATGTAAAAAAAATTCTATCCTAGTTTGGACATGGAATTGTGAGAAAGCTCATTCAGTTTTTTAGATGCTTTATTTTATTATTCAGATGATAGAAGGATTAGATCCTTCTGGTTTTTAACACCTACAGTAATCATACATTTGTTCAGCTGATCAATTCCATTTGCTATCAAGATCATGTTTATGATCTGCTTGACTGTAAAGAGCATTGGTTTTGAAAAAGCTGATAGTACTTTAGCAGGAATAAACAATAATAAATTTAATAATGACCGGTAAAGGTTTCCTTTTTTTTCTAATTGCTGCAGCTTGTGCTATTACTTTTAAGACACTTGTACATGAAGCACTTTTAATTTTTTCTCATAAACTTGACTAACTCTTCCACAGACTTCTTGTGGTATGGTGGGAATTTCTTGAGCATTCTGCCCGCTGAACAGCAGTTACATGTTTTGTCCTCATTGGAAAACAACTTTTAAGTCTTCTGGTATGATAAGCCGGGAGAGAGTGATGACCACATGCTGATCCATGGAAGATACAACTTTTCAAAGTGAGCCCAGCTGCAAATGGGCTTTCAGGCTATGGTCAGAACTTGGAGCTTGTTCCTGTTCTGCTGGGTAAATTTTTGAGATTGTGTATCAGGTAGAGCTGGGCTCCAGGGAAGTTTTTGCTTGGTTCTTTAACAAAGCCAAGGAAAACTGCAAAAGATTTCTCAAAGAGCAAAACAAGTAAAAGAAATGCTTACCTGTTAAGTCTCTGTTGGGAACCAGTCCATTTTTATTTTTTTTAAACTCTTCACTCGTGGAAATTCTCTTCTCTTGAGTCCAACATTTTAGGAAGTGTGAGGTAATACACTCATGCCAAGGTTATTGAGACAGCCTGTAGTCTGGTAAGGTAAGGCTAATCCTTTCCTTTCAGCCTCCTAAACAGACAGTAGCTTTCTTCTGGTCCTCCCTCTTCAGTGTGAAAACACCACTAATCTGTCAATTTACCTTGTGAATTCCTTTAAAAAGAAAACAGTTTTAGCAATTTATTTTAGGATCTGTTGCCCAGGTCGGTAGATTTGTCCTCAGGACAAGTAAAATGATGGACTGCCAGTGAGCTGTTTATGTGTAATTCATCATCTGATAGTGGAATTCCCAGTTAATGTCCTGGGAATTGGCATGCAGTTCACGTTTGGAAAGGAGGTATTTGGGTTGTTCAGATCTCTCTTAAATAATTACAGACTGTCTAGGAAGACGGAATGTGTAGTTCTGGTTATGTTTGATCTTTCTAAACTTTGTTAGTAGACTGTTTGAGAAAAGGACTGGTCTTGCGGCATTTAGCGCTGCCTCCATGAGATGGATAGATTTTGCACTTAAAAAAATACATCTCAATATGATTTACTATAAATGTTTTGCAGACTCATCTATTTCTAACCATTGGAAGTGAGAAAGGGTGTGTCTCTCCCAAAATTATGGCTTTGCTCAGAGAAGTGTGTTCTTTTATTAGGAACATCAGGTTTAAATTTTCTCTTGAATACCAAGTTTTAAATGAAATCCTTACAGTTATCTGCTATTTTGAGTGCTTGCATGGGTCTACCATTCATTACAGAATGAATACTTCATTATTTTGTCATAAATTATTCTATCTTGAGATGCCAATTTCCAAAATTTACTTAGAATAATAATTTCTATAAAAATGTATCTCACAGAAAATTTTTACTTGTATTGCATGAATGTATCGTATCTCAGTCCTACTATGAAGAAGGAATCTTGGTCTTTTTGGTAAATATTGAGAAGCATTTAGTTTTGCAGCTCTCTTGGATACAGTGTTAGATGTTGAACATTGTCAACTCCACTAAGCAATAAAAAACCCACACTTTAAAACAATGCTTTATTTGAAGAGCACATCTCATTTAGAATATAACAGTGGGTGAAAAAGCTGTGTGTTTATCTTGTCTGCCACCTTAATAGTTTTTGAAAGACAAATGCCTGCAAAGTTGTCAAAGGTCAAACAGCTGTTTTTCTGTGTGTGTTCTAATTACAGCAGGCCCACAAATGACCTTGAGAGATGACTGACCTGCAAAATTGAGACAATGGCTCTGTAGTTATGGAAGTATGGAAATTAAGTTTAGGCAGAAGCAAATGTGGATGCAGTGCTCACAACAGGAATATTGCTAAAATGGTTCTTGATAGCACAGGAATACATATTATCTTCTGTCTAAAGGGAAAAATAGCTGAAATTATGTGGGGTTTGTTGAAGTAATTGTGGTAGGTTGGTCTACTGAAGAACAAATATGATGTGTTACACAGCACCCCTGTGCATAGTTCTCTTTGAAAACATACTAATAGCAATTATTATTTAATTGAAGGAAGAACTTTATGAAAAATTTAGAGGATTTACTAAAGAGTTTTGTTCTTTCAGTCACATGTTAGGTGGGTTTTCTGATGGTCTGCCTTCTCTCTGTGCCTTTGCAGCTTGGCAGACCTTCACCCTCCTGCAACAGCACCAGGCCCCTGAAGTGCTGTAGGAAATCCTTCCCCTTTTTAAAGGGAAACTGTAAGCCATTCCTGTGTTGTCTGTGACTCCAAGTTCCTTCAGGTCCTTGCTAATTTTACATGTCATCAGTGGCAAATAGAGATGCTAAATACAGGTGGTTTTTTTTCTTTTTTTAACTTTATGTAAGGCATCCATAAAAATCTTCAAGGCAAACTGGCAATACACATATTGCCCAAAGCTTTGTTATCATGAGTTCTGGGCATTCAGCTTGACTTTAGAACTGAAGGTAGCATTACTGTGAGCAGAAAGCTAAAATTAGTTTGCATATTAGAAAGAAAGATTATATTCCCAGTCTCCATGGTCTCTCGCTGTGTCTTGAAGTACAAAAGTAGCTGGAAAAGGCATATTTAGGACAGGCTTTTGCTGAAGTTTAGAAATACATCATATCTTCATAAATATAAAGTAGGCAAACCTTTAAATTTAGGGAACCTGTCTGGTAGCTTTGGATTTCAGTGCAAGATATTATCTATGTACACAGTATTAACACAGATGATAATGTTTACTAGAAGTATCAAAAATGGCATATTGGCTAAGAGATGCCCAAAAATGGAAAGTAATCATTGCAAAATATTGTTGTAAATATAGTTCCACAGGCTGCAGAATATTTTAGAATAAAAGTTTTTGGCTGTACAGAAAATGATTTGATCTGTTAGAAAAGTAATATTTTAATGAATGCTGATAGTATAACAAGAGAAAAAAGAAATTATCAGCAGGTATTTCTTTCTCACTTATAGACTGCTCTTACTGCTGTCGCTCTCCAGCCATTTAGCCAAAGGTTTACAACCTTTAATAGGGAGTGTATATTACAAGCTGCAAACCCAATACCTTTGGCCTTAATATCCTGCAAAGATTCCATTTCCCCAGGATTTTTGTTTGTGGAACCTTAGTTCTTCTGCATCCAGCTGGTACAAGTCTCCCTCTTAAAAACTTGATTTTGGATGTCAATATGGAGGAGTGGCCCCCCCTTAGGAGCTGCATCTCCTTTTGTGAGACCTCAGTGTCTGTCCTTCTCCTGAGAAAGATTATGGTGTGCTTTTCTGCTGATTCCAGTGTTTTGAATTATTTTGGAGGGAAGTTATAAGAACTTTCCTTTCTGGTTTGCGAGCTATTTGGTACAGAGCTACCAGTCTATTGTTCTTGAAAACAACCACCTAGTTAACATCTCTCTCCTAAGATGAACCTTTCAAAGACCTGTCAGATTTCCACCAGACATGGGACTGAGGAGTAGAACATGAAAGAGAAATTAATGTTGGAGTGGGATCTGGAGAGAAGCAGTGTTGTGGGCAAGTATTTCTTCGTTTTCCAAATGTTAAGCTTCAACCATGTTAATAATATTTCTACAAAAATATTACTCGGCTAATTTAAAGCAAAACTCTAGAACTGTTATATCCCACATGGCATGAAACATTCCCCCTTTTTTTTTTCTTGGTGTATTAACTTCTTACACAGAAAGGAAATGAATTTTAGAAAGAATGTTATACACAAACCATTTGAGACATTCTCTGTTAAGGAAATACCATCTGTCAAGAAAGATGCAGCCAATGTTGAGTTATATTAGAAACATTGTAAAGGAAATATTTCTTTTTTTCTCTAAAGGAAAAGTGGTTTAATCAAAACATTTTAACTGTTTTTGCTCTGGAGAAAGCTTAGGAAATTTCTATATAAGCATTCTAAATGCAATCATAATAAAAGCTCAATTAATTTTTTCAGAAGGAAGTTAGCTTGGATAAGTTGTTCCTTAATGTAGAATAAAGAAAATTTCTGACTACATGTAACTAGTAGGAAAAAAATAAAAAGAAAAGAAAGGACTTGGAATCATTACTTTATTACCTTCAGAGTTTGTAAGCCTGCTTTCACTGATTTTTCCTGATGGACAGAATTTATTTCAAAAGGAAAATAGGTTACATTTTAAGGTTTTCATATTAATGTTTTTATTTGAAAATCAATTTTTATGAGCATCTAATAACACTAGAAGACATTATTTTGCTTCTGTAGAGGAAAATAGTGAAGCACTCCTAAAAAGGTACCTAGATTAGGCATGAGAAACATTAAATGTGATAGGATTTGCTGTTTCTTTAACTCAGTTGAGCCTGCTGGTCTAAGGAATTGTACACTGACTGTACAGATTTACTCTAGTGGCTTGGAATAAAAGCTTTTGCTATAAGTAGCACTTTGCTCTTTCATCCATTAACCTGTTGGTGCTATCCTGAAATGTAGCAGATACTGAAACAGTTATGTGAGATCCTTTTCTAGATAATGTTCCAGTTGTTTGTTTGGGGTTTTTTTAATTTTTTTTTTTTTTTAGCTAAAGAATTTGGACAGAGTGCTTGGAAGTTATGGGTTTTGGCCAACTTAAATGCTGAGGTTTTGATTTTTAGGAAAGCATGCATATTGTACATGGGAATGTTGGGTCTTCCTCTGTTTAAGATATCCTACCTTGTCATTGGAGTGTTTTCCTTTCCTTGAAAATATTAAAATGACATTTCTTAAGTTACATGATTGCTATTAGAGATGAGCAGCTGTTATTCTCCCAGATTCTCTTCACAGTAGGCTCATGATCTTAGACTTCATTAAAATACCAACAGAAACAAGTGACAAGTGATATATGGGCTGAGTTTTTTAATGTCACCCACATCTCCATATTTGAATTGACAGGATGTATTTCCATTAACACATTCTCTTTCTTTTCCCCACTTAATAAACTTGCTGTTTACCATGACTTGTATTTCAGGAATGTCTTAAAGATTCAAGGAATGTGATCTGTAGAACACATTTTACTTGTTCTATGTGCTTGATATTATATCCTGAACTGAATAAAGGATTGGAGATGATCATCTGAAGGTTTCTGTAGTTAAATGCCATTGAAGACCTGGATTTTACTTTTTGCTTAAAAAGCAAGATATGTAACACTATTAACAGTAACTACTTGTGATCCTTGTATTTGAATAGTAAGGTTCCAAATTGGACATCTATAAAATAAAGAATGCAAAG
This sequence comes from Phainopepla nitens, assembly GCA_013400175.1. NCBI lineage: Eukaryota > Metazoa > Chordata > Aves > Passeriformes > Bombycillidae > Phainopepla > Phainopepla nitens. Next base: position 1,114,371 of record VXBQ01008789.1, on the reverse strand, counting down.
CTTTCACAGCTGCAGCTGAAGCTGATAACAACTGTGAGTTGTGCTTGTGATGTACTGCACAGTGACAAATATTCTGAAAAAAAATTAGCCTGGAAACATTCCAGATTGAGCAGACACAATTCATATGCTGTGTGCTGTAGGCCTTGAGTTATAAAAATATAAATAGGATCTTTCTTGAAAATAAATTACTGAAATACAACATTTTCAGATAGCAGTACAATAAGATGGAGGAAAAAGGGGGAAAAAAGAGGGTTTTGTCCTAGAATTTTAATATATGAGCACTCTGGTATGGGAAGGGGAAAAAGAAATACAAAGTAATTTCTCCTTCTTTTCCCCGCCGTCAAGGCCTGTGCATTAGATAAGGTGGGGTTCCTGTGTGAAAAAACAAACCAGCCAGGGAGCAGCAGCCTTAAATCTGGTGCTTTATAATTTCTCTTATGTTTCATTGTGCAGCTTCAGAATCCCAGATGTTTTTTTGAGTGGTGAATCCTCTGATCTCTGCTGTGAATGTAGCAAACTGTACTTGTGTTGAGGATGACCCCTTGCTAAATGTGATGTTCACCCTCCTGTAAATTCCAATGTTGACTGTATCTGACCAAAACACTTTTCAGGCCAAAACTGATCATCATGTGTTAGATTTCCACAGAATCACTTCGTCTGTAGTCTGAGACTATGATTTCCTAGCAGTCTCTTTTATTGTAGGCAAATGACAGATACCCAAGATCAATGTTGACTCCAAAGAGAGGTCACTGGATTGAGTTCCTGAGTATAGGATCAAGAGCACCAGAAAAAGAAATCTGTCAGTATTGCAAGTTATTTCTACAAAGCCATTTACAATCACAAATGCTCCTGCAGTTTGACTGAATTTCACTTTATGCCTGTCATTTAAATCTTGCTTTGGTCCAGAGTGAAAGAGTTCCTTGTCTATTTACACATGCATGATTGAGCATGTGGTTATTGTTCCAAAAGGTAAGTAGAAAATAGCCTATTCTAATTTCTCAACTCACATTCTGAAATTTTCCTCACATTAACTTGTGAAAATTGTATTTGCCATCCAGGACCACTTCTTTCAGTTTCAGGTTGAGACCTCTGCAGTCAAGGTGAAGGATGTTGATTGGAATGCCTTTCTCCCAAGGAATTAATACTGAACCTCTGTGCTTTGACTTTTACTGTCTAATGGGTGACAGACAGCTTTCCCTAATCTTTGTTGGCTTTCACAGTGAATTTCAGCCTCCTAAAAATGTACTTGACGCTACTTGATGTAAATGTACCTTAGTCTTTTATGATACTTAGAATGAGACAAAGCTGTCTTAGGCAGACATCTTTGCACTTGATAACTTGGAGAAATGCATTTTAAATGAGATGTGAAGCTTGGAGTTTCAGATTTATCATAGTTTATCATTTGGTGATTAGTTAAATCTTTTTCAGCTTTCGATAAAGGACACAGTGATCACCTTTATTGGTACATCTAATAACAAATTACAATTAATGTCTTGAATTCCCTGCTAGTAGTAAAAAAAAAAAAAAAAAATTCCTTGATGCACCAAGTAAACTTCGATGGGATACAGTTTCAAAGTATATTTCTGTTATGTGGTCTGCATAATAAAAATTGACTAAATTGTGTTATCAAAATATTTAACATCTTTATAGAAATTGCAGATTGTAGGTGTTATTTTGTAGAGTATCTTGCACATGACTCGAGGTAGTTCTAAATGTCTAGAAAAACCTACTTTCAGCTTAAAAGAGTCAGCTATGATATCTCCTAATGTAGTTTCCCATTTATATGCTTGATATCTCTATCTGACAGAGTGGAAGCTAGAGATAGAAAGTTATAAAGAGAAATTATTTGACTAGATAAAGTGTTATGGGAGAGTTCATACTGAGTCCCATTAGCCATGTTGTGTTGAACTGCATCCAGACATTTTGAAATACTTTAAATCCCAAACGTTTCTGAACAGCTGGAGGAGAATCCTTTTCTAATATTCCTTCTAAAAGGGATTCTTATTTATTTTTGTTGTAGTTTGGTCTAAGAACTTCAGTGAAGTATCAGGAAATTATTACATTTTTCTTTACTGACTAATGCAGTCAAACGTGATTTGAAGCTTGGAATCTGTTACCAGTAAAAAAGACTTATAAATGTGCTACTAGAGGTTTTAGATCACTTTCAATTTTTTGTTTCCCACAATATACCTAAAATCCCATTTCTTTCTTCCTCTGTTGCCATTAATCTCTTTCTTCTTTGCTACAGTATTAGTTATTAAAAATTCTGAAATCCTAGGAAATGCTAATCACACAACTTCTCATTTTCTTTGTCTGTTATATCCCTTTTTCATACTTCAGATTACTGTAAATTGCTCTGGAAGCACTATGAAAGAATAATGACTTAATATAAATAAGTGTAAAGGAATTTGGAGTTGTTGCTCACGTCTTCTAGTCTGCCTGGGTATTTGGTACTCTTACCAAAATGTGGAGGGAGAAAAGTTGGAAGATCAGTGAATTTTTTTTTTAATGTGTTTATAGTTTCCTAAAGTAATTTGAACTGTTTTGATAGATCATGCTGTGACACAGAGCTGCTAACTTTTTCTCTCAGCCTTGCAATATTTTACAACAACATTATCAGCTTTATTATTTGCTTCATGAAGCTTAAACTGCTTGAAATGAAGCTGAGGACTGGTGACTTTTTAAGTGACTTTATAGTCCCCTTAATTTTGCAGCTAGCAGGGGAGATACTTTCAGACGGAATTCAGTTTCCTGAAACTCGGCCTTCATTGTTCTGCTCTGAGTTAGGTTGAGGACCAAAGCTATAATGGTAGTGGCTGAAGAGGAAACCCCCTCATGGTGAATTTGGAGGGCAGTGAGATCTCTTTGCTTCTTGTAAAACTCTATGCAGCAGCTTAGGTGAAAATTTTTAACGCTTCCGGCTTAATATCCCAGCTAATCAGGATACTTTAGATTCTTACAGAAATTTTTAGGATTGAGTCTCTGCACAAACACGTACTGGATTTACTGGAGAGAATTCAATGAAGGGCCACAGAGAAGGTGAGGGGACTGGAGCATCTCTGACACGTGAGGAGAGGCTGGGAGTGGGACAGTTCAGCCTGGAGGAGATAAGGCTTGGTGAGGGCCATGTTGTCAGTGAGTGCAAGTACCTGAAGGGAAGGTGCAGAGAGGATGGAACCAGGCTCTTCTCAGAGGCGCCCAGTGACAGGACCAGAGGCAGTGGACACAACCTGAGACACATCAGAAAACACCTTTTTTTATTGGGAGGGTCACTGAGTCCCAGCACAGTTTGCCTGAGGTGGTTGTGGAGTCTCCCTCAGATATTCATAAATAACCTCACTGGCTGCAGTTGGTCCTGCTTGAGCAGGATGGGACCCGAAGACCTGCAGAGGTGCCTTCCAAGCTCAGCCATTCTGTGTGGATGTGTTATCTGTAGTAGTATTGTGCCTGCATTGGTTTGAGATGACTCACGGATGATTCTCTTTAAAAGAAAAAGATGTTTTATTGACTGCTGTAAAATTCTCACAGGAAATAACTACTTAGATTTAAGTAAGCTGCAGAATAAGGGCTGTTATTTGGGAAACAAATTTCCTTTCCACTTTTAAGTCTTGGGAATTGTGTGAATTGAAAACGGAAGCTGTAGTTTTAGCTGCTGTTAGAGCAACTCAAATGTACATTGTAACTAAGCCACCCTAGGAAAATAATACTCTTTTCTGAGGGGTGGAAGGATAGAACCACTTGCTGTGTAGTCTTGCTATAGGCTGTTTCTCCTCTTGTGTTAATGGCCTTGCCCTGTAAGAAAGGAAAGAAGCACTTTAAAACACAGGAAAATGTGGTTCTTGAGCCAAAAAAAAAAAAAAAAAGTTTCCAGAGTCATTTTGATACTATTCACAATCTCTCTCATTCTTAATTTTTGCTTTCATTTTGATAGCGACAGTTTAAAGAAAATTATTTGAAAACCTTGGTTTTCCTTAAGATGATGTAAATCTGCTTGTCGTTTTTGTAATGCTTGCATTTTGAAAATGCTGGTTTATTTTTACAACTCTAAATTCAGTGACTTCAAAACGTGCCTGTACATTTTAATTGGCCTTCTTAACACATGCTTTGTTGTTAAATGAAACATTTTTATTGGCACAAAGATATTTGCCCCACCTATTTTCATTTGCTAGTGGTGGGAATGGTAACATTAAAGGCTGTTTAAAATATATGAAGGGAGTTCTGGGGTCATTCCCCACCTGTTGTTTATTTTGGTTTAAGCAAGAACAGTCAAAAGTAATTATGTTGGTGAAGCTCTGTCATTTACGTAGTACTTTTGGAGACTCACAGTTTGCACATCAACAGATTTGGATTCTTCAAGCAAAACTTGGGACTTTGGTGTTAGTGAGCAGTGAATGCTGGCAAGAAAGGTCACAGCTTTAAAGTAACCTAGAGTACCTTGTACTATGTTATGGAACAAAAGACAGTAAATACAGAAAGTCTTTGATTAACTTCTCCTTTTCAAAGTGTCTTGACCTTTATTGAGTTCCCCTAGCTGACATTTTTAGAAGACTTTTAGTATTCCTTTCATTATAAAGGGTTTATTTGTGTATTTGCTCCCACATGTTTCATTGTCATCTTCTCTGCCATTTGATTTTCTTTAGTTACAATGGCATCTACATTTCATATCAGCATAGTGTCTGTAGTAGTGGAATTATGTGGTCTTTTTTTGTACAGAATCCTAGACATGCATTTCTGTGACTAGATGGTATCTTGGTACAGAAGAAACATAAAGCAAAATTATTTAGTGAAAAACAAAAAAATTACCAAAGCTGAAAGCACCTAGGAAAGCATTTGAAAGACAGCATAATATATTCATGTTAGGAGTAAGTCACATAGGATTCACATCACATATCTTTCTATTTTTAGCTTTAAAATTATTAGTTGCCATTTCTATTTAAAGATAATGACATATTTAGTCAGACTTAATGCAAGTGAATCATAGTATTGCATTATTATTGTATTAAACAGTGACTGTTGGTTATGTTTCTTATACTCCTTATATTTTGGACGGCAAAAATAACTTCTCAGTGCTGTGGAAGTTGCACAGACATTTCAGTCTGGGGTGGTGATGAATAAATTACACTCTAAATAAGGCAGGCAACAGGAATTCATATTTTTGTTTTCTTAGACTAGCCTTCTCCAGCTGGCACCTTTCCTTCTCTTTACCCCCTGTGGTTTTAGCCACGTAGGCTGGATAAGATTACAGATACTTGTTTTACAAGGAGTCACTGCAGACTTGGTCTTTTTACATGGCTGTGCTGGTTCTGCTGTCTGAGCTGGTGGTTCCCAGCTGTTCTTTAAAGGGTGTGCCGGGGTGCCTTTCAGTATGGTTGTGTCCTTCCTTTGCCCAGTTCCTCTCCTGGGGTTGCTGCAGGAGAATCAGAACTTCCTCCAACAGTTAAAGGTTGATTAAATCTTAGTATTTGGCACCTTGGACAGCTGGCCAGCCCAGCCAGACCTCCCTGGCTTGGAGAGGCAGCTTCTCAAGAGCATCCCTTGCTCTGTAATAACTGAACAAATCCCAGATGTAAGATTTAATCTTCTCCTTACTACTTTCTTCCTCTGTAATACTGTGCTCCCTGAAGCCTTGAAGCTGTTTGACACACTCTGCGCCACCATTCACAGCTAACAATGCCTCCTAGTAAGATATTCCATAAGAGGGGAACTTTTCCTTAAAACAAGATACAGCATTTAGACTTTATTTTTAAGTCACTGGATTTTAAGTGTGGGGCTTCTGACTGATTACCTGCTGCTGGTAGCTGAGTGAACCCGAGGGCGTGATTTGTACCTTTGTTGCTTAAATGGGCAGATTGGCTGGCTGCTGTCAGTCCTTTTCCTTCATGAAATTGGGTACTCAGCAAGAGTGAAGAAGGCTTAAAATTGCTTGTAGAACAAAAGGATTATGGCTTTTTATATAGAGGACAAGAATCAGTCTGCTAATGAATGAGTAATAGTGAGAAGAATGTAAGCCTGAGTATTTTATAGCATAAGATAAATGTTAACAGAGGCTAGGAATAAACTCAGCATCTTTGTCTCTTGCAGGCTTTCTTCCTGCACCTTCTTATCGAGGTGTCTGACAAGACACTGTCAGACAGGACAACTGGCTGCACTGCTGCTGATTGTTTGGCAATTTCTGTGTTTTTTCCACTGGCCCTTTCTTTGAACATGATACAAGATAACAAAGTTTCCTAGGTCGAGACACTGGAAATATTAATTCTCCATAAATGTTGTTCTGTTCAACGCAAGTCAGATCTGAGTTTATAGAGTACTTTCTTTCTTCACCCTCGGCAATTTTCCAGTTTTCTGAGGGCAAGCAGCCCAGCAAACACTCCTTCAGACAACTCCTCATCTTTCTCCTTTTTCCAGAATGAAAATCCAAAAATATTGGCAATGGGGGCCAAAATAACAAAAGAAAAGTGGATGTGGCCACTTCTTGCCAAGTTTTTTTTAAATGTTTCTCTCCTTCCCTGACCCAGCATAATAGCAAAACTTCCCAAAAAAATCCACAAAATCGACCAGACACTTTTTCAACCTCTGGTCTAATTCACAATAGATGCCAAAAGGAAAATTCTAGAGAACAAGTACTGTAAAGGGTATATGGTTTAAATGACTGTTAAGGTTTTATTCTTTATCAATTAAGGTTGCAGAAAACTCTAGGGCAACTGGTAGGTCCTTGATGATGCTCAGGTGTTATTCTTGTTTCTAGGGTACCAATTGTGTTGGTGCCAGTTGCTTTTCTTTCACTTGGTTGCAAGGAATCCTAACTGGGGCATGAGTGGATAGATCTGTTGTATAGGGCAGGCAGGAGTGAAATACTGTTACAATGAAGTGGAAAACGAGGGGATGCAAGCTTCAGAGAGTGATTCTAGGCTAGGGGTTCTCTCCTGCTTGCTTGTTCTTCCTCCAGTGTCAGTGAGATGATTAGATATAGTGGGGAAGGGGTGGGGTGGTAGGAAGTGAGATCCAGGAATTAGTGTAAAGCAGACCAGAGGTGGGATTAGAAACCAGGGCTGTGCTTGCAGAATGAGTTAATACAACTGAGGGGGCAAGGATCAGAACCTCAGACAATAGGGCAGCAAGAGGGACTGGAAGCAGGTTCTTAGAGCAATAAACAAGATGTTATCTGTAGCTACAGAATGAACCCTGTTTGGATTTCTTCTGTGCCAGGGGTGTGTTGCAACCTCCATCAATGGAGTTGACCAAGTCAGCTCTTGGGCTTGTGTTATGCTGGTGGCTGGCTGCAGATTTTGCCTTGAGTCACATGTGCTGCTTTTTCTGCAGGTTGTTCTTATTTTAATTGAAATTCTTTACAATGAATTCATTACTATGAGAGTTTTATGAGCTTTTTTTTTTTCCCCAGAGGTGTTTTTTAATCAACAAACCATTGAACTAAAACATGCTCATATGTGTGATAGGAAAGAATAATTTTGTTATCAGTGGCTTTACTAGAAGAAATTCTGTTCAAATTCATGCATTCAAACTGTTGAGGTTGCTGCCTTTTGATGTGTCAGATCTGCACAATTGATCTGGATACTGAAATGGCTGTGTGTGAACTGTGTCATGACACATTCAAAGAGCTAATAATTGATTCCTTGAAACCATCTCTATGTGTGTGTCATGGAAAAACTTGAAAGAACTTGTGACCTCCCTAAAATGTTTTGGTTCCTTTTTGTGTTGTTTTGTTTTGTTGTTGTTGGGTTTTTTTGTGGTTTGTTTTTTTTTGTTGTTGTTGTTGTGGTTGTTGTTGTTTTTTTGGTTTTTTTGGTTGTTTTTTTTTTTTCAGGATCCTAATTGTGACTATTCCCCAAGGGTTAAGTATCTATAAAATATTTCCAGGTCAATGACTGTCAAAGTAGAATTCCAAATCAAAGGGAACAGCCATCCAAATTGAGACATAGTCTGGAATCTGAGTACCATGTCTCTGTAGGAAAAGAGCTTCTCAGTTCCTGTGCTTTTGCTTCTATTTTGATTGCTAATATAGTTTCTTTTTTTATTTATTTTGGAAAGTGCTAAAGCTAGAAAATTTGATTCACTGAGTCCAGGCAATGTCTCATTTGGAGGACTCCTGGAAAACCACACTTGTTCAAGCAAACATGATGTCAGTAGCAGAATCCCTTTGTGAGCCTCCTGGAAACAAATGTTTTGCATGAGGACTCAATTTTTCTTGTTCTGGATTAATTCAAACAAATAACCCTGCAGACTGTATTTGTGGTAAACTTTTTTTGAGAAAGCTTTTTCTTGGGCTGCGTTCAGAGTCAAGACTGACTCTGATTGATGTTTAGGGGCTGCAAAGCTTGTGTACAGGTAAATGTAAGGGCTGTAAGCTTGTGAACAGGTAAATGTTTCAAGCAGAGCAGTGAGCTTCAGGCTTTGGAGCAGCTGGGAAGATCAGTGTTCTTTAGAGCTTCCAGCAGGTGTTTCCATCTGCTCTCCAAACTATTGTGCTCTCCATAAGAAATGTGTGTTGGCTTGGAACAGCAAAGCAGCTTGCTTTTCTTTCTTTAATTAGGTGATGACTTAAGATGTTTACAGAGGAAAGAAGATAATTTGCTTAAGTAAAGCCAATTTTTAATAGGGATGTTGAGGACCCAGTTTTATCTTTTAGAATATTTTTTCCCCTTCTATGTCTGAACATTCCCAAGTTTCTGGTTTCTCTAGTGCAGGAGCAAAGACAGAAGGCTGCCTCTGAGTGTCAGGGAGGGACTTAAGATATAAACCCAACTGACCTTATTGGGACTTTGACACATTTGCTTTCCAGCTGATTGAGAACATAGCCATGAGAAGAACGTGCTTGGGAATTTTCCACCTGCCCATTTGACGTAGGAGAAGAAAGAAACCATTCATTTCCTGACAGCATGTCTGAAAACTGGAGATGGAATGGTTATTTAATGTGTTTGGGTTTTGGCAATCTGATTCATAGTTTTTGAATGCTTGTAGTTGCCAGTTCTTGATGCAATGCATTTTTTATTCCATGAATAAAAAGATGCAGCAGACAAATCTTCAGAGTGTCAGAGTACACTGTGGCCTATTCTCTGTTTTGTTCTCCCTCTAATAGCAGGATAAATAAAAGTATTTTGAGGCCTGTCCTCTTCCATCAAGCTTCTGGGAAAGAAAAAAGCAAGGGTGGTGGGGAGAGGGGGAGGAGAAGAGCATGGAAAACTTTATGAAATTGCTTATGGGTTTCCTTTTCATGTGAAATTTCCCTTAAATTTTCTCCATGACTCATTTCCTTTTTATTCCTTTTTAAGTCCGTAGTTTGGGCTTTCTAATTTTTTTTTTTTCTTTTCAAAGACAAGTTGGTAGCTTTTTCCAGCCCAGTGTGATGTTGATTTTGCAGTGGTGTATATTTTGCATATGGACATTGCAGTAGATAAGGGCAGTTGTCCTCTTATCTCTGATTTCTCTGCACAGAGCAAAGACAGGAAGCAAGGAATACACAAGAAGCAAGGAATACTCTTCCACAGAAAACAGACATTAATCACGTGCATTGTGTGAGGGGAGAGGTGGTGGGAAGTAGGTTTTATTTTAGCAGATGTGGATTGATGCTTGCAAAGGTCCTGTGCTGGAAGAAGGTCAGGGAGGGAGTCTGTAATGGTTTCATAGCTTCTGGCTTGCAGTGTTCCATTCATGCTGATGTACCCTCCTTGCTGGATATAGAATTTTCTCGAACTCATTCCCTGAAATGTGACCCGCCATCTTCTAAGCAATAAAGACTGCTCTTTTCTGGATTGAAAACTCTTGTATAATTAGTTCCTTTCCCTTGTCCAGTGTGGGAGATGCAAAAGCTTGACAGAATGTCAGTCTTTCAACAAGACGTAGTCACTGCTACTCAAAAATGGAACCCATAAATACTTTTATTTACTGTGAATCCGTCTAGTGTAACCCAGCTCTTGCATACGCTTGAAGCTCTACAATCTGACTTCTCATGCAAGGGAAAAAAAAAAATCAATACTCTCAGGGTTCTTGTTGTACTGCTAAGGTAAGACTTACTTCTTTTGTGGAAATATACACATAAATGTGTTCCTCTTTTGCAATTTGTGTTTAGTAAAGCAATTCAGTGCATCTGAAGAATTATAAACTCTTGAGGACCTTGGCAGTGTTTCTTGGAATATCTGATTCCATGGAAGCTTGTGTGGTCAGATCACCAAACTATCTGAGTGCTCCTCACAGTGAATTAAGGCTACTCCTCTCCCTGCCCTCATCCAGGGCTCAGATATGTCAGTGTGAGTATTTTAAAAAAATTGTGTGATCCCTCTAGTGAAGCAAAATTATTTAACTTCTCAATCATTCATTTACTGGAAAAAAAAGCATAAATACTGTAAGTAAAACTGCCTGCAGTAGTTAATTAGATTTTGATCTCTACATTGGTAGAGATACATTTGATTTACAGAAACACATACCACTTCTGTAACTAACTGTTCCCTTTTTTAAAACATAAGCAGCCAAATGGAGAACTTTGAAAGAAGGTCACTTACTCTTCAATTTGAAATACCTGCTCTACTCTTAAGCAGTACAGTCCTCCTAAATGTTGAAAATGTCATGGTTTAGCATACTAATTCTTTATGAAAAAAGAGCTTATCTTGTAGAGAAATTAAGTGACTTCTTATCTAGGCCCTCTCTATGTCATTATTAGCATAATTTCTTCTAGTTGGACAAATTGCTACATCTGAAACAACTTTAGGATACTCAAAAAGAGGTCTCAAGAGCAATCTGGAAACTGAAATCCAAAATAAGATTAAAGTAAGTCAATAAAAAATATAAAACTACCCCCACACACCTTCCTATCCCAATAACTTACAGCTGTTACTTGATAGGATCTTGCAGATACTGAGAGAAATTGGCATTTTCCTCAGCTGTGGCAGTGCTGTCTTAATTCCCCGTTCTAAAATGCAGTGAGTTTTCCATCCAGGAATGAGTAGCTGTGTTGCAGCTCACTTTCAGTTCTGCATTTCCATGTGTAAAGTGTAAATTCTTAGTTTCTTTTGGGGTATCAATACGTCTAAATATTGAAAGATGCTCTCTTAACTGTTTCTTCAACCAGATAGGAATGCTGAGCAAAAGCTTTGCAATCTGATTTTTATGTTCTTGTCACTGGACTTACAAATAAATGCAAGGAGGAGTTGTTGAAAGGCCAAGTTCTTAAAAATTCTATACATGCTCAGAAAGTCCACATTAAACTAGGAAAACTAAATTTCTGAGCTTGGTCACTGTTTGTTTGTTTGGATTATGTATACTTTGACTGAAGACTGGCTGCTCGTGGTATATTATTACTTTTGTCCCATTTCTTGAAATGAGGACTGAAGCTTTGTGATTCAGTTGCAATTCTCTTTATAGATCAAAATTACTGTATCAAAATATGGGAAACCTTTTTGCAGACCAACTATTGTTGAATATTGTGGAGTAGCATTCCATCAGCATTTGATTAAGTGATCTAATGATATCTTCTGGCTTTTAACTTTGAGGAGGACAAGTCCATGATGATTAAAATACCACCTCAATCTAACGCAGTTTTTCCAAACTGGTAGCATTGATTGAAAGATTTTTTGTATGTTCAAATCAGCAGGATTAAACTGAAAAAAAACTGAAAAGGGAACTATTTTGCAGAAGCAATTAATTTTGTAGACAGGTTTTTTTTTTTTGTTACTGAAGTTTGTTCTGATTCTGCACATTTAGTAATTTATTATATGTAAATAGAAAAATGGCAATTTTATTGTCACTTTTTATCCTTTACATATCAGTGAGTCGGATGACCTGCTCTTGAACTGATCTCCAAAACAGCTTGAAAGGTTAAATTTCATTACATTCTGAAATGCAGTTTAGAAATCCAAGGTGTGTGGGTCTACGGAGATAAGCATGTTCTTCTAAAAAAACCCTTTTATTCCTAACAGGATGCTCTTCCAGGGCATCTTGTACCTTTTTCCTTCACCCCTATTCTCTCAAAGGAAAAACTTGAAAAAATATTGCCCACAAAGTAATTTGCATTTGGAGCATCCTAATGTCACAAAGATGTGAGGCATTCCTGAGGTTGTCTCTTTAGCTTTTCCTTCTGTGATTGCAAATTTTACCTAGGATTTCTAAAATATGAACCCCCTGTAGATCAAGCCTCCATGAAAATAAGCTGTATGTATATTTGCTGCTTCACAGGGAGAGAAAGTGCAGTTTTCTTTTGTGAAATTAGATTATAGGATGAGCCTTCTGAATGGAGTGGGATGGGATGGGGAATGAGGGAGAATAATTCCAGTGACCCAACTTAAGGTACTTATGTAAATGCCCAAAATGAAATGAAGGAAATCCTTCTTTGATCGATTGGTACTAGGCTTGGCAAATTCAAAATTGCATAAGGTAGTTTTGATCCAGGAGTTTAAAAAGTCTGTACTACTTTGCTGGTAGGAAGCAGAAAGCAGCCAATTTCTTTTCAATTTAATCTTTCTTTCAAAGATTTTTAAAAAATAAAAACAACCAAACCTTGCTCAAAAAACACAGTAATATATTGTATTATACATACAAAAGAGGTGAAAACTGAGTTAGAAGACAATTCCTAAAAGTAGTTCAATATCTAGTTAAACTAAAACACTTGAAGAAATGTGCTCTTTACATAAGCAGGTCTGGCTATGGAAGCTGCTTGTGGTTTAATGTTTCATCACAATAATGGCAGCTTACATGTGCTTGCCAAGAGACCATTACTGTTTCTTCTGCTGCTCAGGCTCTTCCAGTGAAATATCTTTAAGGTGAGAAAATGCATATTTAACAGAACCTGTCATCACTGCCTGTGCAGTGAGAGAGCTTTGTGTGAACTTCTTACCCCATTCCACCAAATATAATTGCTGATGTTTCTGTGGAGCAAAGTGTAATTAAAAAATAGAAGAAAAAAAGGATAAATTAAAACCAAACAATAGAATTATATGTGATTCAAAAGAACAGGTTTTAAAAATTACTTATGTAAATAATAAAGATTATTTTATTGTAAATACTGTAGTATTCTACAAAAAGTGTTTTCCTTTCTGTAAGGAAATAATGGGGAAAGTTCATCTGATGTTGTTAGAAAATGGGTTGTTCTGTAATAAAACCTTTTTTATTTTTATCCCTTAATGATATTCCTTTCAAAGAACCAACTGTACTTCTACTTCAACATCCTTTGCCTGATGGAAACAAATCAAAGAGCAGCACACTCTGGGACTAATGAGGCCTGCCCTTGTGCTGTTTGAGCAGTCAGCTGCTTCCAAACACAGTTCATATGGCTGTGTTATTTCACTGGGTTTGCATTACATTGGTTATGTATTTCTCTTTGAAAAGGGTTTAAAGTTGTCATATCATTAAACTAGTGAAGGTGGGGGAAAAATCTAAAAATGCTGGGTTTGATGACTATTGTTAGCTTACCTTCTATAGCAGAAATTCTCAAAGGTGTCACTTTTTTCTCTATAGCAAAAACCCCCAAACAAAATAAAACTTTGATTGCTTAGTAAGTATGCTAATAATACCATTACTTAAAATTGAATTTACTGTATGCGTTGCCAGTAAAACTTTTCTAAATATTGATGAAGAGGATTGTTTGCATTTCTTAATATTCAGATCCAGGGCAGAGGGAAAGTAAAGACTCAAAGAACAGTTTCATGAGCATTTGTCTTCAATTTATTTTCCTCAACACTCTGTTCTGAAGTTCTCATCAATAATCGAAATAAATAATCAAATTTAATTGCCCAGCAATCCTTGACATCACTTAGTCCAATGATTGATTCCTCTTAGGGGCGTTGCTTTAATAATACATCTGTTTGATCCCAAAAGAAGAGAGCTTCATAAAGTTGTTGTGAAAGCTTCTTTTCTTACTGTAATGGTTCAATGAAATGTTCAGCTGTGGCTGAATTGGAAAGGAAACACACGCTGTTGTAGTTTGTATCTATATTGGAAAAAAAATTCAATATAATAAATCTTAACTGTTGTTGAAAACTCTGTGCTCAGCAGGAATCCATGTTTCCTCAAGTTGTTTTCAAATTTTCTCCTTACTGCATTTTCAAAATTCTAAGCAGCCCTACCCCTCCTTCCGCGAGCTAGACAAGGATTCTTGGGAAATAGGGGCGGTGGAAAACTCAGGCTCATCCATGCCTGAGTCAGTGCATTAATCTTCTGGGTTGTAATTGGTTTCAAATTGTCTTTGTTAGAAGGCATGTTGTGTCGCCTTGCTTAACTGGAGTACAGGGCTTTCCAATAGCTCTAGGCTTCCCCTTTGACACAGTGTGTTCCTTCATTCCCCGCGCTGTGTTGTTCGGTTTTTTCTGTCCTCCCTCCCCAGCTGTTCATCTGCAGCAACAGCAGGAGCAGGTGAAAATGATTTGTGTGAGAAGAAAGTTTTGAATGTTAAGCAACTTCACGTAAAATTAATATTTATATGTCTTAGCCTTGAGAAATTATGGCCTTCTTTCTTCTAAGTTATTTGTGTTAGTCCAAGTATATAACTGATACTGTAATAGCCAGGGATTTTTCTCACAGCATGTTTCTAGATACCAGTAGAATTTGCAAACTTCATCTTCTATTTAAACTATGAAAAATGCATTATTTATCTTTTAAAAAAGCAATACAATGCTTTGTGCATTTCTAAGAAGATCTTTAAAGGCCATCTGCATATTAAGACCTACCCTCATGGGATGCCTGTCCTCCTGTATAAATTCAGATCAAAGTATACACAAGAAACATTTAGTATTAGGAGTGTGGAATCACTCAGAAGTGTCCACATATGTTCTCCTGTGGGAGTTGGATTTTTTAGCTTAACAATCACAGCTAACTTTTTCAGAGATGCGTAACCTCAGGTTCAAGGTGGGCCTGCTGAGGGGAGAGGTCAGAACTGTGAAGACCTTGCTTGTCACTGGGGCTCTTATTTCAGTGCCATCATGGAGATTTAGGTGTAAAACCCTGCTTAGTAGGAGTTTAGACAGAGGAGTGAGTTATCTTCATTTGGTGCCTCCACTAGAACAGAAATTCCCATACTATTTATTCTGCCCATGAGCTTGGAAAGTGGCATCCCTGTGTGTTGTCTTGGATTTATGCCTCTGGGAAAGACAGCAAGTTGACCCAGCTGCCAGTTAATTAATTCATAGCATTTTAGTAAAGGATTGGAACAATTTTCCCGTGCCTTGTTTGATGAAGATTATGTAACTACAGCTTCTCTAAATAGTTTCCATGTATTTGCTTATGTTAGCATAAATTAATGGCTTTAATAGACTCCAAGTGATCCTGTGTGAATTCAGGTCTTTGATCTCTGTGTTGTATCATTTGCTATCACTACTCTTGCTCTTGTTTATCAAACTGGTTTTGATGGTCTTGCTGGCAACAAAAATATTTCAGAGCTGAACATCTCAGTGTAGAATATAGTTGTTTCTTCCTTGCCCAGATGAAAAATGTTACTTAACTCTGGAACATAAGAATATTTCATAGTCAATACTCTTATTTTTAATGCTGGCATTTCTGTGTATAACTTTGTACCTGTGTTTGTGATGTTTTTTCTTAACGTGAGCATGCCTTGCAGTCATACCTGAGGTGGAGTAATTTTCTTGGGGCTGTAGTGTTTGAATGTAAAGCGTCCCAGTAAGTAAAAGCATACTGTCCTTTCATTATTTGAAACCACACTGAGAGTTTCAGCATCGTGTTTACTTTCAGATGACACAGGGAGAGAAGCCTCAACCTGATAAGGAAGAGAGGGAAGTGGAATGTCGTAAGCAACTATTTTTGAGAAGTCCATAATTTATAATTTCCCCAATGAAAATATCAGTTCTTCAGTGCACATTGCAATGAACTCATTAAAAGCATTTCAAGAGCTGTAGTTACATTTTAGAATCCTTGTACAAATGCAACTGGAAAGATGTGCTTGCTTTCTCACATACATCCTTAGTTAGTTGCCCAGTTACTAATGAGCATGTTTTGTACCTTGAAGGTAAGTTCTTGCTTCTGAGTTTGTGATATTACTGTGCTAATCAGAAAGAGCAAATTCTTTCCAGGAATTTTGTGGTTTTGTATAATATTTTCCCTGAAAGGTCAGGGCCCTTGGTAAAAGGGGAAGCACGCACCAGGGTGTGTTACTTCTTGGAAATAACTGAGACAATACTAGGTCTTCTTGGAAGAGATTCTGACAGCAAAAGGGGAAAAAAAAAAAAAGGAAGAAAACCCCTTAAAATTAATTGGTAGATCATTAAATCTTTCTGGCCCAAAAGAAAAGTCTAGATATGGCTGTTGTTAAATGTGTTTCATGATTATAAAAGCTGCTGTGAGAAGATTCTTGATTTAGATATTTGTGGTAGCATGACCTGCACAGCCAGATTTTTTTCTTTTTTTGCATAAGATATATCCAGTGCAAAGATTGACTCCTTGCCCTTCCTCTTAGATGCGTTTTTTATTGTTATTTTTTTTTAAGGGGGAGAGGTGATACCAATAAATAACCTTTTCTGGACTATTTCTTCCTTGTCACCTGTGTCCTTTATCTTCTACACGATAGCTTTGGTGTAGGTCAGGGTATTATTTATCTTTTGGCCTCTCATTCTCTAGATATGAGCTGTGTAGTTTTCTGAATGATCCAAACGATTTTGGTTTCTTTTTTGCTTCAGTGGCCTTTTAGAAGTTGTTCTTTTTGTTTCTTTCCCCTATCGCTTTTCAGTGTTTGAAGCAGTTTTGTAGCAACATCAGTGGTACTGAGTCAGAGACTGGAAGGGGGATCACTTGGTCAGTAACAATGCCCCAGATGTTGTTGGGAGGCCCTTTATCTGTAGCTCTTGCAGGCTTTCCTTCTTCACCACTTTTTTCCTAATAGGTCTTGTTAAGCCAGAGCATTGCTCACATGTGTCAAATCTAGTAGTCCCTGAGTAGCCATAATGGGTTATTTCCCTGACTAGGTCACTTGCTGTTCTGTAATTATTTCATGGATACTTTGTTCTTGGATTGACTAGCATCTATGTGTCTGCCACAGCATGTCTGTCTAAAGCATCTGCAACTGCCAAATGTGTTTGCAGCTGGACTTGAAGCTCATTCTTTCTGTACATTGACTTGGTCTTTCTGATGGGAAATGCAGCACCTATTAAATGCAGCACCACTTCTAAATATTTTTATAAGCTCCTTTCAGTTCTGGCAAACTTCATTAGAAACTGAGTTTCTGTTTCAAATGAGCTACTATTTTACATAATAAAAGGCTAAAAAGCTAAAAGTCGTGGTCTTGGATGTTGCTTTTTTTCCTGTTTGTCTTCTGGCAGCTTAGTAAAGTATTGCATAAGCGCTGGCAGATAAACTTCCCCGGTTGTCTCAGCATTGAATTACTTTATTTAGCTTCTTATGCTGGTAATTTGTTTTAGACTAAAATGACCTTGATAAATGTTCATGCAAGACATTTTGTTACTCATTTTTCAATAGCCCTGGATCCTTTGCATCTAAATGCCAAAAAATTTGCAAGTAAGAATCAAATGGTCGCTCATATCTTTGTAGGTGTTTGAGGGACCAAAGCCATTCAGCTTTAACAAGAAACTTGAGTTGCTTTATTGTACTGTACTGATGAGACATTTTCTGGCTTTGAGAGCATTTAAGTCTGAAGAAAAATGTTTTATAGAGTCAGATTCAGCAGCCCTGGAAGCAGAGGCAACATGTCTGCATCAGGCTGCTGCCATGAGAATCCCTGCTGAGCCACGGAGCTTTGTGAGCACAAGTACAGAGGGACCAACTCAGTCGTGCGTCTTCCCAGGCGTAGTCTGCGTCCATGCACAGCACAATACCGATGCTTTACACCCTGAAATGCTCTGCTAGAATTGGCTTTGGAGACCTCAGGCCACCTGAAGCCCTGGGGGCATCCTTTTGGAGTCCTGTCAGAAGAGAAAAGCTTCCCGTTGTAGCTGATGGAAAGAGGAAATTACAGAACTGAGGATGGGGTTAAAGCTACCCTTCTTAGCAGTGGTTTGTAATGTAATCTTAGAAAGAGCCAGGTATGCTGTTGGCTGATCCTGCTGGTGAGCTGTGCAATCAAGATGTGAAGGCTGCTGTCTAGAAGACTGAAAAGCGCAGCAGATCTTCATCTCTGACTGTAAGGTCCTGAAGCAAAAATATTGTTAGTTAATTAGTGGGACGGTAGTTTGGCAACACGTGGGTTTTGACTATGCTTTGGATATTGATCTACACCAAAACATAATAGATTGAAGACAGGATTTCATGTCCAGAAGTGGAGCAAATGCAAATAAACTCTTTTCTGCTGCTTCTAGTGGGAATGAAACATTTATAAATTTTCTGCAGAGCTGCTGCATTTTTCTTCTTTTGCTTCGGAGTCTGCCAGGTAACCCATCTATTGTTTGTTCTATGCTTACCTTGGAAAGCAGCCAGCCTGTAAGCACAGCTCACTAGAAAACTACAATTTATGGGACTTTTAAAGTTGTTATAAACTTGTGATACTTGCTGATGTGTGAGTATGCTTCAGAGTGCTGTGTACTCCTGACACAAAGACAGCCCTGCAAAATTTCAAGTTCTCAAATGGAATTTTCCAATTAAATGGCTAGAACATTTTTAACATTATTTGCAAATGATTTTTTTCTTTGATATTTGTCTTGGAAATACATTTTTAAAAGCCTGAGGCGCTTGCAGAGACTCAGAGGCTTGGCAGAGTTATATTCCATTGATAACAGCAATTTATCTTTATTATTATTTAAAAAAATTGTGACATAAATTTGTCTGTAGGTGCTCTTCTCCATCTCTCATCTACGAACTATTGAGCCAGAATGACTTAGATGGTGGGCAAATGAAGATAACTGTCTAGTCTTTCTCTTCAGTCATTTAATAATTCTGAGAGTAGATAAAATCCATAATCTGATCTTGCCACTGATTTTAGGTGGAAACTCACTGGCTCAGTAAGTGTGCTGTTGGGATTGTTAGCATGGGGCCTGCTGAACTTTTGCAACATATAATGTGCTACTGAGAAAAGGAATAAAGTAATTTAGCAATTGTTGTTGCACTGTAGGTGATGACTGTCACAGTATAAAAGATGCTAAAAAAGAACATTGCAAGATGCTGCACTGGGCAAGAAAAACAAACCACACTGCAGTATTACCCATCCAGAATCAAATCTATTTGCGACATACATTATAGCTGGAAAAGGAGGAATTATTTGGGTTAATATATTCTATTCTAAAACTTAAGAGAGTTTTTGTAGAGGATGGTCACAAATACAGACCTCTCAGCTGAACTTTTTCCGAGTTGGGTACCTTGCTTAAGGCCTCTGAAAGTCTGCTTTTACATCCTCTGTCTTTATTTTCATAATTGCATTCTCTGAATAATATGAGCTAGCATAAGCTCTCATGCTGTCACTGTCCTGGTGACAGTCATTGGTTTTCCTAAGCTGCATGAGTTCAGTTCATATGCCTTTCCTGTATTTCTTCTGAGTTGTTAACCTGATGAAAAAATTTCATCCTGATGAGGGCAAAAAAGGCATTAGAAGTTTCATGGATGTCTCCTTCTCTGAGAGTGATTTTTAGGTCAGTGCCAGTGTCGGAGATTTAAAGATACTCCTCCAAAAATTACTAGTTTTCTATTTGAGTAACTGTTCTTCAGCATGAAGTCCTTTATTTCTATTTCCCCACTGAGGATTTTATTGTGAAATAGATACTTCTGAAATTATAAATGTCACCCCTTCCCACTAAGAGTGGCTCTGAACTAAAGCATTGGGGTGTTCTTATGCAGGGGAAGAAAAATTGATTTATTGGTTTGTTTGTAACATCTCCAGTTACAAAGTGGCATATTTTATCTGTTTTTCATAATTTTCACTTGGATTTGTTATCCATCAATGTTGGTCAGCTTTTTGGTCTGCTGTGGACTTTGAAAACCAAAGGAATCAGATTTGCCAGCTGTTGACCACAAGTAACTTTTTTGAAAAATAGACTGGGCCTCGAGCTGACCTGCAGGTTTTTTATAAAGTGCTTAATAAACCCCTAAAACTGACAGTGCTCCATGTTTATTGCAAGGTTATGTTGGTTTTTTGTTTGTTTCTTTTATATAAAGACAGGATGGGAGGAATACAGCAGCTGTTTTTCATCTGTCAAACCTATTCTTGATGACTTGTCAGCCAGGGCACTCTATTTCTATTGGTTGTTGTTTAATACAGGCTTGTGGGGCCCCAGCAGCTTGATGGATAGTGCAGAGCACAGCTCTATGCATGGAAAGCCATGAAGAAGTAATTCAAAATTATTTGTGTCTGTTCAATATGCATAACAAAAAAAAATGAGGTAGCTTTTGGGAGTAAAAGCTCTTGTGCAGTTCTTCCTACAGCAAATTTGTCAATTCATCTAGATTTTCTGATTATAGTAAGGAATAAAAGCAAGCTGCTTTTCCATAAATCATTGTTTCTTTTCTTTTTTTTTTTTTTTTTTTTTTTTTTTTTTCAGGAAGCAGCTGTAGCTATTGCATGATACCCTCTTACAAATTATTTCAAATACCTTTGCTCATGCTTTCATTCAAGCTTTATTGGTCTAATGGTTGTCTGGAGCAACAGTGGAAAGAGAACAGGTAAACAAGGGTGAAAAAGCATCAGACTGATTTGATGTCCGTACCCTGACTGAATTACCTGCTTACAGTGTCTAAAGGCTGTACTGCAAAGAATCTCAGCCAGCATTTTTGCGTTTGGGAAGACACAATTACTCGGATGAGCAAATTCAATATTCTATTAAATTTTTTATTGAATTATAATAGATTAAGTCTTGGCAAATAAAAGAGATAATAAATTGTAAGATGCAGTAATAATCGTATTTTATTTGTAATATTTACAGAAATTGCTCATTAAGTTTTATACTTTCTATTTTATGCATGTGTAAGCTAATATCTGCTATACTGCCAAGGGTGTGGCTTGTGATGATAATTACCTTTTACTGCCCTATCCTATATTGTTTTATCACATATCTCTTAAGTTTTTTAAATGCAAGAATTGTATAAATAGGAAGTAGTGTTAGTGGTCAAGTGCCTGTTTCTTCACAGTTTTTCAGTGATAGTGATCTGTGCCATATTTGTATGTTCCTTAAAATACTGACGTGCCCAAGAGAAGGATCAGAAGTAAAATGTAGTTCATAAAGAGTTCTGTGGAGACTGATGGAGCTTCCTGCCTGTGTTGTGTGGATTTCTGATTAGACTGGCTATCTCTGCAATTAATAATTCAGTTTCCTCCTGCCATTGCTTCCCCTAGAACCTCTTCTATTTCTGCAGTTCTTTTATCTGAGGCACAAGTGAGAAGTTATGTGATCAAAGACACAGGTGAGTTGAGTTGTAGATCTGGAAATACAGCTGAGTCAGTCTACACAAACTTGCTGTGAGCAAGTTTCTTTTTAAATACGGTGCTATGTAGAAACTAGTTTCTTGCTCTGGGTGCAAGAATTGATAAAAATTTCCAATTTCCTTTGAAATGCTGTTATGGAAGAAAACCATAAAATGCCCAAATAGAAAAGGGTGGTAGTTTTGTTGGATTCGAAAAGTTCTGCTAGGATGTGTCGTTTCCACTGAAACTTTGTTTGCTTGGCTGATGTTTTGTCACTTGGGCACCTGCTCTGACCTCTCATTTGCATCACTAGAGCTGGGAAGGGTTGTCAATGCCTGTTCTCTGGTCTAGATGATTTTGTTTAGTAACCTAAAAAAACCCAAGAAACTAGTAAAAGCTTGGGTCGTTCATTTGCTGGTTTGTTTAACAGACAAGTAGTTGGCAAACTGTGTTCCCATCTTGCCCACCTCCAGGAACTTCAATTCATGGCACCCAGATCAAAGGGTTTAAAAATTGTTGTGAAAATGGTATCTTGTGATTTGGAAATTATGTTTCCAAATGCAAAATTGAACGTGGGAGCTGGAATTTCCAACTCTCCTGTTTCACTTGCCCTGCGTGGAGGAAATGCAGAAGTTGAGTCAGTTTGTAGTTAAGTGCTGGCTTTCTTGCCAAACTGTTAGAGAAGGGGTATCACTGACTGTCTGTGTGAGTTTCTGCTTGATTTTAATTGAAGATGTTTACCTTTTCTACTGGTAATTGACTGGAAGAAGCATTAAATCCAGTGCCTAGTATTTCCCATTCAGGTTTGAAGACTAATGAACAGTTTTATTGCCCATGCTGACTGAATGAAACATGCTCACCAGTAATCATACACAGTTGTTTTATTGGCACTGAAGAGCATTTCTTTATTTTTTTTCTATGGTGTAATAAGACCTGCTTTGCTCACTTTGTAGTAGTAAGTGCTTGAAAATTTCTCTTGTTATCAGGCAGCTGGCTCTGTTTGTCAGGTACTATTGCTCAATGCTATGCTGAGGCTAAAATCTTGTTTTACATTAAGCCTGGAAGATGAATTAACCTGTTTGTACAAGCACTTTGAATTAGCTGGAAGCTGTTAAGGAAATGTGAATTATGTGGTGAGCCTTGACTATGCTGAGACTTCTAGACCTTAAAGTTTAGAACTGTTTTGTTTCTTATCAGATAAACTTATTTTGCATCCTTTGCCCACTTACAAGCCACAGAAGCAGTTGTGAAGAAAAGTTTTGTTGTAGAGAACAGTCTGTTTAAAACCTTTTGAAGTCCTCATCACAACAAGCTGTTGTTTGTCATTTCAGCTGTACCTTCAATAAAAGCATTTAGATGTTAAACAAAACAAGCCAAAATCTGTTCATAGGAAGGTACCTTTATGTTACTATGCAAACCTTTTGTTTGTGTAGAATATCGAAATAATTTCAAGTAAATATTCTAAAAAAAATCAAGTTTACAAAAACTGTTTGGGAAAGTATTTTCTCCCCTTGTAGCCAAGAATTTTTCAAATAACTGAAATAGAAAGCAAAAATTGTATTTAAAGAATTATTGTTTCCAGTTACCTGGAGACAGAGCATGTTTTCCTTCTGCTATGGCAACAAGAACATGTAAAGTACAGTACCCCAATAACTTGGAGTTCTGCCATGAAATGGATGAAGAATTACAAGCCCAGTATGAGGGTGCTGTCTTTATCATTGTTGGCAGCTTTCAGTCTGAATTGTAAAATAATTTTGACTGTCTCCCCACAGCTCTGACCCACACAGCTAATCGAAAGTGGCTTTAAGAAACACGAATACCATCCTGCCTGTTAAATTCAGTGTTTAGGGAGGCATTAGAAGGAGAGTTCTCAGCGGCAGTAAGAGAATACTTCTGTACTTTGAAAATGCTTGCATCCTATTCAGGCTTCCTGTTGAATCCTGTAATTCATTTCTTGGGTGTCTAATCTCTGACATGAGTCAGCTCCAGTTTTTTTTTTTTTGTGAGATTTTTCACATTTGTTTTAGATAATTTTCCAAGTTCTCATTAAGTACTCCTTCTTTGGCTGATTTTTAATCATGTTTTGAGGCTGCAGGCATGCATTTTGCATTGATTTGTAGCTGTTACTTGTTGAATGCAGGTGTTAAATTTGGAATTGCTGACATATCTTAGAGAGAGTTTGTTTCTAGGGTAGGTATTTAAGGGCTGAGGAGTGCAAAAGGATGAAGATAGTCAGTTCCCTCCTGCCTTTGGTATGTGGAGTGGTAAACTGGGTACGGCAGCCTGGGTGTGCAGAGCCTGACCTGGCTCAGCTGTGTGCCAGCCCTACATCCTCAACCTTTACAAACTTGTGCACTGCACTCCCCGTTGGGTCTGCTGAAACTTTCTCTCTTTCTCTCCTTTATTGCAGTGCAGGCGATTCAGAGACAAAGTCAAAGTCTATCCATTACTCCACATAAATGCACGTGTAAAGATACATGATGTGTTATATCGAAGCAACAAGCAAAGTGCGGTGTTTATCACGCTAAAAGTGTGGCTTTAAGAGTGATAAATGGCATCGATTGAAAACACACATGGTATCTTTTGTGTCTAGAAATAAACACCACAGTGTTTAACCCACTGGAATGCACTATAACGTATACACTGGAATGTAAAAGTGCCGGTGCCGGTTGAAGAGGAAATTCAGAACTTTCTGAGGTCTTTTCCATAGCTGAGATACTTTTATCTTAAACAAACATGCAAACAAAAAAGTGCATATGAGACAGTCTTTCACAGAAAAGACAAGATTTTTTTCCTTAAATCTTTGGTTGTGTGTAGTAATTTGAGGGAAGGACCAGTGTAAACTGTGAAAAGGACAGCCCCTAAATAGGTGACCCACATTGCTTTTCTGAGAGTCTAGAAGGATGACAGAGCAGTGTCTCTTCTCATTAGCTCTGGGGTACCTGTGTGCAGCAGTCAGGTGTTTGGAACTGGAGCGTGTCCTCTGTCCCTGTTGTCTGGCAGTCTTTTGGAGCCACAGTGTCTGTCTGGCAAATGTCACTGCATCTGACTGATGGCTCTGAGAGCCTCACAGAGGACCAGAGCAGCTGGCTAAAGCCTAACAAACTCCTGTTCTGTGTCTGCTAGTGGGTTTTACCTGTCTTAAAGCTGTTTCCAGTTGTTTAGATGCATTTGTTCCCCAAAAAAATGCCTATTTAGATCAAGCACATAGAATTTTAATTGTGTCTACCACCTTTTGCAGTAGGTCTCAAATCTTGATGCCAAGAGAAGGCTTTTTCTTCTGGTCTTGCTGCTAATAATTCCTCCCCAACCCCCATTTCTGTTGGTTCGTATTTTTTTCTGGGTTTTTTTTGGTTTTGGGGTTTTTTTGTCCTCTTCTGCCTTTATCTTGGACTTCCCCCACAGAAGTTGGCAGTAACAAATAGAAAAAGTCCGGTGGAACATTTTCTTCAGGGCCTTAGTCTTCAAGGATCCCTTAATGTGTCAGAATTGATCTACCTAGTGCGTGGATATGTGCAGATGTGGTTATTTAGTTCCTGCTTTTGGCAGAAAAGAGAGAACTCTGTACTCCAGGATATAAATAATATGTATTTGTTTGAATTCAAATTTCATTGTGTCAAAATCTTTCCGATACAGCTATCAGCAAACATTTGTATTAGTGTTGCTTATTTTATTATGCTGCAGAAGTAGAGTTAAATACTGCTTCCTGTATCCTTCTTGCATTAAAAATTTGCATGGCCTCTTGTCTTGGCCTTTCTCCAACTACCATACAGTTTAGGAAATTGTTTAAACCTAGAAATATCTCAGAGTAGAGCTACTTTCTTGTTACTTGTCAACATGAAGTAGCAGAAAAAAATTTCATCTATTAGCAACCCTAGTGTTGCTGTTTCTTGACTGTCAGATACTTTGCTGTGCAAACATCATTGCTATGGACGTTGTACAAAACATGCTTGAGATAAATCATGTATGTTACAATACACAAGGCTTAATGGATTGCCTTTCCATTGCTCATTTTAAAATTAAACCCACCAGCTTCCTGTTTTTCTTGTCCTGAAGTCCTGTCTCTCTGAGCTCTTATAATTTCTAAAATAGCCTGTCAAAAGAAGGAATTCGGTAAAGTGACTAAAAAGTGACTTCTGCTTAACCTTTGATTTTATAAACAATTGGCTGAGTCCTAAATAGATGAAAACAGTCTATTTTTAGGCCCTAATTTAGAGAATTGATATTTCCACATTTGCTTTGTCATAGCTGGTAGTAGTTGCTAAATTGTGAAAGCTTGTAGCCATTACAAATGCTTGGAGGATTGCTGAGTGTTCTGCCATAATGCACTAAGAAGCTCAGTGTACTGTACATTTCAATTTATAATAAGACAGTGTAGCTGATAGCACAGACATTGAAATATTTCAAGTCTAGACTATGCCTTAAAAAACACAGGCTATTGGCTTTTTGGTGCAGCAAGTTGGAAAATAACTGATAAGGGCAGTTGAAATACAGCAGACTTCAAAAAGTGATGAGTTCTCTAAGCTGGGGTGGGTTGGGAGGGTTCAGCCACTGCTTGCCTGCCTTGTTGGGGTGAAAAAGGAGCTGGTGTTTGAAAGGGCTGGTCAGTCTTGCCAAGTTTGAGTGGTTTGTGAGGGAGGTCACACACAGAGCCTTGTTAGATGAGGAAGATGAGTTTCTGCAACACTGTGTTTAGCACGAAGAAATGGGATGGAGAAATAGAAGACCAAAGTTTCCTGTCTTTAGAAAATGGTAACATTAGTATTTCACCACAGACAAAGATAATGGCCAAGAAGTTTAATGTAGCTGGTGTTCTCTGATATAGCCCTTTTGTATCTTTGGATAATAAAAATAGCTTGCTGAAGGCTTTTGAGTGGAACTACATATTGTAGTAATGGGAGGAAATTATGATGTAGCTGATACTTTTACAGCCCCTTTAATATCCCAATTCACCTTACAAATCACTGTCTTTATAAAGTCTTTCTCTCACTGCTGCTGGGGAAGAACATTTTGGTTATGTTTACTGTTGTCCTGTGTTGTTAGCTGTGGAAAAAAGGTGGAATATTACTCAGACCGGGCTTGTGGACTTGAAGAATTATGTAATTACTTTCAGTTTGTCTCTGTAACGTAATGCCAACCCTGTTTTTCAGAGCCATGGTGTCATGGAAGGGGATGTACTTTGCACTTGCACTGTTCTTGGGAAGTTTCTTTGGAAGTATATTCATGCTGGGCCCTTTTCTGCCTTTGATGTTTATCTCGCCAGCCTGGTACCGCTGGATCACCGACTGCATTGTGGCCACTTGGCTCACACTCCCTGTGGTAAGTGGCACATAATCCAAGTCTGGGCAGCTGTTCATAATCCCACAATTTAGCTTGCTCGCTAGCACTTTGGATTTTATTTTAGGATTTTTATTTTAGCTTTTTTTTAAAGCTATTTATGCTTCTGTCTAAACAGGCCGTAACACACTATCTGTAGAGACTTAGGGTTTAGCTCAGTGTTGTAAACTGTGTGCCTATTTAGAGTCTCCCTCTTCTTTCACAGTTTAATTTATATATCAGCTAATGCTATGTGCTTGAAAAGGCCTTTTTGTGACGTCTTCATCCAGTGTCAGTCAGATGCAGAGAAGAGTAGAAACTCTAGTAAACAGAAGGAAGTTTTGTTAAACTGTAAACTTCCTACATGAGTTGTACTTTAATTTCTTTCTTTGGACTGTGCTCCAAATATTCTATTAGGAAAATTTTCCACTGTCTGGAACATTGTTGTCAACCTTCACTGTTGTGTTATTTAATCCTTTTAGAATTTAGCTCTTGTAGTTGAATTAGAGATAAATGTTTTCAGGTGGAAAAGAAGAACTTCCCCTAGAAAGGAGGCATTCCTCACTTACAGTGCATCAACTTTACAGCTATATGAGTCTGGAAATCAATAACAAAGCTCTTCCCTGAATTGTTCCAAAGGAAAGGCAGTGTAAATGGGATCTGTCTCTTCTTCCATTCTCTAAAACCTGGGGGACTTTGTTCCTCTAGGCCATTAGAGATTTGTTTAACTTTTTCTGAAGTAAAATGCCATATTGGTGTGCAGAAGTATGTATCTTGGGGCATTAAGGAAGTTTTATTCTTATTGTATATCAAATAGTTTCTGCTTTTGCTGTTTCTGCCTTGTGTGTTTCAAAGGGGCCTCAACTGTTTCTTATTCTAAAACTTTTATAGTTTTTATCATTACTAAATGTAGTGAAATTAGGAGGGCCGATGTAATCACCAGTAGAGGAAATAGATTGTTATTTCTTGTTATGATGAAATTTAACTGAGTACTGATACTGTCACAAAATAACTCTCTCTCTGTTTGTCTTCAAATTTTTTTTATAATTCCAAACTCCTCAAAATCTATATACCAGTCCTTTCTTTGATTAGTTACCTGGGCTTTATAATTCTGGGTTATTAAAACTAGTTTGTGATAACTTTTTCAGTCTAGAAGTTTGATTTTTAGCCCACACTAGAGCTATACCAAAATAATTTTAATATCTTTGTGAAAAAGATTCTGTCTTTTGAGAATCTTGGGGATTCAGGTTCAGGAAAGGAGTCTCAAAAAATTTTGCATCCAACCATTTTGAGGCTCAGACCTTGTCTGTCTTAGTTTTCTATCCTTACACTCACTGCATTCTTAGCCAGGAGAAGCAGGTTCTTGGTTTGTGTCTCTAAACAATAAAATGCTCTTGTACCAGTTAGACTCCAGCAGGGAAACTCTGACCCTGACCTCTGTGATGTAAGAAATTTTCACCTTCCTCACTCTATGACATTTTACTTCCTTTCTAAGTGAGTCAGCAGGATGGGACAGTGAGGTGGGTCTTAAATATTTCAGTTTAGTTTGGCTTATACTGGGCACACACAGAGTTGGCAGAAATATGAACAGAAGTTGTTTTACTTTCTAGAGCTCTGTTTAAATCCCCAGTGTTTGGTTTGTTTTTTTGTTTTGTTTTTTGAGGAAGAATGGGGAAGAGAGGATGAGGAGGTAATTTGAAGGCCTTTTTATATTAAGGCCTGTAGAGGTCCTATGGTATTTTGCTGGTTTCTTTTTCTGTGCTGACTGGGTTGGACAGTGTGCTGCCAGTGACCCTGACCTTAGGGGCAATAGATATTTGTGCAGCCAGTCTCTCCTTAGATTACTTACCAGGTTATAATCCATACTGACTCACATTCCTACATGACAGTATTCCTGGAAAACCAGGGAAAGGTAAGTTTAATGCAGTGATGGGAACAGAGTGCTTTTTAAGAAGTGCTGCTTAATTATTGTTTCCTCTTCCATTAAACAGCTATTACTGCAGAAAAGCTGGCTGCTTTATTAGAAAACAGAAGTTTGTTTACCAGTTGTAATGTGGTTGAATAAGTGAAATTATATAATTCAAATTAATTTTTATTGCTAATGGGATGATGCTTTTCTTCTGGGAGTAAAGCCATAATACTGAGATACTATTTCTAGGCCTTGCTGGAAATGGTGTGTGGTGCCAAGGTGGTTGTCACTGGAGATGGATTTGTTCCTGGAGAAAGAAGTGTCATTATCATGAACCATCGCACACGAATGGACTGGATGTTCCTGTGGAACTGCCTGCTACGATACAGCTACCTCAGACTTGAAAAAATCTGTCTCAAATCCAGTCTCAAAAGCATTCCAGGATTTGGTATGTCACTAAACCCTTTAATTTGAAAGGAAAGTATGTTTAAATTATGTCCAGCACAGTTCATAATCTGCTAAATGACACAGGTTTAAATTCTGTTTCAGTATTTAAAAAAAAACTTGTGTAAAATATGTGGCATGTGGAGCAATTAAACAACAGATCTCCAGAGGACACCTGGACTACATGCCTAAGCACTTTTTTAAGGTACTACGTGTGCTGCTGTTCTTGTAGGTAAATATATTTCTGCATTACATATTGAAAGCATTTTTCAGGATGATGAAAAATGATTCTGGGTTTTTTCAAAGTCTCTTTCAGCATTGTGGTTTGGGTGCTATTTCACCCTACATTGCAAATGCTCTCATCAAGCTTCTTTCTTCATTATCCAATGTATGTTATTGTGAAGATTAAAAAAAAAAAGCTCTGTAGGCAATTGCAAAGTTAATGGTTCATTATAATAACTAATTTTAAATTGAACTTGGCTATGCAAAATATTCCATGCAGGATATGAAATCATCAGGATTTATAGTGATATAGGCTGGAAAGAGATCTGAGTTGCACATATTCAGGGAAATTGTTCCAGATAGTCCAAAAATTGTTACACAAATGGTTTCTGAATAAATAGGCAGACTTATCTGAAATAAAAGCATCTCTGCATTTTATTTATCTCTTAGATTTATTTGCTGTTTTATACAAAGCTAGCTTGGGCAGGATATGCGTCAACTTTATGATGTCGAAAGAGTAACCTTATTTATGGTTGCCTTTTGTCAGGCCATTTATCTGAACAGATAATTTTGGCAGGATTCCATCCTGAGGAGCTCTCTTACGGTTGCACTGAATTGCATTCACTGTTGCACTGTGTTGCATTCAGTGCTCTTTAAGTAACAGCAGCAATGGGGTAATGTATGTTTTTTTACCCTAACAGCCACATATTAAGGTCAATTTTACTTGACAACAGACAAATCTCTTTTAATGTGACAGGAAATGAGAAAATGCATATTAGGAATCTTCATTATACAGCAGAGATGTTTTGAAATCTTGCAATCAGTTGCATATGCAACTTTTTATAGCAATGATGGAAGATGAACTCAGGAGTATTGTGGGGGAGATTCATAGATTTCTCTCTTCAAAAATAACATATGTTTTATTATTAAGAAAACCATTTGTATGTGTGCTTATTAATGCCATTAATAAAATTGGAAGATCAGCTCCAGGAGCTTGGATGCTAAGCTATGCTTGGTAAAATTTGCTTCCTGAAAGGGTTTTAGGAGTCAGTGATTTAGAGATTGATTTTTTTTTTAAAACTTTTTTGAAATGAAATTTTCAGTTTTCTGCATAAACTGAGCACATCTAATAGATTTTATCAGTGAGCTCAGGCAGATGGATCCGTGTCAGGTCAGTATTAGCAGACCATGATGCCATCTTTGTTCTGATGCAGCAGCTTAAGCCACTAACAAAATTCTGGGCTCTTCCTCCACTTTGTGATGTAGAGGTGACACATGCAGACGTTTGCTCTTGTTGTTTCCATTACAGGATGACAATTTCTGGTGGTAGAGCTGACACCTGGATCAGTAGTGTTATAAACCACTATTTTTATACCAGATCCCCAAGAATTCTCCACAGTACGTGGGCTTTGAGGACTTTGGTTGCAATTTTGTGAATTATAGCTTATTTTTCAGTAAACTGTTAATGTTGGGTTATTAATCACAGGAGTTCAGCTAAATGGCATCCTTCACTGAAGCCATAATTTGATGTCCTAAAATTCTGAAAGATAAGCTTCTGTTTTATCATAGTGTGTCTAAAAAAAGGCCTTAGAAATGCATGTCTCTGTGTTCAGTCAGGCTGTGTTTTGAGTGGCATTTTCTTGAAAACATAAAGTATTCTGTGCATCTGTATATAGGAGATGGTTAGAAAGTGAGACTCTTGGATTAAATGCAGATTGATGGAAAAAGATGAATCTGATAAAAAGATGAATATGAAGTTTGTTGGGGTAGGATCACTGCAGAGAATGGTGTCTAAAGAGGACAACCCTAAATCTCATTGGTGACAGTAGAATTTCTCCCACTTACTGCTCTCAGCCATGCTGTGTTTTATGACAGACCCTTAATAAGTGTTTATTCAGGTTTTGGGTTTGTTTTTTAAGTTGGGTCGTGTGGTTTTAACTAAATGTTTTATTTTATGAGCTTGTAAAAGCCAAAAGATCACTTGGAAATCAACCAGACAGTTTCAGTGCACTGCATCTCTAATTGATACTTTAGGTGTTGATCATTTATGATATAATATTTGTGATAATTCAATGAGCTACTTTCATCATGTCTTTCAGTTTTATCTTGTCATGTATTTATATGGATTGGCTGTATGTAGTCAGATGCATAGGATTAGGGAAATTTGATACACTGGCTAAATGTAACTTCTAATAAATCTTAACCTAGTGGTAATCATGCTTCGAGTTTCAGAAATATTTAAGTGAATACACCATGTTTCTTTCAGTACAATTTTTTTATGATCTTTCAAAGGCTTTTCTTTTTCTTTTTTTTAAACAAACATTAAATTTAAAATTATGTTTAAGATAAGGTTTGTAATGCAAACCTTCCATATCCATATTTCTGAAAGACTTGTTGTATTCAGCATAGCGCTTCTGTTGTCATAACTAATTTCCCATTTGGGTGTAAAAATAGGTCTGTGAGAGATTATGCTCTTTCCAGTGGCATATATGATAGGTGAAGGGCAAAGCTGGGAATGGAAATAGATCCAGAGTTCTTGTGGTCCCCTTTGTAGGTTAAAAGTGTAAAGGTATCAGATTTAATGAGTCTGTATTACAAGTAGGCAGTTACTTTCTAGTTAATTATAATTAAAATCAGAGGATTCCCTATTTCAAAGAGACATACTGAGTCATTTATCTAGTTCTTAAGTTATTAATTCTTTGCATTCCAGTGTATGAAAAAAACCTTAAAATTGATTAAAGGTGAGGTTTAAAAAAGGAAGTCCAAAGAAAAACAGATGGTCCTTTCTTCCTGGAACTGTAGCTTTGGCTTGATGGATTGTGTGCAGTAAAGTTTTCAAAAAGAGATATTACATTTCAGTAATCTCAATTTCAGAAACATTCTTGCAGCATTTCAGTACATCTTGCCAAAGCTGGCGTCTCGAGGGAGCACTACTCTGCTCTTGGCTGTTGCTGCAGTTTCTCATCTGACATCATCAGAAGCTACTGACACATTCTGCAGTATCAGTTTTCAAGGAGAATTTTTAATGGCATTGACAGTTTCCTGCATGGTCTGACATGATAGGACTTCTCTACACTACTTGTAATAGATAGGAGCAATTAATATTCTCATCTATTCTCAATTAATTAGGAGCAGTTTGGGAAGTGATAGAAATTATGGTGCAGTCATGTTCAGAATGTGCTGTGGAACATATAATGTTCCAGTAGGTACCAAGGAACATACAAGGTAGTGTGAGATGACCAGATAATGACTAGGACATGGTTTTAATTTTTTTCTTAATAGTTTCAATTGTGAAAGTCTTCTTATGATAACCAGTAAGACTTCGCTGGGAATAGGTACGTGTTTTAAAGATGGAAATTTGAATGTGTTGGATGAGCTTACAGTAATATTTGAATTTTAATGGTTAAATGTGCCTCAACATACATGTGAAAAATAAATTGAAATTTGGGGTTAATTTGAGCGCTATCAGATAAATTTTTGGAAAAGTGAGGGGGTAACCAGAAGGACTGATGTCAGTGCATGGCTGCCACATGAGATAATATTAATTCTAGTTTTGTTTAGTGCAGATGGAAAGAATAAACACCATCATAATTCAGTGTACAAATGTAAAGTATGCGGGTGTTGTAGGCACCATTGATGGACATATCTCGAAAACTTTCCTGTTTTGAAAAGGCTCACTACGGCTGTTAAAGGAGGGAATTATTGTTGAAGCAGACTGGGACAGGAACAGGTAAGGAAAGGACAAGATAACAAAGAAAAAAGAGGAGAATAAGCAAAGCTGACAAGCCTGGAGTAGTTAGGAGCAGAGATAACTGAGTAACTCTGTCCAGATCTTCATCTCTGGTTTCAAGTTATTCTGTGGCTAGCTCTGCTCTCAGAGAAGACTGCAAGACATAGGAGCTTTTTAGTCATTGTTTCTCACTCATCTGTTTGCTCACATGTTGTAGCTCTCAAAGGCTCAAGTTAAATGCCAGGGGCCAAAAAAAAGGACGTTTGCTCTATTTCAGCACTGGGCTTAGCCCCACCAATCTTCTAGTGCACGTCAGTTGATCCATTATAGCTGTCCAAGTGTGCGAGCCTCGCCTGAAGCAAGCTCAAAGTAATTTGAGTCATCTTGGTTTTCAATGAAGCAGGGCAAAACAACTCAAATTATCCTGTCTTTGCCACAGGCTAAGAGCATGCACACCGACAGCTATGATGGATCGGCTACCATGAAGTAAAATATTGTTGTCACTAAGCCTAGAAAATTTTAACGCTTAACTCTAGTGGAGAATAGCTAAAGCAGCACTCTGTGGAGGATCTGTACACATTTATATTGGTGTGGAAATGTTTATGCTGCCACAGCTACTTCCACAGATAGGGGTGGAAGTGCTTCAGCATAAAGCTTCTTTGCTCAGGCAAAAGCAAATCTATAGCTGGATTTACATTAAAATTCTTACCAGTAGAGCATATTAGTTAAAAAAATTAAAACTTTAGCCTACTGAACTTTCTGGTATACTTCCTGTGTCAAGTATCTTACGTTAAAATAGGCTGAGAGTTTTGAGGAGCTGTGATGTTTTGTCCTCTAGCAATTCAATTACGAGCTGCCAGACTTAATTACCATAGAGTTGTTATCCTACGTGATTTTAAAAGTAGAAGTTGAAAAGCATGCTCTCTAATGGCAAGCACAATTGTTATTCTACCAGTTATTCCTGGTGAAGACTCTCTTGAAGAAGTTTAAGTGTGAATGAAGGATTACTACTTTGCAGCAGAAATGCAGCTTAAGTTGGCTGTAACCTTATATGCCTTTTTTATTTTTTTCTTTTGTAGGGAAGAAAAGTTTAGGGGCCTGTTTCTGAGCTTGTCTCATCCAGGAAAGGCATAATAGGTTTCTCCCACCCCTGTCAGGAAGAAAAAAAATCCCACAACCAAAGCCAACAAGCCTGTGTTCCATTAAATTTTCCTTATCCTTTCTATATAAAAAGAACTCCATTTGTTCTCTACCCCTTTCCCTCTCCAAAAAGCACACCAAAAGTGTGAGATCAGATGCTAATTTCTTTCATTCTCCCCGTTTTACAAACAATAAGTGATGGAGGGAGGTTTTTTGTCCGAGCTCACAGAACAAATCAGAGCAGAATTAGGTTGGCGTGTTTTCCTGACTTGCATTCCTTTGCTGTTATCAGTGGGTTTTGCAGCAGCTGTACAGCTCAGCTCTTCAGACTGGGTTCCTTTCGTGGTCCTCCACGGAGGAGATGAAGCATCTGAAGAGGATGCAGGCCTTTGGAAGAGGTATTTCATTGAATCTCTCGCCATTGCTGAGTGGCAGTTCAGATGACACATCTGTGGGACAGTCTCACACTGTTTGGTAGAGCCTGCTTGTTCTTCCTCACAGTCTCAAAACTGGAGGTTGTTTTCTTCATGTCTTTGGAGATTTTGGAGTGACTTGGGGCTTTTCTCCAGATATGTAATCGGCAAGACTCATCTTTTTTAATATTTAGGTTTTCATGTGCTGTTTCACTGTATTGATGTATTTTTAAAATGCATCAGAAAAGTTACTTTCCAGCCATCCCAGAGCCTTTGCTTTAGTTTGCCTTACTTTTGAGTGTTGTTATGTTCTGTTCTGTTATTCTGATTTTACAGAGTGCATCAAATCAAATAAAATTCAAAATAAAATTTAAGATGCATACTGTAACTGAAGAGATTTAATAGTCCGTAATGACATTTATAGCATTTTGTAAGTAGCACTAATATAATGGTAGAGTTAATCATCTAATTGTCCATATTCTATAAAAATAGCATAATTTAGGAAATGAAATGAATTTTTGAATATGAAGTGTCTAAATCATATCTTTCTGAACCACGATTAAGGCACTGACTATTGAAAGAATGCTTTCCAAGAAGATGGTATATCTTTGGGTGCTTTATATAAACACATGGCTTGTTACTACTGTAATGAGGTCTTCCCACATGCTTTCACATGCTCTGTGTGTGTTCCTTGGCTGAGAGATACCAGTTCTTCAATGGAATATTCTTTCTGGAAGGTTCCACAGTTACATTTTCACAGGTGAGACATAGGCCACTGTATCTGACTAGCTTGTTGACAACATTGTTCTTGCCCTGACAAGGAAATCTTGTACTGCAAAGCTTGTTTGAAGAATCTTCTAATTGTGTTCTAAGTGAACAGTTAAACTAAAGCAGGGGTTTGTAGTCGCACATCCTATATTCTTCCACAAGAGAATGAAGCAGAGCAGAGGAAATGCAGAAAACAGTAATGCACATTTAATGACTTAAATGCACATAAAATTTAGAATAATTTGATACTGAAATAAATGCATGAGAACTATGGGGAAGTCAAAGATAAAACTAACTAATCAGAGCAAGGCCAGAATATTTTTGGTTTTTTTCAGTTGCCTTGAAAATCTGTGTTTCCAACACTGCTGTTTGTAATTGTTTTAGTAAGGAAAAAAAGGGTTGGTTAGGCTCCACAAACATTGAAAGAGATGATATTCTGTAGAATGCATGGTAGACTACATAGATATGTGTGTATATATATATATATATATATATATATATATATATATATATGAAATACATAATCTGAACATAAACTGGACATGACCATAAAAATAATTTTAGAACAGATGTAGATTAATGTTCAGAGTGTGTTAGGTCAAGGCAATAGCAAAGGAATGGTGGTTTTTAAGTGGACACCTCACAGATTGAGTCAAATTAACAAACAGACTGAATCAGATGATTCACTATAAAACCAGGAGCACTACTGTAAATTTGTATTTGTGAATTTTATCTCTTAGTTTATCTTGTAATTTGCTTAAAGAATTCACCCAATCAGATAGTAATCATTCAATTCATTATACTCCTATTAACTAAATTATTGGAAATGAGCTTGGTTAAAGAAAACGTGCCAGGAGCAGAGATTGCATTTAACAAGATTGTTTCAAGAAGTTTTTTTTTTTTTTCCTAGTTTCTGCTCTCAAACCATTACATTAGATATTTAAAAAAAATTATTTTGCTTTGGGCTTTTAGACATAAAACTATGTAGGAAATAGGAACAACAGCAAAATGCCCAATTCTAATTGAATTTGCAGAAATGTGCTTGTGAGTCTATACTGATTAAAACTCAACAGTGTATATGCACAGTAACTTTTTGCCCTGGCTTCTTGTGTGGTTTTCTGTGTGCCAGCATCTTTTCAATACCCATGTATCTTTGAAACAGGGGACATTCAGAACTGCAAACTTTTTGCCTCGTGGTAATTTTATGTAGAAAAACACTTGTTAACAAACTGTTAATGGCCCCAATTATTTGTGTACGGTGGGATCATGAGCTTCCGAGTGATTTCCCTTATTAAGCCTGGATGTCTGGTTCCCTGATGCCTCAAAAGCCCTGATCAGGACCAGACCCCTGCTGAATACAGGCACACTGAATAAGGCTCATATTTTTGACTAAGATAGTGAAAAAACAGTGAATAATCCAGTTGTAGGAAAGAGAGAGGATGAATGAATATAATAGCAAACCCCATAGTTAGGCCTTTTACCTTCCTACTTGTTTCTGTAATTTTGAACCATTTATTGAATTTGTTTGCAGGGTGTTTAGTATTATTAGTTGTTCTGTTACATTGCTACAGGTAACATACATAGATACCATTTTCTTGAGGTGTGTTGTGTGTATGTTTCCTTTCAATATCAGCCATAATATCCCTCTTTGAGGTGTGACATTTTGGGGGATATCTGATTTCAGAGGTTATGTACATAGAATTATGATACAAAACCAAACAAAGACCTTTTTTTGGCACAAGTCAGCTCTTTCTCTCTTTTGTTCATTGTCACATCCATCTTTGGTATCTGCTCTGCTTCCAAGTTACCTTTGTGATGAAAACGCACTAAGGAAATTTCAACTTTGAGTGTTGTTTTCTTCTAAAGGATTTTGGGGTGAGGAAAATAGAAGTACAGAGTCTTAGAATTTAAAAAGCTTTAGACTTGGAGCTAGCATTTTTAATACAATGCTGCAAATTCTTGACCTGTATAAGCTGTAGTTTGTTTTATCCCCAAGGCAGTAAGGAAATTCTGATGTACAGCACATCTCTCTGTTTCAATAGCAGGCTTTTCCTTTTGTGCAAGCACTTTTTTTTCCTCCGCAGAATTACGTCCTAATAGGATACATATCATTACCGTCTCTGTGTTCCTAGAGATTTTAAGCTGCTTGTTTGTTTTTTCAGCTCTGAAAAGTTGATTTAAAGGTCAATGTGGCTAGCTATTCTCTCTGGTAGGTTTTTGCACTGCTGTTTGGCAATTTGGAGCAAGAGCTGTGCAGTGTGATGCTTTTTTGTATGCATTTCCAAGCGATGTTAGTCATCCAAAATGTCGGCTCTGATAAGAAGATTATTTTAGCAAAGAAATGGCTGTGCATTGTTATGATTTCTTTAGTTTTGCTGTTTCTCTGCTGTGTTTTTGTCACCAGTGATTTCTTGAGAATCTGCAAATCCAAAGGCAACCATTTTCCCCCAGTCAAATAAATGCTGCCTTTGCTCGGAAAATTCCTGTTGTCCAGGAGCTTTTAGACAACCAGAAATGCTGTGCAAGAGAGCAAAATGTATTTAATTTTGTTGAACAGTGTGTTGACCTAAACTGAATAGCAGATCTTTCTGCAGGCTGCGCATGAGAAAGGACTGCCTTCTGCTGCTTTTTCATAAATATTACTGATTAGCAAAACCTTTCATTCTGCTCATTGATTTACTGAATTCCTCCCGTTTCCCCATGCATACCCATTTGGCTCCCACATCATGTCTTGGACTTGTGACATGTTGTTTCTGCAACAGCACAATGCAGGCACACTGGAATGGAAATCAAAGCAAGAGCTGCTTTTGCTTTGCTCAAAGGCAGGCAAAAGTGGGGTTGCCTTTCTCACTTGACATTGGTGGGGTAGTGAGACATGTGAACAGCAGGCACTGTCCCCAGTGGTGCATGAACCAGGGCTTTATAGAAATCAGGAATGCACAGTTTTGTTGCCTGGAGGCCTTGAAGCATTAGCAAACGGGGAAATTTTTCCACTGTCATAGATGGTAAAATAGCTTGGCCCAGCATGCTGTGCTGGGTAAGTCGGGAGGAAACCTGGGTCCTTTACTCTTAGTCATCTCTCTGTTAGATAATCTCTTCTTGTTTGAACAGTCATGACTGTTTTATCTAATTAGATACACACTTAAAGATAGACACATTCTTCCAGAACACTGGATGTAATTTATTGGAAAGGTTAGAAAATCAAACCTGTTGTTTATCTTAAAAACTGGATGCTTCCCAACTCCTTTCCCACTCCTTCTCCCTGACATCGTACTGTCACTACATTACTGCTTCTGTTTAATTATTCATAGCCCATATATAACACCACCACTTAGAGCAGGAATGGGAAACTACTGCACTCTATCCTCTGCTTCATACAGTTTAGTCAGGTAAAGTACAAATCACCCAAGCAGCATCTTTTGTTAGTAGCTAAAGGTGTTTATAATTTGATGCTCACAGTGCTGTTGAAGAATGATAGGTAGAGTGAGTTTATGTGCAAGTTTTGATATAATTTAAAGCCTTGTGCTGAATGAAGAAGGGTAGGAGAGAGGATGGGATCTGGCAGCTTTTTCCGTATTCCCTTTGTTATGGACCAGTATCACTCCTAAGGAGCTGCTGACCTGGGAAAGTATCAGCAGGCTTCCTTAAGTGAGCATTTATTTTGCTTTTTGCTTCTATTCTTTCAGCCTACAGACTATGCTGCAATAGAGTGCAAGGACTGAATAATTTAGAGCTGATGTGTAATGCCACACAATAAAAGGGCTTAGCACAGTATAGGTTTCCATATACTAACTTAGGTGTAGTGTCCTGTGTACACTACACCGGTGTAAAACATACAAAAGGTCTGGAATGAGAGCTAAGAACCACTGGAAAACACTGAAACCACAGCAGACCTTTATTAATTTCATTTTCTGTGTATTTTCTGTGTATTTTCTGTGTATTTCTGTGTATTTTCCTTCTTAATTTCCTTTTCTGTGTATTTTTCCACTCTGTGCTGTGGAGCATCTGCATTCTCACAGTTGTAAATGATATGGTTCAAGGCATCTCTGTTTCTGCTCAAAGGGGTTTTGTCCTTTGCATTGTCCATTTTTATGAATTTTATATCAGATGAAGTATCAAAAAATACATCAAGTTGGAAGGACCCCATAAGGACCATCAAGTCCAGCTCCCTACTCCTCACAGGAATGCCTAAAGCCCAAACCATGATCAGGAGCATCAGTCAGGTGCTCTTTGAGCTCTGCCAGGTGAGATGCTGTGATGACTTCCCTGGTGACTGAGCATCCTTTCAGTGAAGAACCTTTCCCTAACATCCAGTCTGAACTTCCCCTGATGCAGCTTTGTGCAGTCTCCGCCTATCTTCTAGAGGAACCAAATGCTTGGGCACCATTTGCTATGAGAAGATGTCTTCCTGATGTAACACTTGTGTGGAAATGAAGCCCTGATCAAATACTAGTGTGGCACCATTTTTGTGCCATGTATTGTAACAGTAAGAGATGATTACATGCCAAAAGATAGCATAGTTAAATTACATCAGTTATTTTAAAGTTACTGTAAAATGCACCTTTATTTTTTTCCTGCAGACAATTTGTTTAAACATGGATAGCCTGTGTTAATAAAGCTATACTGACACTTCTTGATACTGCAGATGTGGGGATGTGATAGGTGCATAAATGCACATAAAATGTTGTGGTCAAAGTTGAGTTTCCTTTACAAAGGGTTTTTCACAAATATAGTATGCAAATATGAAAAGATTGGCTGAGACTGCATTCTGGGCATTTCTTTTCTTAAGTCGTATAACCACTTCTAGTATTCAGTTATCTGAATGTCATTGATTATGTGGATATCTGAGATGCATTAGATCCAGATTGCAGATGGTATGTTAGTTATTCATGTTCCATCTGTTTAACTGATTTAAAAATAGAAATGTTTACCCCATGATATAGGTCACAAATCTTTAACAATACAATTAATGTTTCTTACCAATGCAGAAGAGGATAATGCAGCAGGTTAATGTATTGTCCAGGCTGACTGACTTACAAAGTTGATGGAAAAAGTGTGACTTTAGTAAGTAGTTTTCTAGCATGTGGTCTTTATGAGATACTGCTGTGAACAGACTATAAAGGAATCCTGTAAAGAGGAGCTGAAATGAAGGGCAAGAATAACGTGCTGTAAGTCACTAGCAAAGGAAAAAGAGGCTTTGAGAATGGTGGTGAGCAAAGAGGAGAATAGGCAGCTGTGATGTTTTCTCTTTGAAGTGCAGGATCTCTCTGCAGGTTTTCTGATGAGGTACAAGCTTGCCAAGTACAGTGACAAGGCAGTGTCAGGCTCTTCTGAGCCCTGTTTAGGGAGGGAGCATCTCAGGCATGTGGTGGAGCTGGAGCCCTGATTTTCCATCCTGCTGTCTGAGCTAATGGACAGAATTTGTAATATTATGTGATATGCTGTACATTATGTACTCGTGCCAAAAAGAGCCAAGAATACTTACTGAAGATAATGGGGTGTGACCCCTGAGCTGCAGGCTCAGCAGCAGTTGCCCTTACTTCACTGCATTACATTGTCAGTTTGATGGCAGGCTGCAAATCTTTGTATGTATTAATACAAGCAAATAGATAAATATAATTTGGTTTTGATTCTATAATCAAGTGTAAAGAAAAGCTTTGTATTTTCTTCTATGAGTAATGAAATTATAAGGAGGGATACGTAATAAAGGCCTCAAAGGAACAGATACTTTCTGATTTTAGATGCTTCATCTCAGAGAATCATGGCATTGTTTAGGTTGGAAAAGACCTTTAAGATTATCAAGTCTGAGCACATCCCTAAGCAGCACATCTATGCAGCTTTTCGATACTCCCAGGGATGGTGACTCAAACAGTTTTCTGGGCTAGCTTGACAACTCTTTTGGTGAAGAAATTTTTCCTAATATCCAGTCTAAACCTGGTGCAACTTAAAGCCATTTCCTCTTGTCCTGGTGCATGTTACTTGTGAGATCAACTTCACTACAACCTCGTTTCAGGACAGCATTGACTATTCTTGGTCTGGTAACTTGGGTTTTGAATAGATTTATGCATTCTGGTTTTTACCAATCCAAAACTCTTTTTACAAGGTAACCAAGTGCTCTTAATAAGAGTTGAGGACAGGTGGGCAGCAGATTTGGTCTAACATAATTTATAAAATTCTTTGGAATGACAGACACTGTGGAAGTATCAGAGTGAAATGTTGCTAAAGGTGTATTTTCTTAAACTTTAGGCTGGGCGATGCAGGTTGCAGCCTTTATTTTCATTCAGAGAAAGTGGGAAGAGGACAAGAGTCACTTTGAAAACATGCTGGATTATTTCTGTGACATTCATGAACCACTACAACTCCTCATCTTTCCAGAGGGAACTGATCTCACAGGTAGGCTGCATTTGTCATCTTCTCAGGGAATGTTCAACATGGAAATTCTTTGTTGTTTATGGAAAGAGTTTAGGAAAGCCCAAGACCAGGAGGAAGACTTGGTTCTCCTGGGTAGTAGAAATGATAGTAAATGATCAAACAATATGTCTCATGTGAGAGGCAAAACGTAGTTCCCCTGGGAAACTTTGCCAGTGTTCCTTGCAAATAAACTTACATTGCAAAGCATCTGATGATTGACACTGCTTTTTATTGGTCAGTACTGTACATACACTGCATTAGCAAAAGCAGATTTCAAGACCTGGAATATATCACTCGCCTGCTCTCATTTCCTGAATTACTGTGACAAAATCATTTCATACCTGTGGAAGAGTGATTGAAAAGGACTAATGATTCAATTTGATTTCTTGCCTAATGTTGTAAGAGGGGAATGTGGAGATACTTGTTCCTTAGGCCATGTAAGCACTGTAAGCAGTCTGTATCTGCCTCTCTAAGGGAAATATCTCTGTAAAACAAAGGCTGAGATTATCATAGGAGTAAATGTAACGAGTTTGACCCTGTAGTATTAATTTTTACTCAGATATCTACCTTAATGCAGGTATCTTATGGCATCATTAGGAAGTTGTTAATCAATGTTGAAGACAACTCAAATGCCTATAAAAGAAAATATTGTATGAATGTTCTGTGGTGGTTCGTGCCTCCAGCACGATGCTTGAATTGATAAGCATTATCTTTAAATAGAAAATCAGTTGCAAGTAAGCTTCTAACTTTTAGCTTATTTAAAAGATTTTTGCTATGATTTCTGTTGCAGATGTTCTCAAATCATATTTTATTGCAAAGCCACGTCAGTAAGTACTAGACATAGCATAAAAACAGCTAGCATACTGTCCTATTTTTTCTTCTGTATTCCAAATACCCTTACAATGGCTGTGTATGTAGTACTCAGATGCTATCACACTGTAGGGAGTTGTCATCACTTGATCAGCCTTCCCTAAAGAGGATAAATTCGTTGAACATTCTTGGACTGCTTCACATGCTACTTCTTGTTGAATTGGTTATCTTCTATCTAAAGTTATGAAGAAGGATGGAGTTTTCTTCACTAAAAGAGTGGTGAGGCACTGGCACAGGGTGCCCAGAGAAGTGGGTGCCCCATCCCTGGAAGTGTTCAAGGCCAGGCTGGGTGGGGCTCTGAACAACCTGGTCTAGTGGGAGGTGTTCTTGCCCATGGCAAAGAGTTGGAACGAGATGATCTTTAACCTTTCCAACTCAAACTATTTTATGATTTTATGAAATTATCTCACTTC
This sequence comes from Phainopepla nitens, assembly GCA_013400175.1. Lineage (NCBI taxonomy): Eukaryota > Metazoa > Chordata > Aves > Passeriformes > Bombycillidae > Phainopepla > Phainopepla nitens. The sequence continues at coordinate 1,071,446 of VXBQ01008789.1, read as the reverse complement.
AATATTTTTTCATTGAATTCTTGAGGAAATGTCTCCTCCTAGCTCTGAATTATGAGGTACAACCTTTATCTTACTCATGGAGTCAGGAAACACCTCCTTAGAGCACTCACACACTCTGAACTGGTGTTCCCATCTCAAGATGTCTGAAAGAATTGATTGTTTGGAGTTTATTCCATAAATTATGTATGCCTTCTGATCTCTAGAGGAATCTAATATTCCCAAGAGACAACAGATTTTTAAAGAATTGAGGAAGTTTTGTACTGCAGCTTTAAAAAAGATTTGGCTGAGGACTGAGATAGCCACAGTGTGTTAACATTTGTGCTGCAGTTCAAAAGACAGTGGTGAGGAGGCTCCCACCTGAATATAAAGCTGCTTAAGGAAACACAGGGTTTTCTCTGTGCTGTAGTTACTGATATAAATGACTTAGGTAAACTTGGGTATATGCTGTTGATACAATCCACTGAGAAACTCATGGGAGCAAGATTCTTTATTTAATTAATTAAAAAAAAAATCTAATTGAATTTTCGAACACAGGTTGTTGACAGATTTTCTCTTCCCTTTGATGAGATAATTCTGTTGTTCTGATTTCCCTTCTTTACGCCTGTGTAACATGTTCTCTTGAACTTCACAATGCCCAGTGGAGAAGCACTAACTGTGCTGTTCTGCTGAGGCCACCACAGGTGGGTGTGAGTGCCCAGGGGGCAGCAGAATGGTGGGAAGGATGGAGTGATGGGTAGGGAAGAAACAGGGCACTGCTGTGCTGACTTCTGACATGTTAAACTGTGCTTTGTTTACCACTCTTTATTGCCATGAAGTATTGAATGCTGCTTGGATATTACATTTGTGCATAAGAGGATGAATAGAGAAGGACAAAACCCTGGGATTTTTTTTCTCTGGAAGTAAATAGCTCTCCCTCTCTGATTGTCTTCACAGGAAATATTGCTTAATATACATTTTAAAATACTGTAGGAGACAGAAAAAAATCCCTTGACAAACTAATCCTGCCATATTTACCTAAGCAGTAAATTCATGCCATATGAGAATGCTAGAACATATGTACCATTTTGAAAAATATGTTAATAATAATATGTTGCATTGTGGACATATTAGGACCTGCTGCAACCTCATGTTCCATCCTTTAGAATTAGAAATAAACTGTGGGGTTTTTCGGAACAGTTCCTCAAAATTCTAGGGAGCATTTTGCAAAAGAGGCAGTGACTCTTGTTTCCTGACCTATTGACAAAACTGCTAATTACTTCTGAAGACAAAATTCCTCCGGTGCTTAAAATAAAGAATAACATTTTATATCACTGAATAGCAGAATTGCTGTGCAGCTCTGTGCTGCTGTCATTTTTTTATCCTCTCAGTGGCCACGTGACAGTGGTAGATTTACTCCTCTTTATAATATTTTCAGATATTCGAGAATGAGATTTCAAAGACATGTAAAATAAGTCTGTATTTATATATGGGCTGCAGCCTGACTTTAGGGTGGTGAAGCACTTTGCTGTGGAAGATGCTACATAAATAAATTTTAGAAATAGTAATGTCATGAACCCTGAACATTGAATTTGCAGACTGGGTTGTATAGGGGTTTAGGTAATAATTATATAATTGTATACTTATTTCTGATAGGTTGGCCATCTTTTCACTCTGGAGTACTTGAAGGTTAAAGCTCAAAGGTATTTTATTGTAATTGCTTAAAAAGAACACCTAGCAGGTAAACATGTAGCCAGACTTTCTGAAGCCCTGAAGAAAACCAAGCAGCCATGAGTCTCATGCTTCTAGAAAGCTGGAATACATCCCACCATATTGCCTGTTCTTTTGTTTTCCTGGGTGTTCCTTACAAGGTTGTTTGTAGTTATTCTTCAGAAAGCAATGACAGAAAAAAAAAAAAAGTTGCTGCGTTGCTCTGTGCCTGGTAAAGCCTCATTTCCTCTGGATTTGTGTGTGCATCCCTGTACGTGGTCCTTTCTTCACGCCAGCTGCTCCTTTTCCCTGTGTTCCCTTGCGTGTGACACTTCCCCCACAAAGCTCTTGCCGCTGCCTTGGCAAGAGGTGGCGCTGCTGTGGCTGTCCCTGTGTCACCCGACGGACTCTGCATGCTGTGCTGAGAGCCCTGGCACGCCAGCAGCCATGGACCCTGCCCTGGATTCTCCCTTATTCACATCTCTACTCTCAGAAGCTTCCCTTTACCCAGTCTTTTCTAAAGCTTCTGCTGGGTTGGATTATCTTTGAATCTCTTGTCCCTGAGAAACTTGGTTTGCAGGGGACAAGGGCTTCAAATGTTAAGGGGAACAAACAGGTGGACAGAGTGTGATTGCACAGAGCTTTTTTCCTTGAGGAACAGCTAAAGATCAAGAAGGAAAGCTTGCTGAAATGATTTTGGGAGGAATGATGTGATGTGGATGACAGAAGGTCATGAACTGCAGTAGGATTTTTAACTTTGCTAGTAAATGTGATGTGCTTTGGTAGTACAAAGCAAATATTGATCAGAAGCACTGGTAGAGGTTGCTCTAATATGGAATAGGTTGAAAGTAGCACAAGTGAGAAAAATTGCTTCGTTTTTTTCTCAAAATATTAACTGTGAGCTAATAAAACTTTATCATTTCTTTGCAAACCTCGAATAGATAAATGAGGATTTTATTTATTTAATATGAGAGACTTTTGGAGTATTCATTTATTCTTTCACTGTCTGGCACTAATATAATTTGAGAGTACTTGAAGTCATGGAAGAACATGCATGTTTTTATCAGCGTGCTTTTAGCACAAGTGAAATTAAAGGAAAAGGTAGGACTTAATATCAAATTTCATCATTATTTTACTAAAAAAATTTTGGTCATTCATTTTATGCATAGTTTTTCAGAAGCAAAAGCACTTTAACTTGTTTATAATCTATAACTCAAAAATCAAGGAAATAGGTTAGCATAATTTCTTCCTTCAGCTACTTTAAATGAAATTTGGAAGTGTGATGCTTCTAGAAAGTGCTAACTTTGCAGTTTTCCAGTCATTTTAGAATGTGGCAAATGGGATTTGGAGAAAAATAGGAAAAAATACAATCAAATTATTTACCAAAGGTGGCATGGGAGCACAAAAAAGGTTTGGCCAGAACCCTTAAATTCTTGTATTTTTGTGTAGTTTGATAGTTGCTCTGCAGAAGTCTCTAAAGACTCCAATAAACTGGATGGTTGTACCTGCCACCACCCCAAAGAACGTGTTCTGAGAGGCTGCCTACATTAGCTGAAGGAGATGGGGGGAGAGGCAAGTTGGTGTGAGACCTGAGGAGACAGAACATGAAGCAGCTCTGGAAATGTCCCACATCACCCTCATTTGATAAACTGATGGTTTTTCATGAAAATAACTTATTCTCCTTATTCTTTTTTAACAGCAAATAGAACCTAAAATACTCTTTAACAGGAATGATGAGCAAAAACTTGGGGAGTAAATTTACTTTGACTTAAATACAGTGTAAGAAAGAAAATACTTGTTCCTAGAAAGCAACACTTGCTCAACTTTTCAGAGGGTTTGGTGATAGGGGACATTACCAGTAGCCAACTAAATGATGTGAGTGTCCTTTTGGGACTGAGGCAAACCGAGTGCATTTCCAGGCCCTGTTTAAGGGGCTTGATGCTATTTGTGTAGGTAGTTTGGAAGAAAAGAACATATGTTTCCTCTTTTTAAGGAAGTTTTTAGGCATCTTTCACTTTTTTTTTTTATTATTCCACTTAAGACTGTTATAAACTAGCCTGTGGAACAGCATGACATCTGCATAACTTTTGCTGCACTGACAGTGTGGCCTGGTCTATTGATTAAGGGATTTTAAAGGGGTGTTTGTTGTGTGAATTCCCTCAAGTTGCAGAGGATATAAAAATGGGTTTCTAATTTCCTGGATCAGTTTTCTAGCCTCTAGGTTTCATAGAATGGGGAGCATTGCATGTTCTGCCTTTTGTTGGCTCTGGTTCTGAGGAGCAGAATTTGCTCTGAATCTTCCCCCAAAAGATTGGGCGCTGGTGTCCAGCACAGGGATCCCAAACAGCAGTGGGCACCAAGGTCCTTATGCTGCATGAGATGGCAGTCAGAGCATTTAGTAATAAGTAGTAACAGAGTAAGAAACTGGGTTTTTTTTCAAATGCCAAGGTTACAGGAGGGGGAGGAAGGGCATAATTCCTACTTTTTTTGTAGAGTGGAGGCTTATCCTATCCTTGGTTTGAGTATATCATCAAAGCACATTGACCTTCCTGACTTGCTGTAATAAATAATGTTTAATGCACAAAGACCTGTGGCTTTATAGTTGTTAGGAAGGGGAGAGGGAGATGATTTTTCCAGATGACAATGATCGTTGTATTAGCTGGGAGCATTATTCTAGTTGTAAAATCCCATTACACTAGGGTCATGTAAAAGGGGAGGGGAACAGTCTCTGTTATATAAAACTTACAGTCCAGAGGCAAGACAGGCATACAAATGTCAGGAAATAGCTGAATAGTGTTGGCCAGTGTGCTGATGTCCAGCTGTTCGTGCATTTCAGAAAGGCAGTGTAGTAAAGGGAAATTTGGAAGATGTTTTGCAGATGTTTACAGTGAGTTCTTTCCAAGTACAGGGAGGTGCACTTAGAGGAAGTTTGAAGATGATTACTTCAAGGCGATGGGCACTGGAGGTCCCAGATTTTTCTTGCAGCATCAATTTGTTTTACTCAGAGAACACAAGTGCCCTTTCACTTCTTGGTTGTCCCTTGGTGCAAGTAAGAGTGTTTTGCAAACACCAAGGAGTTCCTTTTCATGCTCCCTCTGAAGCAAAGTGCTAGTGAGCAGACACAGATATAGTTTTTCTGAGTGCTCATTAATTATATGCAGTTTGAGGTGCTTAAAACCTAATATTTTTTTTTAGATTGCTTATCTTTTTGTAGATGTATATGGCACTTCTGTCTCAAAGCTCTGATTGACTTGATTTGCAGATTGCAATTTTTCTGCCGTGAATCCCAAACTGGGATATGCAGAAAATGAAGAAGATGATACTTCTGTCCTTTGGAAACAACAATATATTACCTTAAGAACTTTTGTGATGAATTAAAACATTTTACTGGAATCACCCCAGAGTCTGGAAAGGAACTCATTCTTTGGGTATTTTGTTAGGAACACAAAAAACTTGGTCATCAATGTCATTTCTTAGAAAATAGTTTTAGTTCTTGAGCTGATACTGGTGCACCTAAGAGGTTTTTTGGTTTTTTTGGAGGTAATTACCAGATTACTGTTGCCTCTTCAGCCATTCTAAGTCTGGCTCAATGGCTCACTTTGCAAGTTTTGCCATTGCAGTGAGAGTCTGCAAGCAAGTCCCCCTTTGCTGATTCAGAATAGTCATTTGCAGTATTGAATGGAATAGTAGTTGAACAGACAAAAGTAGATATTCTGACCATGTGGTTAGAGACATAATGTGTATGTCCAAGGGAAGATAAATTAAAGTTAGGTAGCCAAGTGTAATTTTAGTATTTTACACATTCTGTAATTTTAGCAATGCTTTTTGAAGTTGTAATATTTTTCAAGTATTTGTAGAATTAAATCTTTGGATCCTCTTTGCTGAATCACTTGCTTGGCTACTGTGCAACAGCTTCCTTTTCGTCCAAATCACATGGTCAGGAAATCTACGTAGTGAATCTTAAGGCTTGCACATAAGAAAAACAGCACTCTTAGGCATGGAAACAGTAGGTCGCAGGGAAAAGTATTTAGTATGGTGATATGTTATAGCATTTATTAAGTGGTAGACAAACCTTTAGGAGGGGCACCAGCATTTTTGATAAATAAAGAGGTCATATAATTTAGGGAAAAAAGAAAGATGGGGGGGAATGTTGCATTACAGCAAAAAGGAAATCTTTCACTGTTGTTGATTTGTTCACTTGTGCTGTTGTGCCTTCACAGGAAAAAATTAAGAGGATTGTAAAAGGAAGGATTTATCTCTAAGTTTCACTTCTGTTAAATGATTAAACAGCGATATGTTTTCCATTACTTATCTCCCATCTCTGTTAAGCTTAACTGTGGACTCTTAAAAAAAAATTTTTTCTGCTTAAAAAATAAAAATAGATTTCTTAAGCAGTGATTTTGTTCCATACATCTGTTGCTGAGATTTTTGTCTTTTAAGCACTTTTAAAACTTTGTAAATATGAGATATTAAATAAGTTATTTGATCAAATTGATTTTTGCCATGTTGCCAAAGGAACACTGCATATGTCCATTGCCTTTTGGCCCCAGGGAGGCACAGCAGGACCCACAGTAAAGAACTGAGTGTAGCCAGCAGAGTCCACTTGGCTGTCGACTGAGGCTGCTTGGAAGAGCCTCCTGCACATCACAGGAGAACAAATTGCTTTGGTGTCCTTGTCTTCCTTGCTTAGTGGCCTCTCTTAGCAATAGCCCTGGAAGACCTCTGGTTTTCTCTTGAGAGGTTTTTGATTACCAGAGGTTGGAAACAGGTTTGTTACGGGATTTAGCCACAGTGCTTTCCAGCTGCCTTGTGTGTACTCTGTGTACAGTGGCAGGCATGTGTTGTGGCACTGAGGTGCTTGGTCAAAAAGTTAAAGTGGGGTAGGTATGTGCAGCACAGGGTTGATGGATAAGACGTGACAAGTTCAGAATGAAGATGTAAAATACCATTTAAAGATATTAGATGAACTGCTTTCCTCATTTTTATGTTTTCTTTCTGAAATAACTTTAATATGGTTAAACACTGACTTCAAGGTATTTCTCTTCATAATATCAAACCTACATTGCTATATGTTATGACTTTTGATTTGAAAAGACCCCAAAACACAGCTGAGCCAATTAATACATTTTACTGTATAATGGGTACTGAAGTGTACAGAGAACTATTAACAGACTATTAATTTATAAATTTCAGATTGCATTTGATAAGTATGAAAGATTTGCTGATGATTTGCTAAAATTAAATGAGAGGGTAAAAAGGCTTTTCTTGCAATCCACATGGCTCTTCCTCATACCATGGTATGGCTAACTGAAAGCTCACTTGTGTCTGCCTCCACATCCGTACTGTGTGAGCTGCTGCTGTACCATTCCTGTCGTGTAATCATTCCATTTAATCCATGGAATCCATGCACAGTAACACAAGGTGGTGCTTCTCCTCCTCTCCTCAGCCAATACCAAAGCCCGCAGTAATGAATTTGCTGAGAAGAATGGACTTCAAAAATACGAGTACGTCTTACACCCGCGAACAACCGGATTCACCTTTGTGGTTGAGCGTCTGAGGCAAGGTAATCCTGCTCTGTCCTTGTTTTAACTTTAAAATGATTGTAACATGGAGAGATTTGGTAACAGGCACTGATATCATCAGGAGGTATGCAGTGAACGAAAGCAACTTTTGCGTTGTTCTGTTGTAAATATTTTAGCTTGCTTAGCGGTCTTACCTCAGAAAACTAGTGGAAAAAATCCCAAGGAAGTTCAGCCTGTACTGTCCTCAACCCCAAGTGGGTGGTTGACACTAAACACACAGGCATGTATGTCACTGCCCTCTCTGAAGAGGCTTCTGGCTTTAAGGCTGAGAGCTGAGTAAACTAATTGCTGTGTTAAATGGACAAGGGGCATGTACAGCAGCAAGTCAGCTGCCCAGTGCTGCCAGATGTTTTGGGTGATGGTGACTCGGAGGAGTGGTGTGAAATACAAGTTGTGCTGCTTGACAGGGTGGTGGGCAAGAGAACGTGTGATACTTGCTTTTTACCCAGAAGTAGTTTTCCATCCCAGTATTAATCTCAAACTCAGGATTGAGTCCCTTTTTATCAGGAGAACAGAGTATGAAGATGTGGTTGTTACATTGAGATGTCTGGGAGTTGTTTTGGGAATAGGCATTTTGATAAGCTTTGGGGCCATCAGGATGTAACCTTTAAGTGGTACAGATGTGGCAGGGATTCAGGTACAGATGAGTGAATATTTGCAGGATATATGGTTGAAGAAAATAAACATGTACAGTAGATACGAAGTGACTTTTTTATAGGCTGGTTCTTCAGGGAAAAGCAATTCTAGATCTTTAACACATGCTGGTTATTTTGACTGTCAAAAGAAGAAGTTTGAGACTATTAAAAAGAATAGGGGCCTGCTGGTAGGGTTTTTTTTGCTAGCTGGAATCCTTGCTTGGATTTTCACAGCTAACCTGGCTTGCATTTTACCTGCTTCCTCCTAAGCAGATATCCTAAAATCACTGCAGGCACTTTGGAATTTTGTCCAGCTAGACAATCCCATGAATCTGTTTGACCCTATTAATATTGCACAGTCAGAGCTAGACACCTTAGATTTTCATCTCTCTTGAATGTTTATGACTCGATTTGCTGTAGTAAAACAATTTGCCACATACACAATTTCAAAAGCTTACTTTACTTAAAACTTCACAACGTCAAGTTAACCTAGTGCTTAACAGTATTTCAAACCTGGAATAAATTTTCAGTTAAAGTTTTCCACTCAAAAAATTAATAACTTAAAAAAATTTCTGTGTTTGCTGCAGGAACAAGCTTTGTGGTTTATGATCATTTTCTAATTTTATAAAAATGCTTTTCTCTTCCATTGCTCCATGAGCAATCCTTGCAAATTAGGCTGTTGGGTTATAAAAAGGAAAATATTTGAGGCTGATTAACTGATTTTATGCAGTAGAAATATGGGGAAAAAACAATAACAGTCCAGCCTTTGAAGTGGTTTTACGTCTCCTTTTTATTTAAGGCAGGCAAATATTGTGTGAAATATTATTGTCCCTTTCGTGTTGAATTTACTAGATATTGGGTACTTTGATAGGCATGGGAAGCTATATATATATTATAATTGTATGTTGTTATGCAGTAAATTATGTGTGAGAAGGTAGTTCAAGTAGCATTTTAAAATATTTGGTTATTGCTTGTTAATTTAAGAATTGGTTTTCAGCTAATTCTGAGTGTGTGAAATGGGGACCGTTTGTGTTGAAAAGTTTTGGGGTTTTACATATATATCATATATATATACACACATACAAGTCAACTGTCGTTGCTGGACTTTAAAATACTTCAGTGTATTATACAGATGTGCAAATCTATCTCTATCTTTTCATCTGTACAATATAAATATCAAGGTTGATATTCAGATGCAAATGGCCCAGTTGGTATCTGGTGTTATTGTGCAGCTCTGGTTTGAGTTATAACTTAAACTGATGGAATGACTTTTTTATAATCCTAATTTGTGATACTAGCAGTAAAAAATGAAAACCTGGACTGTCAAGGAATATAGTGTTAACCTGAGTCTCCATTTCTGAACTTAGTGCTACAATCATAGTAATAATAATAAAAACAGGTTTATTTTCTTTTTTAACTCCTCATAACTGCAGGCACAAAGCAGTGTGTGTGACTTTAACATGCAGGAAGGAGTGGTGGAGATTTTAACATCATGTTTACGTCTTTGAGAGTATTTTTGTGCATAGATGACAACCTTATTGCCCTATAGCTCTCCTGTGAATACATTTTGGCTCGTGGCTGTTTTCCATTCCTGAGGCTCAAGTGTCTTTTCTTCAGGCCTGAGTACATTATTTTGCTCCAAAAATAGGTTGATGAAAAGAGGGGAAAAATGTCATTAGAAGTTTAACTGCTTTTCAGATGTTAAAGAAACTAATTTAATTTGGCAAGAAGCCTGATTAATATGCATCACAAGCTGTAGCATGAAAGAATTACCTGTTATTATATAAAAATAACTATTAGTGACCCTTCTGAATAGGAAATGAAGAATCATTTTTGCCTGTATCTGTGCAAAGGAGTTTATTCCTGGAGGAAGCACTGTCTGCACCCTGCCAGCATAAACCAAGCAGTTACCTGTTCGTTCTTTCCATAGGTGGCAAAAAGCACTCAAACTCCTTTGGCTGGCTTCTCTCTCTTACATGGTCATTATTTCAACTGTTTGGTCTCTTTGGCCCATAGATGCTGCTATAAAGGTTTCTAAGTCACTGCTGAGATTATGGGAGCTAAGAAAAAATATCTATATGATGTCCACCAAAAAGCAATAAGAGTTGTTTAGGTACTATATCTCCTTAGCTTTTGAGTCATACCTTTTCTTTACCCATTCTGTTTCTTCTAAGGGGTAGCTCTGCCCCCCTCAGCTGACTCTTCTAGACAGAAACCCACTGTTTTCAGTGGGTTTCACTGAAAGCTGAATGGTTTTTCTTTTCATTAGAATGAGCAACAGAAAGTGAACTCCAGGCTCCAAAACGAGGATTGGTCTTTATTTTATTTAATTCATCCCTCCTTTTAACCATCTCCTAAAATGATATTTAATCTCTTTTTAAGCCTGAAATTTTGAGTAGATGTTATGTATGGAGCAATTTTTGGCAAAGCTTGGGTTAAGGTAACTCATATCCTTTTACAAAATACTTCAAAAAGGGCTGAAATGTGAAGGAATTTAAATAAGAATTTTATAAAATCATGCCTTTAATAATGCTAATTGGAAACATTTGTGGTTTATGTAATGTTTTTGAAGATCCAGTTTGTGAGATCCTTCTATAAGAGATCAGGATATTAGTCAGAAATGACGTATAGATTTTCAGACCTGTTTGTATTTTATGAAGTTTTTTCTGAAGTGCCAAATGACATTGAAAGTTCAGCTGACTTGAATGCTCAGTTTCAAAGAGATGGAAAATAATACTGGTTTGATTTGATTCAATATTGTCTGGATTCATTGAATTACATATAATATCTTGGCATAATATCTGTAATTGTAGCCAAATAGTCTGTCAAGAGAAAATAGCTGTTTACAAATGTTTTCTTAAAATTGCTTCATGGTTTTTAAGCATTTTCTCAGGATTAAATAAACAGTAAGTGTTAAGACAGAGCTAACACGTTAAAGCATCATTAGAAGATTATTCATGCTTTTGTAGACAATCATTTCTGCCAACATTAAATTTAAACTGACCTCTTTTTGATACTTCCTCTACAGCCACCAACAGTCTTTAATAGCTAGATACATTGGACTGGATGTTCCCATTATGAGGTTTATATTTTACTGGTTGTACAGTATAATGACTAGTCAAAATTAGTTGTCTTATTATAGTATTTCAGCTTTGAATTTATTTCTGGTTCATAATTAGCCAACTGAAAAAAATCTTGCAGATAACATCTGCCAACTGCAGTATCCCAAAAGAAACAAAGATACAAATTTAACATGCTTGCCTTCATTGCACATCTTTACTGATGGAAAGAAACTGTGATTCTCATCCTTTTTCCATGATTCAGAATTGATAGTTTTGCCCTAAAATTAATGTTTATACACACACAGTTGAAACTAATCTCTATCTTCTAATGTTCACACCTGGGTTTTACAGTTGCTTCAGTAATTTCGTGCAGGTTTTCCAACCTGATAACCTTTCATTGCTAGGTCAGGAAAGTTTTCTTTAGGTGTTCAGTCGAGGTTATCTCTATATAAAATCATGTAAATGTTTTAATCCTGGGATGCTTAGTGACTATTATGTAGATTCAGCAGTAGTGTAGATTCAGATTTTCTGGGAGTTAGAGTATCTAGATAGGCATATTTATGTACTGAACTCTTTGTGGCATTTATGTGGGTTCTGGTGCAATTTGCTTACACGGCGCTTTTGAGCTAATAATGTAGGGAGGCAGTTGGTGATTTGCCGATCAGTGTAGAAGGCAGTCAATAGGAGATGATGATTAACTGTTCCTGAAAGCTGACACATGGTTTGGCTCCCCTTTGCTGAGGTGTGAAGTAGCCAGGGTTAGGCAGCAGGTCTTTGTGAGCAGAGTGTGGATGTCCTTTCTGTGCACCAGGAATATTTATTAATTAAACCCTTCAGTTTGAGGTAACCAGAGTTTATGAGCTTACAGAGCTTTTTTCTTATTCAGACTTGGAAAGAGAGGCAGGAGGTTGCTTGTATGAGCTGATGAAATGTCAGTGAGAAATGCTACCAGGAGACTGCCAGGGGCTGGTGATGAGGACACTTATGTCCAAAGCACCTACAGCTTACAAGACAGGTGCCATTTGTTCTTTCAAACATAAATCAGAGTAATACCAATTTCTAAGTGTGTTATGTTTTTTAAAGAGAGAATTGATGCGAGTGTGAAAATCAGGTCTATTCATCGACTGAAGTGTTCAGGCTACGGTAAGTGGGGTGTTTGAATGAATAAATGTACATATTAAATAAACTGCTTTTTATTTTGATTACATAGTTCCTTTCCTCTTCACATATATATTGGGTGAGGCATGTGGGTCTCAATCACAGAAGTGTCTGCTGAATTACCTGCAGAGGTTTTATGTGCTCAAACAGAACTGTGTAGCAGGACTGCAGCAGTTTCCAGGTTTGTGCATAATTTGTCTTGTGCATAACAAGGTACAGGACAGAGAAAGGGCCCGCATCAAATGACAGAAAAGGTTAGATTTGTTGTTTCAACAAAATTTAGCCTTCCTCTTTGTGACTGAACAGATTTCTGACTCCTAGAATTATATGTTGGGCCACTGCCAAAATTTCTGTGGGTTTTGGCGAGGCCAGAGCTTGCACACTGACCAGCACTGCCATCTCTCAGAGCAGCTCCTGCCTGTTTGTGCTGGTTGCTCGGTTGTGTAAACCAAAACCAGTGTGTTTTTGAAATAGGAAAACATAAGTGTCCACATCAGCCTTAGCTTTGGGTCCTCAGTCAACTAATTTCACCCATATGTTCATGAGATTTGCAGAAATTAAACAGCAGCTCTAAACCATCATTCCTTAATGCAAGGAAATTCTTTCTTCACAATTTCTCTTTCCTCTGTTCCTCCTCTCCCAGAGTCATGTTACTAAGTAGACTGATACTCTGAAATTACTGAGCTATTGTGAAAGAGCTTTGAGCAAGTTTTTAGCTGAAAATGCAGTATTAGAGCTTCACTGCCTGCTGTAATTGATCTTCTGCTTTCATGAGAATTGGATCCTGTGCATTAAATAGCATAGCCTTTGATACAGAAATATCAGTATGTAAATTGAAGCTTGCATGCCTTTTATGCCTTTTGTGTGTCAGAAAAAAATTCATAACATTAGTTATATTAAAAAAAAAAAGCAGAGACCTTGTTCAAAAGCACACTTTTATCACTGGGCATGTCTGTGAAATTCAGCAAAGCAGAAAATCGTGTGCAGGCTGTTGTGCTTTATTGCAAATGCTGACAGTTGTCTCTGTACTCTGGAACATGGGAAAGGGCAGCTTGACTTTTTCCAGAATCATGTTAACCGCTGATGACTACCGTGTCTTGAAAACATCTGCGTGTGTTGGCTGTGATGTACTTCTCAGAATGAGCACCAGCTTTCTGTTAGATATTTTCTGGCCTTTGGTACACGTTGAAGTTTCTGTTTCTCTTCTTTCATGTCTTACTGGAGCAACATTCTACACTGCTCGCCCCACCTCTGTGGAAAACAGTCCATTGTTTCATTCCTCCTGGGAAGGATTTGCTTTTTCCAAACCACTCTTTTCTGTCAACCCCCATCCTTTCCTCTTTCCACCCCCTGCTGCTATTGAGAAGGGAGCACAGCCTTCCACTGGAGGGTTTATGGTGTAAGAATCGCTGCCCCTTTAGTGTTTTGCAGGGTGACATGTTGCTGTTTGTGTCACCACACATCTGTGATATTCATCGGAAATATTTCAGGTTTCACATTCTCGAGCCTATCAACGTCCACCTACTGCAGTAATTCCCTCGCAGTCTCTCACGTGTGAGTCATGGCTTGTGACAGCAGATACACCGTGCAGTGATCGTTTTCCATTTACCTCCTCACAGGTTATTAATAGTTGCAGTGGTAACCATACTAAAAAGTTATCATTTGCCAGCAGTTACCCCACAGTGGTATTAGAGGTTTCCACTGTTTTCCCTTGACTCAGAATACACAGTATCTGTGGTAACGATGTGGTAATGTTTGGCGAGTGGGGACTTTTTTAATTGCTTCAGCTGCAGGCCTGGAACGATGTTAGCTCATCAGATTGCATATGTAAAAATGAAGCTTGGCCACAGATGAGTTCAGGAAAAATGATTTTTTCAGGAAAAACTAGAATTATTTTCTTCAAACTTATGAAAATGTTCCCGTCCTTTGATTTTAATCTAATGTTTATCTCCTCTTGAAGATTTTTTTAAGAAAGATTTTTCTAGTAGTTAATATGCTTTGACTAGGTGGTGGACCAGGAGTGTGAGTAACAAGGTGTATCTGCTGGTCTAGGCTGGGTCAGCATCTCTCTGAGTGTATGTTTTGAAAGGCTGTTCCTTGATTTGAGTGTTTTGAGTACTGAGCTTTATGGTTGTCTTTAAAGACTTTCACAGACAATAGGTGAGCCTGAGGTAAAGTACAAGTTCATTAATTACTGCTCATTCTTGTCAGCCAGTGATCCAAGAATTTGCAGGTGATCTTGGTTGGACTGGTAGCATGTTTAATTATTGCTGAAGTTGAAATTAATTCCTATAAACAGAGGAGTAGTATTGGCATCTGTTTGTTTCACATGCTATTACCAGATGCTTTACACAGCTTAGCCATTTCTCAGCTCCGTTTATTAGTAAGGCAGATAATTGCTTCAAGCAGTCTTGAGTAAGAGGAACCTAAACATACTTTTTCCATACTTTTTTCTTTTTTTTTTAACTGCTTTAGTTTCCGTTAGGAGATGATGTTTCCTGATGTGTTTTATTAGAAAAATAGCAGCATCTACAGGCTGAATAGACTAATCCCAAATCAAGACTCCTATTGTACAGGAGATTCTAAGTAATTTTTTTGGATTCTTCACTCTTCCACTTTTTGCAGATGCTAGCTGTTTTTATTTCCAGCTGCATTAAGGTTGCTGCAAATGTGTTTTGTGTATTCTTGATAACCACTTTTCTGTATGAGTAATTACTGGCAGGGGAGAAGGTCCATGGAGTATCCTTTCAGTTACTGGAAATGTTGGAATCCTCAACTGTTCGGATATAGCCTCCAAATCTGTAAGATAGTAATAAAACTTTCAATCTCATCCACTTGCAAAATATGCTGCTTATGTATCATTAAACCTTAAGTAGTTTGTTTCTTTCATTCCTTTCTGCTGTTGCAGCTTCGGCTCTCCTTCCCTTTGCTCTCCTCCCAGTCCCCTGCCACTATTTTCAGGATGTAAAAAAGGAGCCCAGCATCAGACTTTTCCGAGCTGACTCAGATCCCGGAGTTCAGCAATCGTTTGCAAGGCTCTGCTCCAGAGATGTTGCGAGCAGTGCCACAGCCACGAATCCTGGATGTTGCTATGGGACTGATACTGAAAAACGAAAAACATCAGAGGGCAGAGGAGCTTGGGAAAAATTGTAGTAGAGCATAAATGCTTTTTAAAATAGAATTTTATCAAAACATAAACTTCAGCATAAATTCAACTCTACACCTCATTCATCACTTTATATGTAATCTGAAATATTCCTGTCTATGAGACTTATTTTGTCAACCTTTTCCTCAACTGCAGGATTTTGGAGGGCAGGAAATAAGGTCTTGGCTTTCTGTGTTCTCAGTAAATGCTGGGATATAGGAAGGGTTTCCCTTTACTGCCTGTGTGCCATGCCAGTAATTTAAAGTGCAACATGCATTAAGTGCTGTAATATTACAGCTATAGGGTTTGAATATATTTTCCCATAAATTCATTTATTTGTAGAATGGCTACCAGTTAACAGCTGGAGAACTCTTTTAATATACATTCAAGTCAGTAATGTCTCTCTCTAGCTCTATTTCATACCATTAAAAACAAATATCTTAAAATAAGCATCTCTGAAATGCCTGTCATCTATATTTAGACTTGTGCAAACTGTCATTTTTTGTTTGTGTAATAGTCATTGTTGCCCTTGCAGTCTAACAATAAAAAATAAATGCTCTTGATGATTATAAAATAATTCCAGAAGCAGGGACCTGAGCAGGGCTTCTCCTCTTCTTCGGTCCTTCACTGCACTGCTCTGAAAGGAACCAGCCTGACCTGATGGATTCTGGTGTGGCAGACAGTAAGGACATCTATTAGGGGAAAAGAAGAGCGTGTACAATAAATAAAAAGAAGAGAGGCATTTTCAAAATGCTTCAGAGACTTTGGAATTTGTGAGCAATGGCACGTTTGTGTTGCCTAGAAGTTGCTATGGGTACTGGCATTTAAAAGCCAAACACAGAGGGCAGACCTTAGGGACATAAGTCCCATTTAAGATCCTATAAGAATTAGTGTTCTTTAAAATTGGCTTGGATGCTTTTGAAAAATCATCCCTCAAAAGGATTCTTTGTCTAAGTGCTCTGCAGGTTCATCCTGTCAGCAGCACCATTGTGATTTAACCAGTTGACTTCTGCCTTCAATTATCCAAAAAGCATTCCTTCCAAAAGACCTGAAAGCTCCCTGCCCTCCTTTATCAGCTCTTTGCTTGCCTGCTCCTGTAGCTTGTATCAGAGAATTAAATGAAACATATGCTCAACAGCTTTGTGGCTCCTTCTTTCTTCCCCGTTGCTCATGCCCATCTGTGAGGCTGGTGTCTTTTTGAGGCAGGTATTTTGTTTTGGTGTGTCTGAAACACCCATCTCACTGATGGATAAGCTTTGTTGGAGCAGGTAGCAGTTAAGCCACAGCTGTCTCAAACAGTGCACTCTGCATGCCCACAGCATTGCACATATTTAATAAACCTGTTAATAATACATTCCAAACCATGGAGACTGTGGAGATTCATCAGGATTTATGCTACCTGTGGTGCTGACAAATTCAATTGACATTACACACTGAGACACACACGTAAGCATGCAGTCAATGTTCAAATATATACATAATTTCTGATTTATAATAGCAGTTTTGTATGTTAGGATAGAACATTTTCAAAGGATTATTCTCCTCCTTGAAGGAATAAATTCTCTTGACTTTCAGCCTTGTGCCTTTCTGTATTCTGGCACACGTAATCAACCAGCAGCATATTCTTTTTCATGTCTTCTTGTTTGGACAGTAGTGGACAGCACAGAATTCATTAAAACTGAGCAGCCAAAATACTGATCTAATATAATGTGCCTGTGACTTAAATGGTGGGTTTCTTTCCTGTGAGGTGTGGTGTATTGTGTACATAGAGAACCGTGTATATGTGTATAGAGGAGTTTTGGTGGCTGATTTCCATCTTCTTTGGCAAACTGTCTAGGATGAGGATCATATTATAAAAACCCCATTAACACAATTGCAGAAAACAAGTCTTACTTAGCCTTTGTGAATTTATGCTTAAGGATATATGCCCCATGGTTTTTTACAAGCAAAATGGTTTTAGTTTGCCTCTCCCTCTCAGCTGACTGAGTGCACCGTGGACAGACGAGGGCTGCTTTACACCCAAACTGAAGAGGTTGTTGTTCAGCCTGAGTTTCACTGGCCTCTTGCTGAAGGCTCATTGCTACCTCTGAGCTGGGTGAGGGGAGGAACTCAACTGAGTAGGTGCACATTGCTTGGACACTGTTCAAGCATCTGCCATCAGGGTGCCCTGTGCTGATCTACAAGTGAAACAGCCTCACAGGGCACTGCTTCTTTTCAAAGTAACACAGGAGGAAAGTGTCAAGCATTCAGATTGTGTAACTAAATACTGAGAAATGGGAATTTCAGAAAGGGAGATTGAATGCAGCCCTCTTGTGGCGTTCGCTTTGGAACAAGAGAACAAACGTGTTCAGCCAGTTTGGTATTTTCTTTGCTTAGAATGACAAGCTTCTAACAATGTATTTCATGGTTTTTCATTTCAAATGACAGTTAAAAAAAGTCAGAATGGAGAGCTTTTGCTGGCAGGAGTTTTGAAGCTGATCTGCTGTCTGAGAATATATGAAAGAATAAAGCAAATTCCATTATCTGTAACATTCTTTGGAAAAGCCCAAGAGCTGTGATCCTGAGGAAATGGAGTTTCTTCCTAGGAGGAGGGTGGAATTTTGGAGTATCTGGTTGTAACTCCAGAAATGTTGCCTTCATTTTCAAATATTCTATAGTAACTCTTTTACAGCTGTTATTTCAGCATTGTTTTCTCAAAATATTTTGCTATCCAGAAACACATTCCTAAGATATTTTCATTATTTTACCAGAAGAGTTGTGGCAAATATGAAAGGATGGAAGTAGTGGAGGTAGATGAAAGAAATCAGAGGCTTGAAGATTCATACTTTCACAGCACCACATACATCCACATCTCATAAATACAATAATGGGGTTTATGTCCATGAGTAATCCACACTACACTTTGGGAGACAGTGGTCTGTCAAAGAGATGTTTGCATATTGTTACATAATAGGCATCTAGCTCTCAGATTTTGTTCTCTTAAAAAAAAAAAAGGACAAAACCCCCCAAAACAAGCAAAGAAATAAAAGACCACACAGAAGTTTTTCTAATTTTCAAGTGATATAGTTATTTGTTAACTTTCATTACAAAATTTTGCTCCTGCTTTATGGAGCAGAAATGTCATGTTGCTTTTTCCTTCCCTGAAATTCGCTATGAATACCTGATGTGGAAAAAAATCAAGAGCTGTGTTGAAAAGGAGCACCAGTATAGTTTTAATCCCAGAAGTATGATACTTCACAATAATCATTCTCTGAAAAATATTAAACACACTAAGAAACCAATTATAAATGAATAAGAACATGAACAGTATGCTGGTCAGGCTTTTGTCACAAAATAAACAAAGACTGTTGAGACCTGCATGTAAAATATATTTTGTCTGCTACTTTGCACACACTGTAGCTAAAATGGAAAATTCTGTAGAGCCGAATGATAGCACTAAGTGAATTGGCATTTGCAATTAGTTTTCCAGTGGTTTGGCAGTATTAATAATGCAGCAGAAGGACAGGATATCCTTCAACTAAGTCAGTATGAAAAAAGGTTTTCATTAGCATTACAATGAACTCTGAGAACCAGGTATTCTTACTCATGGGAAATAAGGTTTGGGGAAACAAATTTTGTGTTTGAAAATGTTGGGTGAATTTTGGAGCACATCTAAATGTGACTATTACCAGAAAATGGTTTTAGAATAGTGTAAGGATAAAGTGTCTTTCTCAGGCTGTTATTGTAATTTATAGGATATTATTTTCAGCAGTGTTTATTATACAAAAGAATGTTCAGAACCAGATAAATACACTAAGGAGCCTGGTTAAATAGGAATAAACCAAAGGAGTTACTTAAAGTTACAAGAGAAACAAAGTGCTGCATAGATGAGATAAACTATTCTTTCTTTTGTTTTTCATAATACTCTACTTTGGTCAAAACCAAAGAGCAGTAACTAATAAATTTGCATATTTGTGGTTCAAATTTACGTGAAGATCACAAACATTCTGATTTATCAAACAAGGTGAAATGGGGTTGAAGCAATCCAGTCCAGAGGAGTAGATTCTTATCAGCAGAACCTTGGCTCTGAAATAGATTAATTGGAAGCCATCTGATGCAAGTTGCTGACAAGGAAGGGTAGAAGAGGAAGCAGAGTGCCTTTTTGTAACTGTTGTCACCACAGGACACTTGTCTTTGTCACAATGGTCAAATTAGTCCAGCCTTAATACCATAGTGTGCAATTCTGCTAAAATGGAGCTGACCTTCTGGCAGCCTACAGCAGCTTTGGAATTTGGTGCCTTTGCCAGTGTACCCCATCCTGACCGGCGGCGTGCTTAGATTTTAGCCTGATGGCCAGCTACCTCTTTATCAGCCACTAAGATCTTTTAGGTGAATTACAGTGTGTGCTATTACACAACAGCCCAGGGTCATCCGAATTCTCAGTCTTTGCCACATACTTGGTTAGAACACTAGGAGGATTTTTAGGAAGGCTCTCTTCCTACACTTCCCTGCTGTAAACATTCCAAACACACTTCCATGTAATACTTTAAAGCCCTTGTGGGTCTGTCCTCTGCGTGTCCTGATGCCCCTGCCTCAGATAGGCCTGCAAGAGTGTCCTAAGTGGCATCGTAGTTCTGCAGAACACAACTCATTCTTCAGCGCTCCTCCTCCCTTACACCACCTGGGTTTTTTCTGTCTTTATCTGAGAGCATTCTCAAGTTCAAGAGAATTAAGAAATCTCAAGCATTCCTGATTTTGGCTGTTGGACATTTCTTTCTTCTCTGTGTACCCATCACCATATTCTTGCTCTGGGACTGACTACAGTGCAGTTAATTGCTGGTATTTTCTGTGTGTTATGCTCAGCTTGTTCTCTTGAAAGAAGCTATAATTTGGATAGGCCCCTCTCTCAAGCCTGAAAAACATGAAGCTTTGCTAATTTTCTTCAAGAAAGTCACTCCAGATCAGGTGTTTGTCAGAAGGACCTTTCTGTAGCCTCTGTGAGACTTCTGCTCTGCATACCTCCATCCAAGGCATCCCTGGTTGTGCTGGTCCCTCAGCGTTGCCCAGTACAATAATTTTTTAATCCAGCATACAATGTATGGAATTTCTTGCCACACAACAGACACTTGTATTAGTAAACTTTGCAACTCAATGCTGCTGAGGTATATTTGGTTCCTTTTTTTTTTTTTTTTGGTGTAAATAATGCACCCAGAGATGACATTCAGAGTGAAATTCAGTTAGCTCTCTTTTATGAACAGTCATGAACAGTCAAGTCCCCTAAACTTGTGTTTTAGATGACAGCCAGCCAGCTGGTCACTCTCAAAGGAATTTGCTTCCAGCAGGTGATGTGCTTGAATGATCTTACCTATCAGACTGGAAGGCAGGTCCATGTTGAGAAAAGCTCCCAGAGGATGTGTGAGTAAAGCTCAGTGAGGGACAGGAAGGTCTGTACCAGAACCTCAGTGATGCTCTGGGCAGAAGGCAGAGACTTGGGGGGGAGGTGTCCAGCTGTAGCTTTGCCATAAATTTTTGACTGCACTTGAAAATAAATGCCTGGAACACCAAGTCTGGAAAGGAAAAGAGATTAAGCCTCTGCTAGCAAACAAACAGCAGGTAGTCACCTTGGTAAGTGTAGGTGAAATCTGGTGCAAATTGTCTAGCCCAGGAATAGCAGATGTGAGTGGAACCTAATCCCAGAAGTGCAAACTGTTTTAAGTATCTTAAGAGGGAGGGAAATGAGAAAGTTGTTTTTGTCAAACCTGTGCCCCAGCTATTGGAATGCCTCGGTATTGCTCAATCTTAGTGTACTGTCAAAATACAAACATTTTTAATGCTTTGGGGTTTTTTGGGTTTTTTGATATAGCAGTTCTGTCTTTATCTAGTCATAATCTGGAAATTCCTTTCCAGAAATTTCAGTGGCTTTTAGTGCATAATTGCATTAAGATAATTTTAGGTGTCTGTTTGACCACTAGATCTTTGCAGAATCCCTCCCTTGGTGAAGGTAGTAGAAAATTTCATATTGACTGTACTAGAAAGGTGGTTGCATGTGTTCTTGCATGTGAAAAAAAAAAGTATAATGTCTGTATAGAGCAGTTTTTAAAATCCTAGTGTGTCAAATAGATATTGATGTGTTATTCTAAATTTCAGTGAGGCTTTCTCTTTGTAACTTGTACGTCAGTATGTTGGGATAGGTCAAATGACTTTGAGAAGGGACAATACAAAGGAGGGGAGAGCTTTTGATGTGTGTTTGAACTCAGTTGAGTGAAACTGAAATGAGCATCTCCTTTAAGTGTAAAACATCAGAAAAAAAGAATCAAAACACAGAAGAGATGAAGATGAGTGGGAAATTGCTACTCATCTGCTGAATGGAAACTTGATGTTAAATAAGATCTTCTTATGTTTCACTGTTTGAAACACAGTAAGAGTTCCAGGAACTAATTACCTAGCAATGGATGATGACATGGAAATATATTAAATATACATAGATAGCTAACCATGAATACTTCATGCATGCAAAAGAAGAGTCTAGTTAATTTTTATGTAAATTAAGCAACATTGAAAGTGGCAATATAATAAGCAACAACACTGTTTTGCATTTGAATAGAACAAAGCAGCAAATTCACACTTGAAGTAGAGCCTTTCTTCTTAAACTGTCTTTTCCTGCGTAGATATTTTAATATCTGCTTTATTCACAGTAAAAAACGTGGTCCTCATAGGTAACATCTTGTCCAGAAAAAATCAGACAATTTAGGCTTTTAAAAGCTAATTTAATTCTTAGGTGGGTTTCATGTCTGTGTTCTCTCTTATAATGATTAAAGGTGTTTGTGCTGAATCAGTGTGATAAGAAAGCACAGTTAATGCCGAGATTGTGTAAGGATTTGCTTATTTCCAAAACTTTGTGGAAGCAATGAAAAGGGGAAATGTGTGTGTTTAGACCGGTCTGGCTGAGGTGGAGATGCTCTGAGGGTGGGCTCAGCTGCACTGTGCTGCTTCCTTGGGGAGCAGCTCCAGCACAAATTCAGCTCAAGCCTGTTATCTGAAAGAAAGAAAAGTCACCTGTGGTGACTGAGTGGAGAATAAAAACTGAGGAGCATTGAGGAGGAGGAAAAAGTTCAAAAGTTCATTTGTTTTCAGCCTCCTACTGCAGATTGCTTGATAGATGGCAGTGTTTATAATGATTTTATGCATGGTTTATTTATGCTGCTCATATTACTTCATCTCAGAGTTGTCCATGGGTACAAAAAGTTCAGATGTAGATGTGTATACCTTTTAAAACTCTCTTGGAGCTGTTAGTCTTTGAGGGTCAGGGAGGAAGATATTAAAGCCATTATTGAATGTATTGTAATTGATATGTACTGGTAAACAAACTTCAAGCCCTGTGAAAGAACAGCTGCCTTTGGCATGTTTC
The DNA here is from genome assembly GCA_013400175.1 of Phainopepla nitens. Taxonomy (NCBI): domain Eukaryota; kingdom Metazoa; phylum Chordata; class Aves; order Passeriformes; family Bombycillidae; genus Phainopepla; species Phainopepla nitens. The sequence continues at coordinate 1,048,791 of VXBQ01008789.1, read as the reverse complement.
AGTGGTAAGCATATGGCTATTCAAGTTTGCAATACAAATCCCAAGGCATTTAGATCAGTGGCTGTCAAATAGTTTGTCATGACAGAGAGTTCAGCTTAAAGCTGCAAATTTGGTGCTATTCCTTCTTTTTAATCTACTGTTGAATTTGATCAGTTGTGCCACCACTCAGCTTCCTGTAAGACAGGAATCCTTCATCAGCAAATTAACTGCCAGAGGCATGCACGGCACAGTGTTTTACCTCTGTGTTATACACTGCTGTGTATTACAAAGGTTTGAATAACTTTGGAAGGGCTGGGGACAAGTGTTTCTATTAGGGATAATTAACAAAAATAAAAAGCATCATTTGAGTTCATACTATAATGGCCAAAATAAAAATAGGCTCTTATTGCAAACAGTTTACCTGTGCAGAGTTTGTGGATGAGGCTTTAACAGTTGAGCTGAAAATCAAAATGACAATATTCTAATTTTTTTCCTTAGCTTGTTTCCAAATCTACAACTGTCATATGGATTTGAAGTCTAAAATAAATGAATAATTTTATTTATAAATGTCTGAGGAACAGAATCAGAAAAATCATAGTGAATTTGCCTTACAGTTGCTAATGAACACTGGTTTTATACATGGAAAGTTCTAAGACTTGATCATTGACATTATAAAATTTGTGTCTTCCTTCACAGATCAGGTTGGAGCTTTGAATTTAAAAGCTGGTGCAAAATTGAAAATTTGAAGGTCTAATGTATTCTTTAGGACTGAGGCCAGATTTCTTTAACACATTTCTGCATCCGATATCATTAAATCTCCCAGGATTATTTTATTCCATTAGTGGCAGAACTGGTAATTTTAATTGGGTGAAACCAGTGATAAAAGCAAAATTTAAAAGGGAGAGAAAGAGGAAAAAAAATACAATGTTTGGAAAATTTGACACTCAGAAGTTGACAAACATCATAAAGCTATTTGTGGAATCTTAATTTGGCTTTCTTACATGTGTATATGAGATGATTTGGTCTCTAGCTAAATGATTGCATGCCATTCTCTCCACGCACATCCTCTGCCTCATTGAGTACTCACTGAAGGAGCAACTTTTAAATATTTTGTTTTCCTCTCCTCTTTCAGTGTGTGGCCTGGGGCTTATGTGCTGTATTATTCAAACTCTTCTCTGAAAACAGATTTTCTGTATAAGCATCGCTGCTGCTTGCTGCTCTAGTACTAGAGTGCTTCCTGATTTTGAAAGCATTTATTTTCACAATGCCTGTGTTTCTCATGTGTGTGGGAAATGGAAGCGTGCAGCAAGACTGAGGTCAGGTCAGTGCGTGCTTTCAGCCACCTGTGGGCTCATTTTCCAGCCGTGGTGCTTTCCGTGCCCCCTGCACCTCAGCCAGCTCAGCAGCGCTGCAAAACTGACCCCAGAAATGTCCACTCAGCCCAGCCACAAGATGAGAAATTCAAGTCTGTTTATGAAAAAGGCAGAAATAGCATGCAGTTCTCTTGGGTTTTGTTTAGCATGAAGATTTGTTTGAGACTCAGCTGCCTAAAGTTGAACTTGTGCTGTTTGCTCTCGCCTCCCTCTCTTTTGTTTGTTGCAGACCTTTATGCAGCAGATGAAGCAAAGCTCTTACATTCAGTTGTTAGACAGCCCTGATTCACTGCAAGTTCAGGTCCTGGGGCAAAGTAGTATATCATCAGAGAACTAAAGATAATATCCATTATATAGGCAGAGGCAACCTTAGATCTGGCATTTCCCTAGATCCGAGAAATGAACTTTACAACCTAATGTTCTTCTCTACTGATGTTTTCAAACACTAAATCAGCTGCCGATCACACAACAGATACTGCCACCATCCCTACACAGGCTGGGTCTCTGCTTTGGTTGCCAAATTCCCTTCAAGAGTTGTTAAATGGTTGTATCCTTTGCATTTGAATCAGATGGCTTCCTTCCCCGTGCTGTATGGGTGGTCACATTCAGGAGCCACAAGGGGATGGGGTTATAGGGTCCTTTACTCAGAGGGAATGGTGCGTGAATTAAGGACCAGAAGTTGAGAATACTCAGTAAGGACAGATTCTTTTTACATTTCAGCTGTAAACTCTACAAAATGTTTGCTGAGCATGTGCAAAATTAAGATTCTTCAAAGACTCATAGTGTTGGCCAAATTTGGGATGTTTTCTTGAAAGTTGGCAAAAGGCGTATTACTGACACAAATACCATCTCCTGCCAAACTTCAAGTCCCGGTTCCAAGGCTTGGGGATGTTATTCCTTTCCAAAGAACAAACCATTTGAAATTCTTTGTGACTTTTTAAGTAACAAAAACATTTTTTCCATAGCCTCAGTCTTTGATATAGCTGAATTGCTTTAACTGAGATTGTGGTGCTCCTTCTTCCCTTCAAAAAAATAAAAGAAAGAATCTGAGTCTGAAAGAGCCTGGAAATTTAAACCACTTCAGTCCGAGAGGTTTAAACTCGGCGATTACAGTAGGTTCTTGTAATGAAAGAGTTGGGAAATTGTAATATGGAGGTACTAAGCCTGCTTTATAGTAAAAGAAATTGGCTATTGTCATCTGAGTTGTTTCATACTAGCATAAAATTGGTGTTCAGGAACGTTTATTTTTAGATGAAATAGCCCAATCTGGACAGGACAATATGTCCTACTTTGATTTTTGCTTGGTTGGGAGAACATGTGCTATGTTGGCATTGCCACCGTGCACACTCTGTCCAGCCATCTAAGGCTGGTTTGTTAGGATATCGTCTTGCAATAGGAAACATCTTTTTGTGACAAGAATGTGAAGAATTTTGTTACTAATAGCATCTTGCCCTTTATGGGTAAAGTTATTTTGCTGCCTTCCAAGTTTAATCCAGCTCTCGCTGCTTTTCTGCCTTACTCTTGCAAGTCTGGGGTGAATTAGCTCAGCTCTCTTGAAATACAGACAAATTTGTCACTGCACATCCAGTCAAGTATTTGCACTTCTTTTAGCTAGAATGTGTGCTAGAATTTGCACTTGGAAGCTCAGGTTTTTGTTTTCCAGCTAAACTTTAGTAAAGATACACCAGGAAGCCATTCGTAAGTTGCCTTAGTTCTCAATGAGTTACACAACTGGGGTGGAGGGGCTGGGGGGATTATTAGTCCACCCAAAAGCTTTGTAACAACTGTGTAGTTTTATGTGCATGTGAACCAACGACTGCCACTGGGGAAAAATACAGGAAAAGGGTTGTTTTACAACAGGAGAATTTTTCTTATATGATTCACCATCTGGCCTGCAAATCCTGATGTCATAGCAGTGGTTGTAGGGGGAAGGCACAAACCTACAATGCCACAGCCAGAAAGCAAGGGAGGTGGATGAAGCTGTTTCATTTTGATGACAGTGGAGAATGTCACCTCAAGTGCTGCAGCTTCATCTAAAGCAGCAGGGCAATCAGACCAGTTGGCAAAAGAAAATCATCGATTCTTTCATGAATGAATAGGCACATAACTAAGTTTGATACATCTGAAAAGACCACTGGGTATTGAAGTGTTTTACTTTCATGGGGGGTGGGCACACGACAAGTCCAGATCTCTGCAAGACCTCCTCTTCACACTTATGTGTTTGCTGGACTACAGAATAAATTGGTGAATCTGGTACATCTGCCATTTTCTGGGATACTCTTCTTTTTTTCTCCAGTTGACTGTCATCTCCTGAAATTTAGTATTTGCTGTCTCCTCTTGTGTATGAGCAGAGGTTGCTGAGAATTCAATGCTTAACTTCTATTGATTAAGGAAAAAACACAAATTCATTAGAAGTCAGCTTGATATTAGGTGCCGACATTGCTGTGTTTAAATTGATTGTGTCTTGTTGATACAGATGAATCACAAACATAACCCACAGCTATTAACAAGTGTAAACGCCTTCAATACTCTGGTCAATCTGTTATTACCTCAAGCTCTTCAAGCCCCACATTGGGTTCCAAAAACCAGTGAATCTCAGACCCATAGAAAGGTTTGGGTTGGAAGGGACCTTAAAGATCATCTTATTCCATCCTCTGCTATGGGCAGGGCCACTTTTCACAAGACCAACTTGCTCAAAGCCCCATCCAACCTGGCAGAGCAATTAATTACAAATATTTAACAAGGAACAGTTAAACATTTTTCTTTTCAATAATATCTTCTGGGTTGTGGGATTTTTTTATATTTTAGGGGGTTTTTAAAGCTTAAAAAACACACTGTGCTTGGTATAAAATAATTCGGTAAAATACTGATAGTCTCTATATTCAGATTATTCTCCCTTTGAAAATGAATGTGTTAGAAATACCAAAAGATAAAAGATATTTACTGGAATTTATAGAGCTTCATCAGTTGTTTTTGTTTAATGTATGCTCTTTCTTATACAAATACTACAGGTATTGTTTGATTTAATTCCTGTTTTGCTTTTTAAACAACAGGAGTCATAACAAAAGAAACAAAATGTTCCACTAAATGTGGCTATTATCCTGTATTTAAAGCTACTTAACTTGAAGTTATAAGCCAGCAGTGACTTGTGTGTTGTAATGACCATAATAAAGAAATGGTTTTGATAAAATCATGACATGGCCTGCTATACTTCATAGGAGACAGGACCATTCTGAAATGAGCAAATATCCTCCTCACTCCAGAAAAACAAACAAAAACCCTTAGACAGAAACAAAACAACTTTTTGTACTTTAATGAGCTTGTTTGGTAGCCTTACCAGCGGTTGCAATTTTAGCGGTTTTGCAAGAGATTGCATAATTTAAATTCAACACGTGAGTACTTCAAAGGAGCTGTAAAAGCTGAGCTTCTGGGTGCAGCCAACTTCAGGGTAACAATGAGAACAGCCTATCTGAAGGCACAGTCTTAGGAGCAAATACCTCTTTTCTTGACCATCCTAAGAGTTTAAACTAAGCAGGAGTATTTTCAGAAGATTGTTTTAGAGATCTGAAGAGTAATTACATGTATCTGATACAGAATCTGTCACCTGTGGTAATTTAAGAAATTGTTCATTTTGTGCTGACTGCTATAGCTTCTCTGAGAACATCTGATGAATTGAAACTCCTAAGGAAATATGCAGTCAGTTGTAATAAATGAATATAAAAACAAATGTGTTTCTTGAAAGATGCCAAAATACAGGCTAAGTCATTCTTGTAAAACAGTGATAACCTATTTTCTCCTCTTAATTTCCGAGAATAAGAGACACTTTCCTGTTTTTCTTTCTTGGCTGGAGCTTGAAATTCAAAGCCTCAGCCACGGAAGGGTTTCCTTAAAACAGTGTCTTTAAAGGCCCATTAATCTATCAGTGTTTTTGATATAGTTTCTTACATGAAGATTTGTTTGGGAACCTGACTTTTTGCCAGTTTCAGTTCTATTTAGCCTCCTGTCATCTTTTCTCTTGCTTTCCTGAAAAGGGAACGAATAAGTGTTGGTTGAGTTAAAGCTTCCATTTGGTGGTTTCTTGAATTAGGCCTTGCTTCCCCTGCCCTCCCACTCCACCCAGCATTTTCTTCATGGCTCACGCTAATTTCTAGGTAGGAAGAGTATTGGGATCTACAGATTGTCCCTTTGCCACTTCTGACTTTCTTCCAGGAATTATTTAAAACTGTAATGGAGCATATCTGTGACTCCCTCTGCAAACTGGGCCTGGGTCTTCACCTCTTAGTAACTCACATAAAGTCTGGATTGTTTGGGGCACATTGCTCTGGTTTTCTTTGGGTTTGTTTTTTTTTTAATGTAGCAATAGTTCATTCTTTATTTCACTGTAATTTTAAATGCTGAACCAAGGAACCCACAGTCAAAATAAAAAGAGTATCAAGCAGAACTCTGTGATGGAGTGGTGTAGCAACAAGTCTCCCATGCCTCCTTTGAAGACCTCAGGAAACAGAGCCCTGTCCACTGAAATTGTGGTTGAAAGGATGGAGGTTGAGAAGGCAGTACAATGCAGTGGCAAAGGTCTTTTAAAAGAAATTAAAATAAAGTAACTCGTATCCAAACTCCTTCAGCAGCTGCTTCAGGAAGAGATACAAGAAACAAAGAAATTGTGTAATAACCAGCCTGTCTAGGAATCACCTAAAGATGTAAATGCTCTGAGTCTGCCACCTAGATCGCTGCTGGTTTGCTACAGAGAGGAGTGTGAGTTTGTACATGCCATAAATCTGTGTCTAGCAAAATTTGCTTTCGTGAGCTGTGGCAGTGGGCAGAAAGACTGAGGGGACACATTCTGCAGCTCTGTAGTGTCAAGTACCAGCTATGTGAGGAAATGGCTTAGCTTAAAAATTGAGGTTTTCAGTAAAATAGGTGCAAAACATCTGTCAGACGCTAGCAAAACTATTCATTAGATTCTGCTCCTTCAACTATGGAAGCCTTCTGAAATATTGGTTCTTCAATCACTAATTACAGCCCTGTAGCAAAAACAACATATCTGCTTTTTTGTGTGTGTGTCTGTAGTTTTTACCCTATTGTTTTGTAACCTTAAATGGGACTTAAGTTTTCATGTATTGTCTGGTTTTATTCAGTCATAATTCCTTTGAGTTTAGTTTTTCTGGAGGGTTCCAGTTATTGATGCATTGAAGAATATCATGGACAGAGGTTACCAAAAAAGGGTGTGACTTGGGAGTGGAGTAAATTTAGCACATCCACATTTTATTAAATTTATGACTCATAAAATGCTCAATATTTCACAGAATAGCCAACTGACCCTCATTTTGCTTGTGCTGATGGATGTCCTGAAGTTTTGCCAAATAGTTTTGGAATTATATCCTCCAGAAAATGTTACTGCCTATTAAAAGCTTGAATTTGACCTTTTCTCCTTTCTCTTCTCTCTGACCTCTTTCTCTGGACAGATCCCATATTGAAATTCTTTTTTTTTTTCTTCTGTCCATTTGGCAGAAAGATTCCACCTCCTGCACACCCTCTGTTGTGTTTTAGTAGATGTGAAAATGGATATTTTTGCATGCAGCACCATCTTCAGAATGACATCTGTCTTTGTATATTATCTTTGTTTCTGCATCTGGATAATCTAATACTTTTAGACAGGATATTTGTAATAAGCTTCAGCTCTTCAATAAAAAACTGCTTAATTGTTAAGAGGGTTTGTGGGGGGTTTTTTGTTGTTTAATCTTATTATGAAATGTTCCTTTTCGTTTTCTGGGTGGTTTTTTCCATACAGCTGTTGATATTGTAAACTGCACATTTGCAGGGACACATGTGTCTGCAGCGTAGGATACTGTCGGCTTCTTAGTAGTTTTTCCTGTTTATGGACTGGAGAACATTTCAGATGGAGAAGAGCAGCTGGAGGGAGAGCAATGTCAGCATACCCTACTGGGATTTTGATCACACTAAATTCTGTTAATAAAATTCAGGGTCTATATATCAACATAGAATAACTTGGAAATGTTATATAAACATTTTCCAGTGAGGGCTAAGGGTCTGTGAGATGCAACTTAAAAGGTATTATCTTTCTTTAAATCTCCTGAATTCAGAACTGTAAAAAAGCCAAGGTTTTCCTAGCTTCACCGGCAGATTTTAAAAAACAAAGATTTAGGAGTCTTTTTTGGTAAATGTTAGAGGTAATACTTTTAATCATGAGCTAAGTCAAATCTATGAAAATAACCTTTCGTGCTGGTTTTAAAAATTACAGCACTAAAGATAGGTGGGCTTACAGCAAACTCTGTAGGTCGGGATATGCAGATGTACTCTCCAGAATGACTGCATGTGCACTCACCAGACCTGTGTCCTGTTACAGCAACTGCATGTGCAAACAGAGAGTGACATGGGGTCTGTGTTCCTCATTAAAAACTGTGTGCCCGAGAAAATCAAATCATGTATGTGAGGAGAGAACAACGCATTATATAATGCTCTGCTTCTCTTACTCATTGCCTGAGCAAGCACATTTGGCCACTTCATGGCTTCCTCTGCCTGCCTGGATTGTGGTTTGTGGATTGCAGGAAATAAGGAGAAATTAAAGAGCTGGCATAGGGAAAATAAATAAGCGTTCACAGAGGGGTTGTAAACTGTTCAAGGCACTGGTGGCCATGCATATGAATAAACAGATACAAGAGGTGAAAGGAGGTTCTTTAAATTTTAGGTCCTAATCTAGCAATTTCATTTGTGGTCAAGGGACTGCAGAAATACACAGGGCAAGTTATGCACATCTGATTTCAGAACTGTTAATGCATTAGGTTTCTGAAAATAAAAATAAAGCAATTTATATGAAACCCAAACAGCGTTCCTTATGTAATTCATCTTCTGCAGGCATCTTTATTTCAAACATGTTGAAACACAATATATTTTTATTAGTTACCCTGTCAACTAAAAAAAACAGGCTTGATTTCTGTTTTATTGTGTTTTTCCTCCAGATGTATTTTACTCATTTTGTGAAATGCTGTCAGTAGTTACTTTCTGTCCAGTTTGAATAATTTTGAGTAATTTTTTACTTTAAAACCACAGGAATAAAAACCTTCAACTTGCTTTTTTAAGACATGTAGATAAACAGATACAGCTCTGTGTCTGTGTGTGTATATATATGTATATATATATATGTATGTATGTATGTAGTTTTCCAAATGAGCAGTTGATATTTTTAATAGTAAATTTTAAAAACTCTAGTTGCATTCCTTTTTAGGCTAATTTAGTAAGGTTTGGTATATGAAAATATATTTACAAAATGCTTAAGTAGGTTACAATTGTCTTTGCATTTCTCCCAGAACCAAAATTGGCCATCTTTTTGTCTAGTACCTGGGTTAGGGTCTTCTTCACACACAGGATATCCAGTGCTATAACATGGTTAAGAAATGCAGACTTTTACCACAACAAATGCAATGCAATCATCCTCAATTCAGAATGGCTGCAGTACTTTTTTCCAAATAGCCCCTCTCCTTTCTATTTTGGAGTGGAATATAAAAATATCTTTTCTGAAACCATGGTTGATCTCCTCTCTGAATGTATGAGGTTAACATTTAATTGCAATTCTGTGCATGAAGCAAGAAGTGAACATAGCATTTAGTTGTGTGATCTTGTTTCCACTTGAGAAATGGAAAAGTACAAACTCAAGTTCTATTTGAGTGAGGCATCCTTAAACTGTCAAGTACTTCAGTTAAGCAACAGGAGAAAGTGAATCTACTACTCTTACAAGCTAATTTTCAGAAACAGGCAGTGAAACAGCATAGAAACCATTTAAAAACCTGAACCAACCTTTTCAGCAACCAGTCTGGGTAATTTTAAAGATAAATTATGTGTTTTGTCCTAGTAAGAGCCTCCCTGGAATCCACAGGATTGTTTTGAAATTCATCCATAAAGCTGAAAGTTGTTGTAATGAATTGCATTTTAATAATGTTCTGCAGGTTCCAACCAGGACCCAAAGGTTTGATTCATATCTGCCAAGCACAGAGAACACATGATAAACAGACAAAAAGATACAGATCCTCCCTGGAAGAAAATTGTTTCCATGCAGATCTTTGGTCATTTTGCACATGGTGAGAGCATTCCCAAAAAGCAGCATGAAGCATCTTTGAACTTTAACACTTTGGAGATCACTTTTTGGTGGGTGGGAGAGCAGGGACTGAGGTAATCCATGTGCAGGGGTGCTAGTAATGTGCCTGTCATGCAGTTTTTGGCAGATTACCTATACAGGGGTGAGTCACGTCATTTGCAAGAAAGAATCCTAGGTGTAATTGAGGATGGAAATTCTAGATGCGTTTCATAAAGGCAGAAGATAAAATTAGGCAGGTTTAAGCATGCATGTTTCTTGTACACATTGTGTGTGGAAAAAAATGCTCCTGTCTCCTAAAGCGTTGTAAATTCCAAGTGTTAGGTGCACAGACTGCAACCTAGTTTTGAGAAAATGCATTAACCATCATTTTATAAGTACTTTTTCATAGCTGTAACAAAAGTAATGGTGGAGAATGCCTGTGTCTAGTTCAGGCTTGTCTTTTCCATGCCTGTTTGATGGTAAATCTCTTTTTCTTTGTCTGAACCAGTTTTTTTTGCAGACATATTTACTCAGCGTCTTATTACTGTATAGGTGCATTCAGGCCTTACATGGTTTCTTATAAACAATCCTAGGTGAGATTTGGTTACTGTTTCTGTCTCTGCAGTTAATTTTTTGGTCAAGCACTTTGCCATTTGGAAAGCAGTATAAACTCAAGGAAGCAAGACTGAAGGACTAGGCAAAGCAGGAGTTGTTTTCTTTCTTTTTTTTTTTTTTTTAACATGGTTACTCATTTTCGACAGTGCTTTCTGTAGCACTGTAGCAGAAGTAATTATGTTGCATCAAGCGTTAGCACTGTTTGATCTGTCAGTTTACAAGTGTATGTATTAAGCCTTCAGTAGGAATTCTTATGTTGAAACTGAAAAGCACTGAAAGGCAGAAATGCACTGTTTACTAAGACAATATCAGCACAATATGTTGTAGAGGAAGCTTTAAGCATCTTGCAGTGTAATAAGGAATGTGTCTTGTCAGTTCCCCATCAGTTAAGATCAAGAGCTGGGTGACTGATGGGAGACAGGAAGCATCTTGTAAACATTGCTGTATTGAAACACAGACCCTCAGTTTGGAAAAGAAAGGAAACAACCCCCCAGACCTAAAATTATAAATTGAATTCAGTTCTGGCTCTTTTTTTTTTTCTGCTGGTAGAGGAGAAGAAAAAAAAAGAAGCCTAAGAAACTATTCACTTGTTTTTCTATTTGCACTCGCATTTTCCTTTTAAGATGGAATCTGTAAAATTCCGATATCCAGGAGTTCAGGGCTATGCATCTGGAGGCAGTGACATAGCCTAGTCTTCATTCTGCTCTTCTCTTGAGGCACTGCTCTTTTGAGTATCTCCTATTGACAACAGGAACCTTTTTATTAGTGTGAAGATGTCAGAGCTGAGCACTGACTGATGGCACAGAGTGATATTTAATATGGATTTCTTCCCCCTGGAAGTTTTTTAACTCCAGGAATATGCAGCAACTTTTTCTGGTCTAGATAAATGAATGCATGAGGATACTGGGGGAGGGATTAAAAAGTGCTAAACCCCACAGTTTTTTACAACTTGTGTCCATCATTGCTGTTTTCTTCTCACCTAGTTTGGGGATGTTTGTGGTAAAGCACATGAGGCAGGTACCTGTACTGTAATCCAGTCTCTCTGGTGTTTTGTCAGTGGTGAAGAGACTGGGTTCTGAGCAGCAGTGAAGTGCATGTGTGACTGCAGGGATGGAGTGAGTGCCTACACCTCTGGAGGGAGGAGGGCGGGTGTGCCCCTCACTTCTGCTGGAGTTTGTAGCTCGGAGGTCCTCTTGGGCCCTTCACCATTTCAGAAGAGGAACAGCTGTGGTTCGATGCCTTTGTTTTTCCATCTGTTTCTAGCCAGGAATTTGTGAGCATCCTTCTCGGATGTGGATCTTGCTGAGGTTATTCATGTCTTTGTCACCTCCCAGGCTGAAATACTGCAATCCATACTCGGAGCAAATGTTCCTAAGTCTCCCAAGCATGTAGCTGGTGTGTACAAAGCGGTGGCATACTTCCCAAGAGGGTTTAATCAGCATGGGCTTGATTTTTTCAGATAGCTTTGAGCCCTTTAGCTCTGTGATGAATTTGCTGAAAGCTGCAGGTGTGTTGTATCTCTGAAAATCAGGTCTTGGGAACACACTGAGCTCATGTCTGTTTCTCTCCTCTGGCTACCTAACTTGTTCCAGATGCTGTTCTAGGCAATAGCAACTAATAGAGGAAAATGCTACTCTAGGCAATGGGAGAATAATGAAGAAAAAATGTCCCAACCCTTGGCCCAGAATTCATATGAATTGCAGGAGGACGCTGTGTTCTGTATAATCTTGTTTTTGCATCTTACCAACACAACAGATGTCAGCTGCAGGTTGGATCTTCTGCTCTGAGAAGACAAGCCTGGACCCACATCTTGGAATGGTGGGGGAAACAGCACTTACCCTCTTTGGTGGATGAAGGAAGGAATTTCTAATAAGAAAACGTACTGTTCCTATAGCATCTAGCCTGATGAACTTCCCTGGCTCCACAGGATAGCAGTAGGAATATCTCTGTTCCACTTCTATCCATAGTCCAGATTCCTCAGCAGTCTCAGGCAGGTCTGGCTTCTGCTGACTCCACATGCTGAAAGGACTCAGTGCAGGATGTGGTGGAGCAAAGGGAGCATCCAGTGTGGGGCAGGAGACAGCAAGATCGTTCCTTTCAGAGATGGGATATTACTGGATTGGTTATCACCTGCATCCCAAGAATAAAACTGGCTTAAAACCTCCTTTTGAAGGGAAAGGTGTTTGCTGCCAGACTGAACAGGCTACACTTACGATTTGGTAGCACACTGAACATTCATGTTCTTCTCTAGCCCTCTGTCCAGGACAGTTGTCTCAACAATTAAAGGAGCATAAGCAGCAGATCAAAGGATCCATATTCAAGGTGTTCCCAGGGGGCAGAGCAGTGCTGAGCTCAGATGTGTTTATTTGCCTGTGAGGACATGGGTTATTGTGCTGATGATGCACGATCATCCCCCATAAATGTCTGCCAGCTGTACCCCCTGCTCCCAGCAGTCCCTTTCCCTTTCCTATTGCAGGGCACAGAGCACGTTCCATTAAGTCCTTTCAATCTCTCTGTGCCTCATACCTAGTAAGATCACAGAATCACAAAATGGTTTGGGTTGGAAGGGACCTTAAAGACTTTCTTGTTCCCACCCCCTCCCATGGGCAGGGACACCTCCCACTAGACCAGGTTGTTCAGAACCCCATCCATCCTGGCCTTGAACATTTCCAGGGATGGGGCATCCACAGCTTCTCTGGGCAGCCTGTGCCAGTGCCTCACCACCATCACAGTAAAGAATTTCTTCCTAGTACCTAACTTAAACCTACCCTATGTAAACCTACTCACAGTAAAACATTCTTCCTTGTGTCACTACATGACCTTATAAAAAGGCCCTCACCAGCTTTCTTGGAGATCTCAAGCTCTCAAGCAGGAAGAAGTTTCTGGAAATTTCCACCTTCCCAGGTAAGAAGGTTGTTTGGCCATGCTGTGTAGGGGTTAGGGGTAGCTTAGGCATGGTATGACTCTTATATTACCAGTGGAGCCATTTTTTAAACCAAGTTACAGAGTCCTTAAATGTAATCCATGTGCAACAGTCCTTGTTCCCATGGGGAAGAGCGAAAAAAAAAGAATAAAAAAAGAAGGAAAAAAAGTTAGAAATGTAAACATACATATTATATCCAGAGACGCATCTTGCCTGGAAAGCTGATATCTATGAAAGACTTACAGGCAGTCTCCTAAAAGTAGTAAATATTAGTGATCCCATCTTAGAGAGAAACAAGGAGCCTTCCTGTGAGGATTTCAGATTTTAAAAAGCGCAAGGAGCTGTTGATGGGCTACCTTTATTCTTGCTGTGAACCTAAAACTGTGTATGTTGTAATGGACAAAACAGAGAATCTCTAAAATAAATCCGCTCATAGCTCTTCTTTAGCTCTTGATTACAGAGAAGAGCTGAGTTAGAAGGCCAGTCAATTTATTTTCTGTGTTTCTCTAGCCCTGCTCCAGTCTCTACTGCTGATCAATTATAACAGCAGTAGCAGATTGCATGTCAGGACATCTTTGGAAGTGAGAAATTAGAAGTGTTGAAGACTACTTCACAGATGTGTCAACCCAGGAATTAAGTGAGAATTAGACCTAAATAATATATGAAGTCTTAAGAACTGGCTTTGAGTTAGGTTTTTTATTTATTTTTTGGTATGGTTTCAAGGGGTTAAAAGTGAAACAGTACTAAACTATTCACAGGATTTCACAGAAATTGTGAGGGTATGTCCCCAGCATGATGATTGTCTTGCTCTCTAGGTAGAAATAGGGTATTTAAAGCAAAAGCAGTGTGAATTAATTCCTCTAATAAAAAATAATGAAAAATATTTATACACATCTATTCACTGCAGGTAGTGAAGACAGAAAAAGAAACGCAGCACTCTCAGTGGCATTTAGGAACATGAAATTTATGATGTGCTGCACTTCCTTGTTTATTGTGTTTATTGTGTTTCACAATATATGGTGGTCTCACATTTCCTTCAGTGTGCCTTAATGCCTAACATGCCTCTGGTGCCAAAGCATCTCACTGTGGGTTATCCACAGGCTATGCTGGATTTACAATTTCCTATTTCACCTTCGTAAGCAGAATGTTTTCTGTGCCTCGATAGATAAATGAGTACATCTTGCAGTAAAAATTTTATATGGGAATTCCTGGAGCAACCAGCACAAAAGCTATGGCATGCTATCCAATTAATGATAAGACTTGGGCTTTGCATTTGTGTTTAATTGTGAAAGGAAAACTGAAATCCTTTTTCTTAACATAAAATATTTAAAATCAAGCATTTATTATGCCTAGATTTGATAAGGCTACTTACCAGCCTAGACATGTTTGCACACAGCAGTATCTTCTCATTTAAATTCAATCACAGTCACAAAACAAGGCTGGCTTAGACTAGCTGAAGATATAAACTTCATTTTCATCTCATTAGGCCACCTGGAAGCAACAATCAGTGAGTAGTCCTGACGTCAATGGTCTCTCTACTTCATTAAAATGTTAATTTCATGGTTTTAATTCCCTTTGTAAAACGTGCTGCTCCAGGACACTATATGCAGATTTATTCTAAAGCAGACAAATCTGCATGCCATATTCCTTTTTAGTGCCTTAGGTTCCTTTGGATTTTTATTTTTAGCCATCCCTATTTTTATAAACTGCTGTGAAAAGATGATCACCATAACAACCAAAAAGTAAATATTTTCTTAAAACAGCCCTTTGAGAATGTATACTTAAGAATCAGGAATTCAGGACATCATGCATTGGTATTTTGCTCTGCTCTTCCCTTTTTCAGTATTTAAAAATGAGACAGGTATTGTTACTGGCTAACATTTTCAGACTGTGGATCATGAAGGGAAAGCAATGTGTGGTAAAACACAAGCAGCTACATAAATCAGCTATAGCATCAACATTTTTAGTTGAGGTCCTGCTTATGACAGAACAAAATGATGGTCTTCTCAATTTTGGAATCCTTCCTTGATAATATGTACTTCCTCAACATTTAGTCATCTTCATCTTGCTTTAGGGGATACATTTCTGGTTGTGTACTTCAAATTTGTACGTCATAGTTTGAGTTCAACTGTTGGCAGTACAAGTATGTCTTCAGTGCAGGAAAACAAGGGAAGGTAATTGTTCATCTGGTCTTTTCCCTTTTTATTGCTTGCAGTTCTTTTTCGAGAGTACAAGCACTGTTGGGTGTTTTTCAAAGTGCTGTGTGAATGACTACTGTGTGTTAGTGTGCCTGTGGCATCTATAGCTGGATGAGCTCTCTGCTCCTGTTGCAGATGGTAAATCCACACCTCAGGACCCATCGCTGGCAGAGCTGCCTGGCTCAGGAGTGCCATGCTCAGCCAGAGGGCTCTGATGGCACACTTGGGTCTGGGCTGGTGACAGCACTCACAGCATGCTCCTCCTGCTCTGCCCTGGCAGATCCCATCACTTTAAGCACTGTACAAATCCCACTGTACAAACCACCACCTGCTGGCATGTGGTGCCAAGGCCCTTCTGTGCAGCACCTTGGACAATGTATAGGGTCTGCCTGGTGTTAACCTGGCTGGAGAGGACAAAGACCACCCGGTCTCAATACGGCAAATTCATGAGGGCTTCCTGGCCAAGCACTGGACACATGTGAAGTTTTCCCTCTGAGAGTCTCAGTGGAATTTCCCTGCAGCTTGCCTCAGGGGGTTGCTCCTGATAAGTAACTAGGAACAGGTAGGTAATTTGGCCTCCTGCCTGCCCTGAGACTGCCAGGAGAGCAGTGGAGGCGTAGCTTTATCAGTCTGCTCCTGTGTACATCTCTGCTACTTCTCTGAAGATGTGTAGCACAGGGAGCAGTATAGAAATGTGCCCTGCCATTGTAACTGAGAAGTAGCCAAAATAGCTTAAAAGGTGTTAATAAAGTTAGCATTCCAGACTTCTATAAGTTTCCTATTTCAGATTAAGTAGGATAATTTACCAGTGAGTCTAAAAACATGTTGGTACCTAATTTTTCACTCTTAGTGTCAAGGGAGAAGTTTTTTGAAAGTCAGTGAAGACAGATGGAGAGTAGCCAATTCATTTCCATCTTGAGTCTCTTGCCTACAATGTTATTTCATCACAGGCAGTGCCATAACTCAATGTACTAGACAATTTAAAATGCCAAAATGTGCCAGGGTTTTACTCTATGGATAGAATTATTCATTCATGTCTGCAGTTGGTGAGTGGAGTGATACTATGATGACTTCTCAGATCACAGACTGATCTACAAAAATATTCCATTTGTAACTTGAGACAGCTGTTATTGCAGCAGCATACTCACTCTTCTCACACTGTGTTTTGATTTGTCTTACAAAATGTCTTATAAGCTAATTAAGGAATTTATCTCTTTGGTGTGCAAGCCACTTAAACATGAGTTACTGCAGGTGCTGGGACAGTTGTCATCAGATGGTCAAATGAATTTTGTTGTAGCCTGGATATTTGAAAGGCTGTTTGTATGATAGAGCAACACAGTTAATGTTGCTGTCATCACTTCATGGATTCATGACTGTGGATTGACATGGCATTGGGAGAATAAAAATAAGAGGTCTTACTGTTTGGTTTGCATTTCTTTTGTCTCAGTCACTAAGTGTGTGTAGTTACAGAGATATTCATGCTATAATTGCTTATTGTTTGGTGTGTTTATTTGTTTTAGTGCTCTTGGAAGCAGAGCAGATGGAAGAGTTGGTGGGAGGTAGTTTGTGTCACCATTGCTTAGGCAGCAAATCTACTGACTGGTGGACTGGTAGGTTTCAGCACTCCATGCAGTCCATGTTTCAGAAAGTATATCAAAGCTACTGAAGTTCTCCTTGACTTGTGTTTGCCCAAAGAGAGAAAGGTTTTGACCAGAATTACCTCTTAGAGCTAAACTATCTTTGCTTAGCCAAGCTACACTTGATTTTTCATCACCCACCCCATTGTTTATTTTTGGAAGACTAACTGGCAGTTCATCATTCAGCAGCTCTTGAAAAGCCTGACTCTTCCTCAGAAGAGACATTATGCTCTTCAGATAAACTTCAACTCTCTCACCACCTTTGTTGACCTGCCATGTGACCCAATGGCAACTTCTTTCTCTCGTTTGTAAGGATGGCCTTTTCCCTTCCCACTGGGATGGAACATGGGAGACATCCATTTGCATCTGACTGGTGAAGACATTGTGCTGTACCACAACAGAGCCTTCCTGCAGGCAGTTGAGAGTTTTACATCCGCCCTGGGCTGGGTCTTTTCCTTGGCTCTCATTCCTCCAGAGCAGAGGTGTTGGTGTGTTTAGTGGTGTTCAGGAGGTCTCTTGTCCTTTCCCTCCTGCCTGAAGCCCTCCACAGCTGTTTGTGTCCATAGGCCAAATATAAGTGAGAATAGCAGTCCTCCCCTGAAGGCTGTGCAGATGGTGTGTAGCTTGCCCATGGGCACTGAGGGAGCATTTTGCAAGGCTAAATGTTGTTTGCAATGAACAGGGTTATGTTCAGGAGCACTTGAGGGAAAATAGCAACATTCTGCTGAGGAACATGGAGTTTTCTGGGATGTCCTTCCAGTGTGTTTCCCATCTGTTTGCTGTTCCTGTACACCTTAGGTTCTCCCAGTGGAGGAAGCTGTGGAATGAGGATTTTCATGATGCCTTTTGTGCTTTCTGTGGTAAGCCTTAGGGGAGCACCATGCAGATAGATTGATTGTTCAGGTAGTCTTGAGGGAAAGTGTTTCTGAACTCAAATGTGTTAGGCATAGCAAAGTGTATTTGTGGAAAACATTGCTCAGAAGGATTTTCTGTTGTGACACATAGTTTCTCCCCTTAATTAAGCATTGTCCTCTCCGTGCACTGTGTGAAATTTAGGGGGCTACATTTTTCCTTGAGTTAAAATATTTAAGAAAAACAATTGTGTACTGACAACAATGGGCTTTTTAAGTTGCAGGCCATTTGTTTCTGTAACTCCTATGAAATAAATTCAACTGCCTGAGTTGATTCTATTCATTGTGGTTGAGTTATGTACATACCCATATTTGTGTTAAAAAACAATGTTAAAAACATTGGTGATGAGTGCTTTCAGAGCTTTCTAGCATGCAGTGCCAAAGGAGTTAAATATTCCACTGGAGTTCAGAAATGGAAGTTTATAGCAGATGTTTTCAGGAAACCCATTTTAGACTTCTGTTCAAAGATGCCTCTACAAGAAGGATTTACAACACTTCTCATTTGTGACTTCAGCTGCCAGCAGGGATTTGCCTTCTGATCAGTATACAAACCAGCAGACCACTGCTGTCCACATCTTTAATAGGAAGGTACAAGGCATAGAGGATGACCCTAAACCTGGTTGTCTTTGCCTTGAGCAGAGAAGCACATTGGCTCAGTGTGGGGCCATTGCATACTGGGATAAATGGTTTCTCTCAGCCTTGTTCTTGTGACACTGAGACCAGTTCTGAAGATGAACCACTGGCCTGTATCTGACTCTTTCGCTGTCCTTGCAAAAGGAATTCAGATTTTACTTCTCTGGCTGGCAGACTGACAGCATCACACATGTGAAAGTACAAGATAGGTGCCCAAAATTCAGCTTCAGTCTGGGCACAGGAATGACAGTCTTCGTTCATTTTCATTTAAGAGATTGGCTTTACTGTAATTTTTCTAAGCATGTCTATGAATAGCAGTAGTTGGGAAAAAACATTAGCAAATTGTTTTACCACTGGAGACAGATCTTTTTGTTGCTATACATTTAAAATTGCTGCAGTCCCTCATGCATCTCTAAGGCCATGGTGCTGTGTTTTCACACATCCTGTGGTATGCAGCATCCCTTTCTCTTTTCTATGGCATTGTCATGACAGTTTCTGTTGGTACAGCCGTTCTTGCAGCACCATAACTCAGCTGGAGCTGAGAGAATTGTTCAGTGCTTCCAGCAGCCACTGTCAGAGGAAGCTCATCTGCTCCTGGACCTCCCTGTGTCTGTTTTCTGCAGGGCACTGCTGGGTAGAGGAGCAGTTCCTTCAGTTTTCCTACTGTTTTACCAGTGAAGGGAAGAAACACTGCTTTGACACTCTAGGAATGTGCTGCAGGATAAACAGTGCATGTCCTTCACCTTGGCTTGAGTGAAGGGAGGGGTAGCAACTAGCCCAGTATTCTGTGGGGACCACCATGCCAGTGCCACCAGGATGCCATCAGGAGGATGTCTGGTTTTGCAAGAAGAATGGTTTGGGCAGGTTTTTGTTTTTTTTTAAGGAAAAAAAAAATAGGAGACATTTAGTTATGTGCCATGGGTACCTGTAGGGCCATCTCTTCTTAAAGAAATGCATCCTGATCAGGAACAGTCAGTGCTGCAGTCAGTTCCTACAGGTAGGAAGGGCTGGAGGAGTCTGCACTGGTTTTCCTTTCTCCTTCCATAGTAGCTGGGAGGGTGCTTGTGTTAAGTGAGGTCTCTCTGCCTGAGGAGGTTCCAAAGGCCATCAGACCCTTCAACTTTATGGCTTATTTCCATCAGAGGAGCTCCACCAGGTAGCTGCAATAGGGTTTGGGTCTGATCCTGTGCCATTAGGGAGGAAAGAAAGAAAGAATGTAATCATTATCCTTTTTAGAAAGTTTAATCACAGCCTGCAGAGGGATGGCAGTGTTTTATCTGACAGATATGTCACTGTCTTTCATCAGTTGATTATAATCATCTTGGAAGTTCCAATGTGTCTGTTTTTCCCTCTTCTTTTTTTACTCTCGTGTTTTGTTTAACTTTCCCTAATGAGCCCAGTGAAAAGCAATTGTTCTAAATAAATCATGTGCGCTACAAAGCAGTATATCACAATTAGGCTTCCATTATACTTTAATTAGGCATTCCATTATTAAATTGATGTCTTTGGCTTCTTCCAGGTCTCAGGCTAATCCTGAAACAAATTCCTCTTTGTGGATAAATATTAGTCAGTTGTAATTAAAGAGTATTCATTGGTGTTGCAGCTTTTCATTAAATCCCTTTCTGATTAAGATGGCTCCCCCAAGTACTGGGCTGATTAAATTTAATAAGATTTGTTCACTTGTGTGTATCATGGTCTGGTGGAAACTGTTTTAGCACCAGGGGATTGGGAACTATAAGTTCCTATCTTGGTGCAGGCAACCATGGGTCTAAATGCCTGTTTTGCACAGTGCTGTACACTCTTGTTTCAGGAGGTTCTATGGTTTGTGTGGTCAGCCAGCGGTGGAAAAAAAACCATGGAAATTGGATTAGCAGTGTTAGAGTTGAATTTCAAAGGGCTAAGTTACATCTAGAGGGTTGCAATAAAGAAGGGAAGATTAAAGTATGTTAGAGGCTCTGTTTTCTTGACTCTTTCATGACTAGGGCTTTGCTGCTGAGTTGAAAGTTGACTGCTTTTCTACCCCAAACCGTTTTCTCTCCCTGAGATGTTTAGATGAGCTCATTTCTATGTAAATATGCCTCAGCTGAAAATTCAGATAATAAAACAGATGCTCCTGACAGAAGTTCTTCTAGCAGCAGAGAATAAAATGTTTTCAGAGCAAAATCCTTGTCCTGGGTTTCAAAATCCAGGTTAAACTAAAGCATGATATGGCTTTAGTGTATGTATTCATTGGAGAGAGCTTATAAGCATCACTGTTTTCTGTGTGCTGAAATATGCCTTCTTGTGGGCCTGCTGGTGCTGTTCTGCATTCCTCCTGCTTTGTACACAGAAATGAAAACAAACCACTGTGACCAAGAATGGCAATAGCACAAATCGGTGAGGCGTGCAAGAGATCGGCTCAGGACATCTGCAGAAGCACTCCATCCAAATATTTGAGGTGGCAGCTAGCAGGTGTTTTTTTCAATATCCAGTTCAGACTCTATTTTTGGTGCAGGGTACGTTTTCATCTAGTGTTTTGGTTTGGGATGGGCCATATTTGTAATATCAAATATCTCAAAATGCATTTTCAGTGTCGTGTATTCCCAAATGTAATGGTACTGGGTATATCATCTAGCCAATCTGTCGTAT
Organism: Phainopepla nitens; assembly: GCA_013400175.1. NCBI lineage: Eukaryota > Metazoa > Chordata > Aves > Passeriformes > Bombycillidae > Phainopepla > Phainopepla nitens. Next base: position 1,027,805 of record VXBQ01008789.1, on the reverse strand, counting down.
TGCATGGAATCAGAGTTGCCCCCTGATTCTAGACTGCTCTTCCTGGGGCTGCTGCAGGCCCGGGAGTGATGGCTGGGACAGTGTGAAGGGGCAGGGTTGGAGGCGGTGTGAGGTCAGTGCACAGCTGAAGAGTTCTCTCTAGCGGTTGGTTGTGGGTAGTGAGGACATGTAGCGAAGTGCATTGAATTCAGGAAAGGGTGCTCATCTGTAGTGACTGGGAAAATGGAGAAACACAGAGTAAAGTGAGGAAAGGAAGCTGACCTCTAAATCTGAATTAAAGGAGAGTAGTTGTAATGTGCTAGAAGCCAAGAATCAAATGTCTTTTCTCTAATAGTCATCATTTTTTTACTTATTGCTGCTGTTGCAAAACAGCAGTGGATGGTGTAATGCTATTTGTAGCACCATGCTTCCACTGGCCTGAAGTGAGGGCTGATGGACAGCAAGAATCCATGGCATTTCCGAGGAGATGGGCTGCACTTTGATCTGTTGATTACCAAGCAAGAACTGCCACAGCTGCTTCCGTCTCAGTATGTGTGGTGAATTAGTTTCCTCTACTCAGTGACTCACACTAATTTTGTAGTGACTTTACCAAAGACAAGGCTCAAAATAAGTTGCAAGCTTAGTCTGCAGGTTTGGCAAAATGTTTATTTAAGGCAATGTGAAAGTGATTAAAAATGATGAGAAAATGTTGAGAAAATTCCTACCTTACATCCTGACAAATCCTAGAACTACAGGAAAGAGATAGAAGCATTTGAAAAGAGTATGAGCAAGGGGTTTGGAAGAATTGAGGGAATTAAATAACATCTAATACAAAGGCCATGGAGATTGGGAAGTATAACCTCTTTAACCCTTTTATTTTAATTGGGGCCCCAAAAGCGTACATATGCTGTTGTACTACAACATGGCAGTTCATACGTACTGCTACTGCTTGCATCTTTAAAAATAGACCACTTTTCTTCTCTGAAAATTCCAGGGTTTAAGCCAGCTCCATTGTTTACTTAGCAGTAACATCCTGCGATGTTGAGCATCATTGGTATGACAGTTGTGTATGTAAACTGTTCCCAAGTGTTTTGCTTCACTGTTAACTCAGTGAGACCAGTCAAAAAATGGCAGTGGAAATTGCAGATACAACAGCTGGATTCTGGTAGAACTGGATTACCTCAAATAGGAATGTGTTTTCTGTTGTAGAGATTGATGCTTAATTTCGTCTGCATTGGAGAGAGATTGTTCATTCAAGTAGACAGCAAAGAAATGTACAGGGATGGATTATTTCTTTCCCAGGTTCCCAGGGATTTGAAATGCCCAACAAGTAACAGAATAATTAGGTGGATAGTGTCTGTTATTTTAAAGATATGAATAAGCTCTGTATGTCTGTGTATGATTTATTTTAAGGGTATCTAGTGTCTTATTTTTTGCCTAATTGTAATGATACTTAGCTTTCCAGAAGTACCTGGATGACTAGTTTAGCACTTTTTTTTTTTTAAATAAAAATAACTCAGCCATTTCCTAATTTAGGTATATTTGCCTGCCTAGCAAGACATCTTATCATGACAAGGTAGAGTACACATAATGTTTTTTGAAAAGATTTCACTGAAGTGTAGCAAATTATCTTCATTTCAAGCATAATTGTGATTCTCGTCTGAGCTGCTTGGCTATTTGCCCAAAAATGCATGTTTGAGCTCAGAGGAGTTGGAAAGTTGCATACCAGTGTGTCAGTGTCTGTTACATGAAACATAATTTTTCTGTTTGAAAAACCAGTGGTGTCTTACAAGCCTAGAAACAGCAATGTCTTCTTCTACCTAACTTGTAACATACCTGTGAAAACCAAATCCCATATGTGTGTGTAGTGAAGACTTGTAGCATGGGAGGCTGGGAGAGAGCAGATATGCAGGCAATGGAATAAACATGGCATTTTTGTTATCTGGATTTGATAAATATAGTTTGGGAATGATAGAGTAAAGAGTGGTGAGTCAGTTTTGCCTGGTCATCTCCAGTGACTGAAAATAACTTGTTATTCCAACCCTTTTATCCCTTCATTCCTTTCTCTCCACATATTTCTGTGTTTTATTTATAGCTCAACCAGCCTTTCCTTTGCAGTTTGTAAAATAACCCTTCAGAGTCAGGGAGGGAAGACTGAGGAGCAGCAGCTCCTGGGCAGTCTTGTGGGTAGAGCCACTGGATCATTCTTCGTTGCTGTGGCTGATCCTCCCTTTCCCGTGCACATCTTTCCCTCATCTGCACACAGATTCCTCTTTTAAACAGGCAGCCTGGGTTCCTGAGGTCATTAATGGGTTTGTGTTGACAGGAGCCACGTGAGAAGTTTCAGACCAGCTGGCTGAGACTTTGACAGCAGCAGGGTCAGAGGCCCCAAGTCTGGAGAGGTGGCAAGGCTGAGTTTTATCTGTGAAACCTTAGTGGAGATTGTGAGTTGTCCTGAAATGCATGAAATCCACCACCACAACCCATACTTGTATTTATCCTGTAAAGCACAGCTGTGTAAACAATGCTTGCAACAATTCTGAGCTAAATCTTCTGTGTTTTGCTTCAACTTCCATGCCCAGCATTTTTGTCCAGTTTAGTCCACAAACTAAGGATCACTTTAGCACTGGATACATCTTAGCTTGCAGATCAGGATAAGATACTTCTTGATCTGCTCTTAGACCTCCCACAGTACTGACTTCTCATAGTATCACTGGACTTCTCCATATTAAACCATCCAATTTGGTCTGGAGAGGAGGAGGAGAGCTGGTAGGTTTAACTGCAGTCCTTATGAATTGACCAATGGAGAGAGCAAGGGAAGAGACGTGTTCAAGCAATAAATGTGAATCATAATCTCATAGAAATGCTTTGGGTTGGAAGGGACCTTAAGATCCATTAGGTTCCAAGCCCTCTGCCATGGGCAGGGACACCTTCCACTAGATCAGGTTTCTCCAATCCCCATCCAGCCTGGCCTTGAACTCTTCAAGTGATGAGGCATCCTCTAATCTAACCGTGCCCTCCTTCACTTTAAAGCCATTCCTGTTTGTCCTGTCACTACATGCCTTGTCAAAAGTGCCTCTCCAGCTCTCTTGTAGCCCCCTTCAGCTACTGGAAGGTGGTCTGAGGTCTCTCCACAGGGCTCTTCTCCAGGCTGAACAGCCCCAACTCTTTCAGACTCTCTGTAGCAGAGATGCTCCAGCACTCTGNNNNCAGAGATGCTCCAGCACTCTGAGCATCTTCACGGCCTCCACGGGCCTTCTTCCGACAGGGCCATGTCCTTCTAATGCTGAGGATCCTAGAGCTGGTTGCAGCACTCCAGCTGGGGTCTCACTAGAGCAGAGCAGAGAGAGAGAATCTCCTCCCTGGACCTGCTGACCACACTGCTTTGGATGCAGCCAGGATGCAGTTGGTGGAGCCAATTCGCAAATACCAGCCTGGGGTGTGACAATCTCAGGCTCTGTCACAGGTAAAAGTGGAAAAACAAGAGGCAGGTAGGAATGTTAGTACTAGATGCCAGTGTATGGACTTTATGAGGCCATTTTGGAAAGTTGTACTGGTTCCAGCACCAATGCTTTGAAAAGTATATTAAAATATTAGAGGAGATTCAGAGAGCTACTAAAGGGATTTGAGCTTTAAAAGCTCAATGTGTCATTTGAGATTTCAGAAACTAAGTTTAGTTTGTTCAGGGGCAACTTACGAGGTTGACAGATCATACCACCACTTACCTCTGTGAGCAGACAGCTCTCTAATTTAGCCAAGTTACGTGGTCAGGAAGTAGAAGTACAAAAATAATGCACACAGACACATACACACCCCCTTTCTTAATTAGAGGAATTGCTTATCTCATGGTAAAAGCTTTAGGGCAGTGAGAGGTGTCTGTCTCGCCATATCCCATGGCAAAACTGAAAGCATTCTGCATAAGCTCCTGTGTCATTCAGGAGATCAGATTAGATGATGGTAACATTCTATCTGGTCTTAAAATAATTAAATGAGGTATCTACAGAGATTTCAAAGTCAAAGCGGATCTCCCTCCCCACCACCATTCTCTCTGCAGCTTCAGTTTAGTGGTATTGTTTACATATTAATGAGATGTAGCATCAGGCTGCAAAACTATGTGATTTTAATGTATTTAGCAAAAGAATTAAGCATATGTAATGGTTGCTGATAGCTGTGAGGATGTCCTTATGTCTCTTGATCTTTGTACTATCTGAGCTGAAGGTACCTGGTATCTCAGGTACCTCTACTCCTGTATGCAGCACCCAGAGCACATTTCCTTCCTGCTGGGCAGCAGAAAGCAGACAGAGCTGTCCTTTCCCCTGTCTCCCACCCTCAGGGACCAGAGCTGCAGTGTCCTTAACTCCTTAGTGTCAGCAGGTGAAAGGTCTCCCTCTCTCCTTGTATCACAATGCCAGTGGAAAATCAGATAGAAAGAATTGGTATGCAGGATCACTCTTCTCTGTTAATCAAAGCAGCATTATCATTCTGTCTTTTTTTGTTTGCTTATTTGATTGCTACACTTACCTAAAAAAGATTTCCAATAACTACTGAGTTGAAAGTGATTTAGATTAACCCCAGCTGACACCACTGCTTTAAAGAGGGCTGCCTGAAGTTTTAAATCCTACAAGCATGATACTTCCCAGGAGGAGTTGTAAATCCTTGAAGCTGCTCCCTCCTGATACTGTGTTCTCAAAGAAAAATCACTCAGATCTTGTGAACCCGAGACAGTAATATTTCCCAGTAAGCAGTTTTAGATGACTTTTGTTTTAATGTCCAAAAGTGTATCTGTGTTTAAGGCTAACACATAATACTCAGATATTGTATAACCTGTTTCCATATTTTCTTTTGTTATCTTGCTGATCAGTTTATTTACAGAAGTGCCAAGCCTCCTCCTGTCAGATTTCCTAAGGAAATGTGAATTAGGGTGGAGGATATTAGGGCATAGGTGGGTGAGCGACAGCCAGTGCTTAACGGAAGCCTGTAAATGTATGAAATATCTGGAGCTGTGCAATGAAGGGGACAGGTATGTCACTTAGCAGCAGAAAGCAGATCTGTTGAGCTGGGAGGTGGAATGGACAAGGGCCTCATGTATAGGTCCCACTTTCAACAGAGCAGCTTAATTTAAGAATGAATATTCTGTTGTGAGAGCATCTCCGTGTGCCTCTCCCTGTGGTGGCTCAGCAGCTCATCAGCTGCTGTTCTGTGATGTACCCTGGTTAAGAATAGCATCCTCTCTGCTGGATCAGAGCAGGGAGAGAGCCAGTATAATCCTTGTGAAGTTTAAAGGAATGTCAATGATAACCAAAGTATAACAAATTAGGGCTGCTGAGATCCTTGTTAGGAATGGAAATGGGTAATAGCCACCCCTGTTAATGCCAAGGAGACTCAAATTCACCTTTGAGGCTGCTTAGAGACTGAGCAGTACATTGCATGGATTTACCTTGGAGCCATCCTCTTTTTTAGCTCAGTGCTGGTCATTTTGGCTTTCAGAGCTCCTGTTCTGAGTCATCATTTTGGCCCCTGAGTCCCTGTTTGTACAGATCCCTTTGTCTCACAGTGAGCTTGCTCAGCATCACTGGGTAGGAGCAAGCAAGTGTCCTTGTGGTTGGTGTGAGTCAGAACTGAGGAACAGGCCATGCTTGAGCTCCCAAGCGAGGCTTTAGCACAGGGAATGGGCCCATCCATCCAGGACCAGGAGCTGAGTCCATCCCACTTATTTGGGATTGTGCTGTAGGGCTGAGCTTCACCTCTGGCAGTTGTCTCCAGTTGTACCTGCATTGCAATATTCTCTTTGTGAATGTTTTTGAAGGAAGCTGAAAATAATTTAATCCTGACTTTTACATTCAGGCTGAGTTTTTTTCCCCTAGAATTAAAATACTGTCCTGGCATGGTATTATTGAACATACAGTTAAAAGTAATTTTCAGTTTACCTGTAACATCTTTATTTTGAACTTAGTAAGAGGCTCTTAGTTGTAAAGTTTCATAATAGGTGATGAGATAAAATATGTTGGCCAGCTGTGCCTGTGTATAGTGCACATGTGTTGTGTGTGAGCATATTTGGAATGTGTGCTCAGGTTTGCTGGGACAGGGGGTTGCAGAAACTGAGCTATGTGGGGCTACCAGATGCTGCAGGATAAAAATTCTGATGGAACAACTGGTGTAGTGAAAGAAAATGCCCCCATTTTTTCCTTGGAAGTGTTTTTTAAAAAAACGTGTCTTTCTCTGATGCTGGTATTTTGGTCCTGAGCCTGGTCAAGTTCTCCCTGTGCCACCTCTGAGTACAGTGCCCAAAGCAACCAGCTGTGCATTGTAATTGCTTGAAGTAATGTCATGTATCAACGGAGCTGAAATATAAATAACTTTGATTGGGGCACAGAAAGTTCAGTAAGTTAAAGAATAGTGCTTTTGAGGCATTTTGTCATCCCAAAATGGAGACTGCCACATGGATTAATCATCGTCTGCATGTTGTGCAGTTTACAGCCCCTTAACAATAATTAGAAATAGACTTTATATTTGCTCCCGAGAACTGCAGTAAGCTTTCCTTTTCTGAGGTGCTCTCATAAAGCATAGGCCAAAGTATTATCTTGGGTATGAAGGATACATAGTTCTACTACTGCAGGAAGAAAGTCGTGGGACTGTAAAGCTACTGAAATTGGTGTTTCTGTTTGTCCTGAGGAGCTGGGCTACCTGCCTGACATTTTAGCCTAAATGGCAGTTTCTTAGCTTAATTAGATTTCAGATGCAAATCTCTTAACATTATTTGATTTCCTTTGTCCTTCATTCCTTCCTCAAGGGGTCATGGATACTCACAGGATAAAGATGATCCCTCAGATGTCACTGAAAATATTGCAAGAAGTGTTTTGTCCTCCTCAGCTTCTCTGAGCTATGAACAGATTTGTTTGCTTACTTCTTTTTTGACCCGCTAGAGATGTCGAATGATGTGGTTTCCCATGGGGAATTTTTTTTTTTCAAAACAATCAGAAACAGTTTATTGAAGCAGGCCTTCAAATTCAGGTGGAAAAAACATCCTTAAGTCAGTGACTGCCCCACTTATGATCACTTGATTTTCTGGTTGACTGTCACTTTGCCATGGATCTGAAACACATATTGTTAGGTATCTCCATATTGCAGGGACAACAGCCTAACTTCACAGGGAAAGAGACAGTAAAGATGCTTAAAGGATGCAGGTTCAGAGCTGCCTGATTAAACCTAGCCGAGGGGAATTTTGTCCCTTCTCATGAATGTCTACCTATGTCTGCTGTGGTGACTTTTCTTCGTTTTAGCAGATGGTCTTGTAGCTTGCCTTGCCAGGGAATTAAAGTTTCAGGTTACCATTTGTGTGGAGTTAATAAATATGGATGACCCAAGCAAGTGGCCTCTTGCATATGAAACCTGGTATTGCGGTCTTCTCTCTTTCTGATATTTCTGTTCTTTCAGATATGCTAAATATACCTTTGAAGTTTCCTTTCTTCTTGTGTAAAATACACTTTCATAGGTGAACCTTGCAGCTGGAATTAGGAGATACTGGTTTCAGCTAGACACACACAGCAGGCCATGTAATCCTTCTTTGCCTCAATTTCTCCACCTGTAATGTTGAAACAGTAACATCCACCCTCCTCTGTGCAGTTTTTTGAGCTTTCTTCTGGGTGACTAACTAAGAAGCCATAATGTAGTCTTGACCTTCTACAGTCTGGTAGGAAGCTCTGCTGGAGTATATCTTGTCTGGGGATGCTATGGATGCACAGGCAAGGAGTAGAGGCTTTCCTATTTCTGATAGGAATTCATGGGGTGAAATACACCTGCATGCTAAAGAGATCAGACCAGCTAGGTGAGTGCAGGGAGTCCCGCCAGTCCTGCTTGCACAAAGTCAGAAAATCTGTGTCTTAAGCAGATCTGATGATTTATTACCTGTGGTCTGTATGCCAGTGGCCCTTAAGTTTAAAGCTGTGATTTTTCAAGTAGCTCATGTAGTTGGCAGACTGATAGTTTAGGTGCTCAGGCATGAATGACTGCAAGATGTGCAAGAAACTCATCTGGCCAAAAACTCATTTCATAAAAGTCTTTTTTGATGCAAGGATATCAGGAAGGCTGGACTTTTCTAGCCTCCCTTGGGTAAAATGTATAGGTTTTATGTTCCGCTGGACCTGGGGAGCTGTGGAGGATCAGGAGAAAGGAGATGGTAAGAGATGGAAATCTCTTGGAGATTTATGTAGCAGCCCTTCCCCTGGCTCGGCCAGGAACTAAGGGATGGATATCTGTCCTGCAGGATGACTGTGAATCTGATGGTAGAAATATTTTGAATGGGGGAGTTAAAATGCAAGCTGTTCTCAAAACTAAAATGTTTTGTGCTAAGGTGCAACGGGCTGGCAATAATTTCCCTTTATAAGGGCTGAGCTTCTAAGACGTGATCAATTTTGGCATCTCTTGGAATGATATCTGGAAGGTTTTACCTGTGCAGAACAGAGGATTCTCTTCTCAGTTCAGAGGTGATTCCTGAGCTAGACAAGAAATGGAATATTGAGTTTTGCTCTGATAGACCTCCAAGGAGCCATATAAATATCTTTAAAACCCCAAGTAACCTGCCACAAAACTGTCCAAGAGAGATTGCTTCAAGACAGCACAATTATAAAATACTCTGAAAGGCTGAATAGGGTTTTCCCCCCATCTTGTGATATTTGGAGTTGAACTTCAGATACTTCATATTGAACATGGCCTTTTAAAGTAACTTTCTATTCTGCCCCTGCCATTTTTAGGGCTGTAAAGGAAAACCAAAATGCTGGGGAAGGAGAGGAAATGGAAATGAAGAGTGGGGCTAAAGAGTAGGTTTTGATCATCTTTGCAAGAAGTGGCATCATCTGTGAGAACAAAAGTCTTCAATTGCTGCAACTGGAGACAGCTCTTAGTCTCCAATTCTATTTTGCCCTGAGCCAGCCAGCCAAATAAAAACAGCAACATAAATCACTGCTGGCAGAACTTAACAGTTATGCAACGTCCAGTGCACCACATGCCTATTTTTAGACCAGTTTTACACTAGCAGAATTTACTTTATGAAATCTAAAAAGAATGTCTGTTCAGAAGCTGGGGGATAAAGACGGTATTCAGAAAGTGCAAAATGTAAAAACACTTAGTACAAGGATGCTCTAGCAAGGCCTGCTTTGGCAATACTGATGTCCTTTCAAAAATGTTGGCTCAATACGGCATGCTAATGAAGAGTAGGGGTTTTTTCATCAATAGCCCCTTGAATTTCTAATCTGCAATTGCTGTTTGAATGGTTAGCTGTGCTCCTTTTACCCAAACAGCTGAACATCAGACTCACATACAGCGCTAGCTCGTTATCCAAGACCAGATGTGCCTCTTCTCTCCTTTACGTTTGACTTAATTCTCTTACTATTGTAATTCTGCATTAGTTTGTACTGTGTATAATCTTGTTCCTAAAGCTTTTTGTTCAGATTCAGAACAGGCAGCGATTGGGAAAAGTTTGACCTTTCAGCCTTTAGATATTCTGGCAGATAAAACACAGTCTGCATAGTTAATGCATCTCTGGGATTTCTGCCATAATTTTGACAGTTTTCGATCATGTCTTGAAGCAGATTAGCATTCTGACTGTTGCATGATCAGTATTGATCGTTTTTTCCCCCAAACCTTTCTTCTAGGTGACAATCTCGATGCCATCCACGACATAACTGTGGCGTACCCCCAAAACATTCCTCAGACAGAGAAGCACCTTTTGAAAGGAAACTTCCCAAAGGAGATTCACTTCCACGTCCGGAGATACCCCATAGAGACAGTGCCCCGGTCTAAGGAGGAGCTGGAGCTGTGGTGCCGGCAGCGCTGGGAAGAGAAGGAGGAGAGACTGCGACACTTCTACGAGGGTGGGAGGTGCTTCAGTGCAGCAGGGCAGAGCATTGTCCCGCCCTGCAAATCCGAGCTCCGGGTGCTGGCGGTGAAGTGCGCCTCGCTCCTGTACTGGACGGCGTTCCCGCTGGCAATGCTCGCGCTGCTGCACCTGTACACCTTTGCACGGTGGTACTTCGCAGCCGTGATCGTCTTCTTCGTCCTGCAGCAGAAGATATTTGGTGGGCTGGAACTCATTGAACTCGCTTGCCATCGGTATTTTAAAAAGCAACAGAAATTTCACGACACAAAAGCAAAAATCAATTAGTTCTGGGTTAGAGGAAGAGTGGTTTTGAGATGCCCTGCAAATTCTATGCACGGGGAGCAATTTTTGCATGAGAATTGTCTTTTACTATCGCCATTGTTAGACATTTGCACATGATTCTGTGAAGAGAAAGAAAAATGTTAGTTATTGCTACACGTGAAAATGGTAGTTTTTAATCTCTGAATGTAATTTTGACATTGCTCTCACGAGCAGCTAGCAACTGCATTCTGCTGTCATTAAGAAACAAATTGCTGGATTATTGAACAATCATAAGGACATTAGTAAATGTGACATGCACTGAAGTTTCATATAGAAACCCAAACAGTTCAGCAAAGAGAGGCAAATGTATGATTTCTTTAGAGTTACATTGGTGTGAAGTAAGCACCAAATTTGGAAAATCAGTAAGTTTTGATGGTAGGTGAAAGTTGAAGGAGAAGTTGTTCTGTTTCTTTTTTCTATTTCAAATACTCAAACTTATTTTGAAGTAATATTTTTACATAAGCTTTTACAAATACTGCTGAACGTACCAACTATTCACCTGTTCTGGCTTGGTCACTCAGGAGGATTTTTAAGCCTTGCAGTCTTGTGTCATAGTACAGAAAGCAGTACAGTGCTCGCTCTGCCTCCATTTAAGTGTTTGCTGATTATTTAATAGACCTGTGCAGCTAAGATTTATCTCTCACTGTTTCATACTGTTCTAGTCTCCCTGTTAGCTGTGGGAGACTTGTTCCTACTGTAGTGTGCAGAGCTGCAGGATAGGGGAGCTGGTTTTTTATTAGTTCATTGGTATTTTTTTCTCACAGAGGCAAAAATAGCTGTTTGTCTCTGAGTAACTGGAAAATGTTTTTCAGAAAGGTTTCCTTGTATCCTTGTAGACATTCTTTGGTTGAAAACATTTTATTTAGTTTTCAGAGTAGGCAAAATGTCTTTTTTCTTTTTAAATTTTTTTTTAGTGTTAATTTTGGTTTTCACATTGCTTCCTTTGGCATTTCATGTGTCCAAGTACATAAGCAGGAAGACTGCTCGTTCCATGCATGTCAGACAGACCTGTTGAAATGCAGTGGTTCTGTCCTTGGTGGTACAAGAGATGGGTTTGAGTTTTAGACTTAGCACAGGGAAGAGCTGCATCTTCCCTTTGCATACTGGCTTTGTTTGCCTGATGACATCATTACTTTTTCAACCTCCTTCACAACTTTTGGTACTTTCCCTTATTTTCATGACATTCATAAAATGAATGAGGGCTTAAACTTAGACGAGGCACTTTCAAGTGTATCCCTTGTCATATATAATAAAAGTAATGTTCATGCTCATGTAGAAAAAGACAAAAACATTGCCAGCACTTTGGAGACACTTCATCTCTTCAGGTTAAATTGTTTTGCAGCCTCCAAAATTTTAGACAACTTGATCAATTGTATTGCTGCAAAACCTTCCTGACTTACTAAATATTTCTTTTTTATTGCATGAGGGCTTGTTTGAGCTGGACCCAGATGGCCTGGCTCCGTTTGTTGAGTGGTGTTGCTGTGAAATGTGAAAGTCCAGAGGGCAAAATGTATCTTGTACTGTGCTGCGAATCTCAAATGTTGGGTCAGCATGGTGGACACACCTATTTGCTTCTAAATTACACTAAGCATTTTGTCTAATGTGTTTGTTTCAAAGACCATGTTTTGAATGAATCACCAGCCTCTATTCAAGTGTCCCTTGCAAGGTGACAAATCTTTTTTAATCTATGCTTATAAAAACTAATTGTTTATTATGCGGGAAGTACTTGAAGCCATCTGGTTTACTCCAATTTTTTTAATCCCCTTTTTCTTAAAAATAAATAAAAGTAGGTTTATATTTAGGGTTATGTTCTTAATGGTTTTTTCATGTTTGTATTTGTGTACCCGACAAGTGGTGTTACATTGTCATGAGTGGAAGGAGATCATTTCTGCACCTTGAGGTCTTTTTTTAAAGCAGTTCTGTGGTATGATGTCACAGGCATGGTTGCAGCTTAAACCTCCATAGCTTGTTTTTTCTTCAGCTAATACCCTGCAGGTAACCCACTGCAAGGGAAAACCTAAAAACCTCATTTGTGGTTAATGCAGAGGAGACCTAAAAGGCTTCTTCCAGTCTGTCCTGAGCCACGGCTGTGCTTTCATACCAGGAGTAACCATAGCCAGTCTACTCCAATAGCCTTAACATCATCTTCAGGAATGACTTCAGAGGACAGGTTCCATGTGTTGGTGACATAAAATACCAGCTGTGCTTTTCTCGGTCTTGCAGAGAACTTTGTGGTGTCATCAGATGTACCAGGAACATCAGAGTGAGTCTTGGTCATGGCACAGTACAGGATTTATGTCTCTGTGTAATTAAAGTTGGGCTCTAAAAATGAAGTCAATGCAATCCATCGTTGATCCTTACAAGGGATTTTCTCTCAGCTGGAGCCAAACATGTAACCTACTGTAATGTGGTAGAAACATCCTGCAAAATCTGTAATTTGTCTTCCTGTCTCGTGTGTTTGGATCAAAGAGAAAGGATAATCTGCTTGTCAGCTGGTAATGTCATGTTTGCAACTCCATGATGCAGAGTGAGTGGTAAGTGAAGAATCCTCCTCTCACAGGGAGGGGTGTTGGCTTTGTGTCTGATGTAAATGTTTAGATTATGTGCATTTTCCAGGTCAATTAGAAATGCAAGATGGGAAAAATGTTGAGTAAAAACTAAAAATTTTGTTGATAGAGAAGCTTCTTTGTTTAAAATGTGATTAAGGAACTGGGGGAAGATTTTTCTGTGAATGCTTTATTTCCCTCTGGTGAAAATGTAGCTTTTTAATCAAAATGTTCTGATATACAGGTTTCTTGGAGACTACTTTGTTCCTATACCCTGTCTCCCTTTTCAAAGATCACTAAGATGGCATTTCTTTTTAAAGATTAGTGGTGTGTTGCAGTGGTGGACTTGGCAGTGCTGGGTTTACTGTTAGACTCAGTGATCTTTTCTCACCTAAATCATTCTGTGATTCTGTGCTGGGTAAATCACTTTGAAAATTTGTCAGTGCTGTTGGGATAAAGGTGCTAGTACTGCAGGAATCACATAGCCCTCTTCCATGGGACATGGATTGGCACTGGGACTCGTCTCACTCAGTCGCAGATGTCCCAGTTCACCTTCTCTTGTAGTCCCAGCAGCTGCCCCTCTGAGCTCTGTCTGCAGGACCTACAGGTCTTGCTGGGTGTTGCATACATTGTTTGGGATCAAGGCTGTGTTTTAAGGATGCTGCTCCCCTTTGTTCAATCACATGTTTCCTCATCAGCATCAGGGGGTTTCTTGCTCTCTGCTCAGAACAGAAGGTTGAAATCCTGCCATCTGTGTGTGTCATCAGGCTCATCTGGGTAGCAGGATGTCAGACCAAGACATTTTTCTCATGACTTCAAAGCTGCAAGGCCCAAAGCTGGTCTGTAAGGTGTTGTCTTGATCATAGGAAATATAGTTCCTAGCTTTGTTCATTGGATCAATCGGTGTTGTTTAAAAAATCTGTGTTTTGATAATTGATTTTATATGTGCACTGTGTGAAAGGAAACACCAGGACACTACAAACCTACAGAAAGCCTTAGTTTTCAGATTTCACTGATGATATTATTAGAATGTTTTAACCATGTACCAGTTACTCTACAGCAACAATAAAGAACTGAAGCATTGCATGTGTTTAATTTTACTGTTTTCTTTTTACTTCACTTGTAAGGAACAAACCTTGTCTTCAGTCATATGCCTGGCTGGCTTGGGCAGACTGCTGTCTATTCCCTTGCTTGTTGTGGCTGTTGAGGGAGGAGAACCCCCCATCTCTCCATGGGAGGCTGGAAAGGGGCATCTGGCTCTATCCTCCCTTCCAGCTTCTTCATGTAGAGGCACAGAAGCCCTTGAGTGTGCAAGAACTACAGCTCAGCTTTAGCCTTGCTGTGCTGCTTAACCAGGATTGCTGAAGAATAACCTGTCTTTAGTGATAGGTGCTTAAGTCCTCCATTTTAGCTGTATCCTGTTGCCTCCCATGTGATTACCGACACAAGAAATTATCTGTGGCAAGGTTCACATTCTTAGAGGACCTTTGTTTAATGTAACTTCAGGTCACAGGCCCCTTGATTTCTCTCTCCATTGCTTGAGTGCTAACACAGTGTGGAGGCACAAGGGCTGTGTTTCTCAGCTCCCCATTACCCAGTGAGAATAGCCTTGCTGTGCTGGCCCTGAGGAAATACCCACATCTCCAGCAGGTATCCTGTGGCAGAAAGAAGAAACATAGACCCTGGCAGCAGTTTCTGCAGTTGGAAATTATATTGGCCTTGCCTGTGTATGCTCAGAGCATTCAAATCCTTTCCCCAAAGTCAAAATGAATGGCTTGTCACTCTGGAGAGGTGGTTGTCTCTTCCTTCTTGGCTTCCTCACAAATATGCAATGAAAAAAAATGTATTTCTCTGTCTTACCTGTCCTTACAGAGAACATTAGTAATGGAGACCAAAGCTTTCACCCTCCAGCTGCCCCAAATCCCTCCTTTGCAGTTCAATACAATGGTGAAAAGGTAGTCTTATTTCCTGAGGAAAAAAGAACTTTGAATCATACAGCAAGTGATCTTAACCAGAAAATGCTCCTGGGAGCAAGGAGCATGGTCTGTGTTTATAACATGGCTGGGTGACTCTCACTCTAGAAGGTTTGGGCTGAGGCATGTGAGGGGGAGAGAGTTTGCCTCTTTCCTTGCTGAGTAAGCAGTTTATCAGGAGTTATCAGGCCCTGAGTTTTTAAGTAGATGTTTTTGTTCTATTATGATAGGGCCTCCAGATGGTTTGTCATCCCTTTTTCTGGAGGTCTGTCTGGGAGGACTGCTTCTCAGGTGGGCATTGCTGCTCTCAGTAGAATAGGGGAGAGTGTTTGCTGCATTTGAGATGCTTCATGCTGGGCTGCATGAGAGAGGCAGATGTGCAGGTGCAGGTAAGTGTAATGGATTTGGCGGTCAGCAGCCTCTTCCCTGGATTTCTCTCTCCATCTTGTTTGTCTGAGGGAGGAGGCGAGAGCCCCTTTACCCACAGCTTCAGGGAGCAGAGAAGCACCTTCAGCCTTACCAGAGAGAAGAGCTAAAGGGGCTCAGGCCTCAGCATTGCTTCTGCATCCCCAGGACAGGTAGCAGAGGAGGGTAAGCTGCTGCATGGTGTGAGAGCACAAGGAGATGCTGTGGGAGGAGCAGGAGGCACAGCTTTCTGCAGAGTCGTAACCTGGCACTAACTTCACTGCTGGCTCTTGCCCTCTGCCCTCTCCACTATTTCTTCCCCTTCCTTCAAGGCTTCTTCTGCTCTTTTAACTGCTGGGTGGCCAGTGAGCCAGGGGAATGGATATAGATTAGCACTGAACCCAAAGGGAAGGGAAATGTTAAGGGTAACAGGATAAAGGTGCTAGGGAAGGTGTTGGCTCCAGCCAGTGCTGGGTGTAGCTGTTGGGAGCATGTCATCATGTCTTAGAGACTGAAGGAAAAGCTCTGTTAAAATACTTCTTTACTTAGGTATCGTTTGAGGAAGTGAGGAGAGAAAAAACATCCCCCTTAGGGTGGTTCCCAGCAGGACCACTGGGCTGCCCCAGGAGGAGCCTCTCTCTGTTCTTACCTGACAGGCTGCCCATCGAGGCTGGCATTGCCTGTGTGTCCCTGTCGCTACTCAGGGTGCTCTCTCCTCTCTGTGCTCACATTTGTCACTTGATGTCCTGTGTTTAAAGACATGCAAATGGTTCCTCCTGCTTCTTTTCCTGGCAGTTGTGCAAGACCCTGTGTTCTTTAGGAACAGAATAATCTCTCACTGTCAGTCAGATTTCCACTGGCAGGCTGGGAAGCTATCCACCTTTCCAGAGAAGCTTGCAAAATCACTTGTAACGGTGCTGCCTTATGCAGTCCATGTTTTGCCTGGCAGCCAGGTGCTCCCTCACCTTCCTGGCAAGGAGCTGCCTCATCATCCCCCTCCCCACTGGCACAGTTAGTTTCCCCTCTCAATTATCCGCTGAAATTATTCAAGTGGAGTTGTTCTGCCTGCTGGTAGGTCCTGAGGTGGTTTGCTTCCTACAGCTTTGCACCCCCTGCCAGTGCTGTTCAAAGAGCTCTCTGAAACTCAGCTCTGAACTCACTTCACTCAAGTGCCCTTTTTATAGTTACCTAAGCAAAGGTCCCCACTTTCCCAGTGCCTTCCTTGGTGCTTTGTGATGGGCACAAATCATCAGTCAGTGGGTCAGTCTCAAGGTCTCAGCAGGAAACCTTCCAGCACCTAAGGATCAGACAAACATGCAGTCTTGGACATGGGCAGGTCAGGATCTGAACTTGTGCTGCTTCTCACATGCCTTAACACCAATCCCTGCAGGAGCAGAACCA
The DNA here is from genome assembly GCA_013400175.1 of Phainopepla nitens. NCBI lineage: Eukaryota > Metazoa > Chordata > Aves > Passeriformes > Bombycillidae > Phainopepla > Phainopepla nitens. Next base: position 1,011,306 of record VXBQ01008789.1, on the reverse strand, counting down.
GCATTTAAAGGAAATGCCCTAAACAACCTCTTTTGGCAGCAAGCAACACTTTTCTGATTTCTTTATTGCTCTGTGCCTTCCTTCTCCTCTCTGCCCCCCAGGAGTGAGAGACGAGAAGGTTTCGGGACACCCTCTGTTGCTTGAAGCAGGAGAACAATGTTCCTGGAGCCACCATGCAACATGGATCAGGCTGTGCTGGCCAAGTTCACAAAGCAGGAGTTGGGGACTGCTAGATACTGCAGGCTCCTTGCCCTTGTCTGTCCTGGAGAGACACACAAGGAGAGGGACTGGATCCAGTTCCTCACCCACACCGAGCTCTTGTGTGGGCACCTGCCAGCTCGTTCACCTGCACGAAGAATGTGAGATCCTCATGGCCAACACAAGGACAAAGGGACATGGAGCACCATCCCACAGGATCCCAGAGCTTCAGCCAGCAGCTGGGAAGCACTTGGGGAAGGACCTGCTGACCTCAGGTGGCCTTGGTGCTCTTATCAGAGATGCTGTGAGTGATGTGGGCCAAGGGTAAGGACAGAGCACAGGCACCCTTACTGCAAGCCAGGGCTGTGTCTGGCATCAGGCTCCAGCACTCATCTGTGGGTTTGATGCTACATGTCTATCTGGGACAGGTATTATTCTGGCCCCCAAGGCCTTGGCTGGGAGTAAGTCCCCCCACATCAGGCAGGGCAGTGCAGGAGGCAGCAGGATAATGGCAGCAAACACCACATGCCAGCAGCAGTGAGGGCTGGCACGGATATTCCAGCTACAGTAACCCAGCTGCCTGCCTGGGCCTGTCCCTACCATGCTCAGCACACCCACTCCCCCAGGAGTTCATCCTACTGATTTGGTGGGGTTTTGTCTGACAAAACTGGGAGTGGGGCTGATGTTCAGCTGTGATCTTTGCTCTCTCACAGTTCCTGCTCCTGCCCCAGGTGAAGGATTTTGCGTGCTCTCAGAACATGGGATGCCTCAGCCTTCATGCCCAGTCTGGCTTTAAATTAAGGTGTTCAAGCTTTCAGAACAGTCTGGTCTTCTTCTCTACCCCCACACTGGGATGAGTGACCAGGGGCGGGGCAGCTGGCTGAGTCCACTCTGGTCCATCATAGGGCTCTCGCATCAGGGCAAGGGCAAGCCTGATCCTGTGGTCACTCTGTGGTCAAGTGCCACACCCAGTGGACATCTCCAGCCTCTCTCTGCAGATGTTCTGCTCCTCTAGAGGTTTTGCTTTCTGCCTGCACTGGGGAAAGGGAGATTCTTTTCCAGGAGCCCCTGAGAGGCAGCACAAGGAGATGTTTTATGCAAGATCACAGCAAGGTGTTCAGGTCTGCCTCCTCACAACATGTGAAGGGTAAAGGCAGGCTCTCAGCTTTCCACTGCTAATGACAGAAAGTGCTTTGTGAGTGAGAGAGAGCATAATTAGGGATTAATGAGAAAGGAGCCTGTGGTTTTATTACCCATTGGACATCAGTCCCGTGGATGAACAAGAGAGGTTGCATTAGCTGCTTCCTGCTGTTCTTCCAGCAGGAAAGTCCTTAGCAGACTTTCTGCATCATTTAAGGACAGGAGGTAGGGGAGGGCACTGCAGGCAAGGAGTGATGGGGCTTGGTGTCCTCTACTGCAGGTTGAGACAGGCCCCAGATCTGTGGCCCCCTGGGGACCTTGGGGCAAAGACCTTGGGCTCTAGTGTTGGCTCTGCCCAGTGGCATATGTCACACACCTCCTGCATACCAGGCGGTTCAGCAGGACTGGAGACATCTCCTCAGGTGGTGCCCAGTGGCAGCCACAGCATGTCAGGAGAGGCACAGTCCCAGTCCAAAAGCAGAGCTATTTGCTTATGTGAAGGTCAGAGGAGATCCCACCACTTTGGGATGAACTGTCTGCCCTTCTTCAGCCTGAATCCAACAGTTAGGGAAGCTGGGAGAGATCAGATAAAGACAGGAATAAAACCAGGGAGGTTAAACACCATATCTTGAATTAGCTTCATCATTCCTAGCTGTTGCATAAAAGCTATTAAAGTTATTACAGGACATGCTGGATGCTGGCACAGCAGGAACAGCAAATATAGGTAGAGTGGTCCTTGTCATAAATATCACTCAAGCTGTCTCGACAGCCCTCTGCCATCATGAGGCTGCTTGCAGCCAGCCTGGCTGGGCGATGCCAAACCATGGGTGCAGCTGATGGGAACAGCTCCTTCTGTCTCTGAATGATACAAGGTGTGCATCCTCAAGGAAAGAAACCTCCTGCTGTGGGGCAGACCAGCTTTCCCTGGGTCCTCTCTGTGGGCATCTTGCTGCAAGTGCTGCAAGGAACCAGAGGCCAGGATTTAAAAACCACAGCACAAAAAGAAATCATCCCACTTGTGCATGCATTTGTCAAGTCTATTAATAATGTGCTTCACACTGTACTTTGAATGCTCTTTTTAGTGATTACTCTGCATTTTGCTGCTCAGCCATTGCAGTCACATCTAAGTCCTAAAGCTATCGGGCATTCATCTTGTAAGATCACAGCCCAACTCTGCTAACGTCTCACTCCATGATATCAAGACATCTTTATTGCCAAGCACATGGACTTTTCAAGCCTGACACAGCACATAGGTAGGTGCTTTTGCTGCTCTGTTAGCTAAGCCAGGTGCCTTTTCCACTGACAGACCACTGCACCCCTCGGTATAGAGTCCTCTGGTTGCCCCTTGTCTGCCAAATGCTCTGACAATTCCAGTTAGGAAACAAAGCCAACTTTCAGCTCAGTGTCTCCAAATCCTAGTCCTCCCACTCTACCACGTCTCCCCAAGCAGAGGGGAGAATTAGAAAGGGGGGCTTTGCCCCACACACCAGCAGTGATGGGCAGAGCAGAGAGGTCGCCCTGAACCTGGAGTACTTCCAGGGCCATCGACCCTCACTGAGTCACTCGTTAAGATGATGCAGCAGGAAGTCACTGAAAACCAAAGACAATGGAAATAAAACGAAGAGTGAGGCATCCATTCACACCCTTGGCAGAGGCATTTCTGTTCCCAGTCCCGCCAGCCCACAGGGAGGATGGGTGCTGCTTATTAGACAGGTTATGTAATTGAAGTGGTCTATATTTATCAGGAGAGCATGGCGTACACACCTCGAGGGTCAGAAGCCCAGCAGTTTGGAGAACATTAGCTCCACTAATGAATCAGCAGGGAGAAGGACCTAAAAATATGACTCGGCTGCAGAAGGACGTTGTCGGGTGGCTCAGGGAGCCAAGGTCAGGGGGCCCCAATGTGCCTTTCCAGCTCTGGCTGCCGTGGTGATGCTGTGCTCACATGGTCATTGCCTCAGAAAAGGCAAAATCCACTCTGTGCTAAACTCCTTTCAAACTCTGGCTGTGATGTTGGATGTTGAGCTGTGCCTAAAGGAGGATGGAGACCCCCAATCCATGCCATAACCACTATATTATAAAGTCAGCCTCCTTTTTGCATCCTTTTCCTTCTGAGCCTGAAACTTCGACACTTGTGGGATCTATCCCCCTTTTTGGAGCACAGAGCCACTAAAAATGCTGGATTTCCTTCAGGGTCAGGGTAGTCCTTGGCTGGTCCCAGACAGGGAGGCTGGTTTGTGCTCCCTGTGCCGAGCCCTGCTATGGGTGCTGGTCAGACATGAGTTTTGTGCCTGCTCCTCAGTGCTGGGGAAACTCGGGGCAGGCTCTTCTTTGTCATGCTCAGTGCCCAGCCTTCAGGAGCAGCTGTGCCACCCCACAGCCCCCAGCTGTCATCACAGGGGAGAAGCTGCAGCACATCAGAAGTGGCCCACAGTCACCCCACATCAGACTGGAGATACTGAGGTGAGCTGGCAGCTGGAGGGGTGTTTCTGCTACTTTGCATGGATAGATGGTTAGTGAGAGTTATTTTTAGGGAACTGGAGAGGGTGGAAGGAAATAACAGGTAGTCTTTGTTTTCTTGGTTTCTGCTATTGTAAGTGAATTTGTTTGCCTGTGGTGCCGGGCAGCTCAGCTCCTCGCCCTGGTTTACTCAGGGCAGCGTAGGCAAACAGTGGCCCTTACCCCATGCTGTGTTTGTGCAGTATCCACACTGTCATTTACCTTGTTAAGATCCTGAATGCTGTGCCCTGGACCAAATTCTGCCTTCTCGTAGACAGGTTGGTGGACCTGCCTGCCCAGGGCACAGAGCAGAGCCTGGACAGAGCCTGTCCCCTGAGACCGGCCATGGCCCCTAGGGCTGTGCATTCCTGCCACATCCCCAGTAATGTTTTGATCCTTGGCTTCACATGACTCAGATGAGCTCTGAGCCGTGCCTACCACTTGGCAGACACTTAAACTATGGAGGGGTAGATTTACCCCTGTATATCATGTATATCATTTGATTTATCAAAGCTGCTGACTTAGTGACTCATGGCAGCCAGGGATGATGTCCCTCTCAGTGGGTTTGCAGAGCAATGGGACTTGATTCAAATGCTGCAATCTCAGGGGCTCCCTCTGATCCACCTGGAAACTCCATGTTTTGTTACGCTTTGGAAAAGCTTTGTCAGAAGTGCTTTCTCATTGGTATTTTGGCGTGATTCTGAAGTACAGCTCTCCCCCATGGAAGTCAAGGTGAAGGTTACTTACAGGTGCAGTACAGCTTCCCAGCTGCCCCAGCTGGTTTAAATCAAGCCTTGGGAGGAGGATCCTGCTGAGCTCTGAGGAGCAGCAGTGTCTTGGTGCAGTACAGGAAGAGGTCACAGGGAAGAGCTCAGGGGACGGAGCAATGCAGGCAGGTGCAGTCGATGTGCTGGTGCTCCATGTGGACCTCTGAAGTCAGGCACAAGCTGGGATCCTGTTCCCCATGCCTAGAGATGCTGGCAGCCCTCCACAGACCCCCTGGAGAAGGACCAGGAGGTGAACACCAGTGGCCACATCTGTGCTGGAGGCCCAGGGCACTGGTAAGGCATTCATCTGTGTTGTGCATAGTCTCAGTCCTACCTTCAGTGTGAAACTTTGGTGCATTTAACATAAACCACAGGAGGATGTTCTCCCATCACACCCTGACTTCCTGTCTGTGGAGTCTCTGTGGTCACTGCAAAGTCCACCCTTGCCATTGGATCAGTCCTTCTGGGCTCTCACTTGGTCAAGCACCTGAGTGCCACCTCCTCTCTGTTCCCAGCAATGTCACTGGCTGAGGCTCAGAGACCCAACCCACCACCACATGGAGGCACTGGCCAGTACCCCTGGCCTCTCTGGGATCAGGATCTGTCCCACAGCAAGCAAGGAAAAGGACTGATTCAAACACAGCCGTGGGGCTGGTCTGCCCACTGCATATTTCCTGAGCAAGGTAATGCATTTGGAAGAGTTGGTCCTGGCAGAGGTGTTTGAGTACATTTCGCTGCTCATTCAGTCTTCTCTGCTGATAACTCAGCTGCCACAGCAGCTCCTCCTCCCCTGGCCCCACATCTCCTGGACAGGCTCACAAGGCACATCCTTCTCCTGCAGTGGCTGCCGAAATTGCTTTTTATTTTTAAACCCTGGGACACAAAAGCCCTACCTTTATCATTTTCCTGCAGTCCCAGCAGCTCCACGTATCCTCATTAAATAACCACTGATCATCAAGCAAATCTGACAGGCCCCAAAAGCAAGGGAGATCCAGATGCCTGGTGTGCCCACAGCTGGTCCCAGCTCCCTGTGGGAGCTGCAAAATGCGGGGAGGCTCCTCCCTGTGGGGTGGGGAGAAGGGCTGTCAGGAGCCCAAAGGAATGGTGAGCTTGTACCTTTCCACTGCAACGTGGGGACAAGTGGCTGCAAGGACTGAGTTTATCCCAGCCCCGCCAGAATTTATATGGACAAACAATAATAATGGTTCTTTACAGGGGGTTATTGAGATGGAAAAGTGGCAAACTGGATTATGGCCTGTGCAATTTCATATTCCTCTTCTGAGACACAGTTTAAATAATCCTTTTTCTTAATTTATTTTTAATCTCTGTAGCACAGACCCTGAAGGAGGATGTTGCCAGAACAGGAGGATTACCAGCCATTGGTCAGCTGAGTGTGAGGAGGTCGACGTCCATGGGGCAATTTGGGTGCCAACCTGACCCCCAGATAGAGAAGATTTGAAGGCAGGTATGGATCATGCAGGGATATTGATGCAGCTCTCTGTCCAGGGAAAACCTAAGTCTGATCTGTCTTTAAATGTCCAGACTTTCAGAAGTGTTTGGACTCGATGTGTGGAGCTTGTGTTTTGGTTGGGATGAGCTCCCAGCTGGTTTCCCCAACCACCAACCTTGCTACAGTGTCTCCCGGGGGAAAGACCACGTTGCATTTTGGGAGAGATCATGCAAAGATTGGTACATGCAAGGAAGGAGTCCCTTTCATCCCCATAGGGTGTGAAACATTTCCATGAACCCAGTGATGGGAAATCAGGAATTACACCTGGAAGAGGTGACAGGAGAAAATGTGGTCACTGGTGGGAGTATAGGGCCAGGAGTCTGCTTTCTGGAACAGGCTAGAGCTGGGCCTGCAGCAAATTTACAGCTTGACAAGGATGCTCAGGAGTCCCTGCTGGGGTTCACTTCACCCTGAGACAGGCACCAGCTGACACATAAATGAACTGGGTTTTCCCCCCAGCTTTCACAAAGGCTGGTGCTGGGATCTGTAATTGCACAAAGTTTTAGTACAGCTCCTGTCTCGACCAAATATCTTCGGGCATCACTAATTAAATTGAATTTACTGGGATGACAAGTGTCTCTCTCTTCTCAGCCACAGATGTTGTAGCTGCAGCTCAGGCTCCAGCACAGCCTGTTTGGACCTGCTGTAGGACCCTCAGGCTTCCCTGGCTCAGGGGCACTGCCTGGGTGCCTCTCCCAGTGTGAAAACCAAGGGGCAGACTGGGGATCAGCCCAGCATGGTTTTTATTTCTGCACATACCTCAGATGGCCACAGATCTGTCTGTAGATCCTTTGTCCTCCTCTCCGTGCCCGGTGGGGAGAGTTAATAATAGATGTTGGATGCTGCAGGAAGATGCAGAATTTAAATGAATTCCCCTTCCTTCTCAGTAATAAAAATGTTTCTCCCCTAAGAGTCCCTTGATTAATTGATCCGGCAATTGACAAATCAAGGATGGGAACGCATAAAATCCAATAGAAAGGGATGAAAATAGCATTATGCACCATCTGATGCAGTCAGCGATGTCACGCAACCAAATGACGGCAGAAAAATGGGGCCTTGGGCTGGAGGAGCCTTCATTAAGATGTGGCATGGGTATTATTAAGTAAAAGAACATTGATTTTGTTTGAAAGATTTGGCCATCCATATTAAATATAATCTCCGTAATGTAATCTCGGGAGTTGCTTTAAATGTCAGCGTCACTTGGCTACATCTGCTTGCTGGGGCTGCTGCTCTGAAATGAAGATGAAAACTTCATTCTCCATCACCCATTGTGCCCTGTTAGCAGCTTGATAGGCTGTGCCCATGCAGGGGAACATCAGCATATGGGCTCCCCACAGGGAACACGGGCATGCCAGAAAGGCCCGTGCATCTAAAGCATATGTGACTGGAACAAAACAAGTCATTTACTGAGGTAGAAGCAGCCAACACACAGGATATTTCAAGGCCAAAAATCGCTTTAAACTCTGGGCTTTCATGTGAGACTTGGACACCTGGCTAAATTCTCAGCAGCAACTAGCCCATGTAGCTTTAATCAAAGTCCTTGGGAGCTGAACCCCCTATCCCAAGTCCAATCGGACAAATTCTGATAAAGGCTTTTTTTTTCTGTCTCACAGATGTCCAGATCCAGCAACAGCAATGCCCTCTCAGGGCTGCCACGGGTGTGTGTGTTGCTGATGTCCCCATAGCTCATCAGAGAAGCAGATGCTTCAAGACTGGGGAAAAGCACCGTGGAACTCACAGCCCTGCAGCACACCTGGTCCTCACTCAGGTGAGTGTTTCCACAGAAAAATGGTGCATGGTGCCACTAGTTCCGGCCGGGAGCATGGGCACAGTCATCAAAGAGCCATGAATCTCACACCTCCCAAACCTCAGAGGAGTTGGGAATAGCATTCCCTGGGCCACAGTGTGGGAAGGTGGTGAGGAGGAGGATCTGTGATGGGGGACATGAAGCCAAAACCCAGCCATGATTGGTAGGAGTGCTCTTTGCTGGCTGCCAGGGGCATCTGCAGCCAGAAATCCAGAAGAACCATTATTAGTAGAACCAAGGGAAGACTGGAGACTTTGGATGGAGTTATTCCTGCCCCCCACAGGTCCAGTGGGCACAGAGAAGGCAGTGGTGTGAAGAGCAGGTGCCTGAGCACATGGGCTGCATGGTTCTGCTAAAGGAGCTTGTCAAAAGGCATCAAAACAATTTCCTTGAGAATCAGAAGTGTCCAGACACAGCTGAAGGCACAGAGCCACTTGACTTTGATGGAGTAAATTTTCTCCTTCAAAGTGCAGCATATAAACCTTTTTATAGCCATGCACCAGCAGAGCTATTATTTCCCAGCCAGCTGTCGAAAGCCATTTCTGTGGCTCCCTCTCCATGCCCTTGCCCACCATCCCACAGCCACCATTTCATTGCCCACTTGAGCACTTGAGACCTGAAGGACAAAGAACAGAAAGTTATCACTCCACTCTGGCACTGCTTTGAGGCCAGCAAGGAATTCTGTACACATGGAGGCTGGCA